>OW152832.1:0-514591 GCA_933534255.1 Iphiclides podalirius | reverse complement strand
GCCCTTCACGCGTGTTTTATATGTTCATGGAATGTATTCACCTTGTATTCAATATTCACTCCTATTGTACTAACAACACATTCACAAGCACCTATTCTGCACTGAAAATTGTAAAAAACAAAAGCTGGGCAGCGGGCACTACACTAATGCTAGATACGTATTAAATACTCTAAACTCAAAATTATAGATTGTGATTTCTTTCCCTTTCACTTTACTTCAGTGTGAAAGAAGTCACATTAAGTCATCATAAGTGAATTAGGCTAGTTTTTATTTGCATAATATTACATGTATTTGTGGACAGGTTGGTTGGTGGTTATGCGTTTAGTAAAATTTGTCAAAATTTTTATGTGTTGTTTTATAATCCCGAATAAACATTAAAATTAAAAATAAACATCAGGTGAACCGCAAGTTCGATGACAACCCTTCACAATCAAATAAGTTTCAAGCGGTGTTCGGCACGGGTACATGGCAGCCGAGCCTTTATACCGTAGTGTATTCCGTCTCATGTTCAAGACTAAAAATGACATCTAGTGTCGTGTGTCCTAGCAGGCGGGAAAAGAAGCCCGCGGTCCCATTTTCCCGTTAACAGCGTCGGGCGCGCCCGTCGTCTCTCGCCAAAGCTTTTGTATAATTATATTGACGCGCCAAGATGGAGTACAGTACTGGCACCGGTAGTCGCGAGAGCTCGTTACGCCTAAGTTGCCCTGTTTTCGTGTTTATTACGACAACAATGGTGTGTAATAACATACAATAACTAATAAGTTCGGGCAATCTCCAATCTCCAGTCGCAAGTTTTGTGATTTAATTTAAGGCTACTCGAAACTCACCCACGAAAAATATTGTTTACAAAAACCGAAAAAGTTTTTCAACTTTTAGTTACAATTTAACAAATTGTGGACATTTTGACAATTATGGATATATATATGTTATGAGCCTCTCAAGACCGCTAATAGGAAGTGCCGCATATTAGCAATCTTAAACACCAATCCTTATGACGGGTAGTTGCGGTTTTTCCTTCCAGTCTTTCCTTTTAGGATGATGATTCTTTAAAAAATCATGATAGAATCAGTTGCGGATTTATATATTTGCCGCCAATAGGCTGTTAAATTTTTTTTTCGCCCCTACTAATCTCTGGAATCCATACCCTGCAACGTCTGCAATCATATTGATTACATTTAACGCTATCAATATAATTGCCAAATTTTCGATTTGTGGTCTACTGTTCTCATTATACATCAGTTTTTTTTTCTCTCGCCTTTAGCATGATTGAAGAGTTTTCGTTGTGCCAGTTCATAGATTATATTTACAACCCACGGTTTAGTAAAGATTACAAGAAAACTTGTTTTTTGAGTAAAATTCCTGCGTTAAAAATGCTCAGTCAGCTCTGTTCTAATTACAAGGCGGAGTAACGTACATGCTTTGAAAATACTTAGATCAATTAATGAACAAGGCTAACAAAATAATTATCATATAATAAACTTTATTTTTTTATTACACTTCTAGTTATGAAAATAATACGAACAGTATCTCTATTAAATTTTCTGTTAACCACCCGGTTAATAATGACAATAAAATTAATCAATCAGTGCTCTTGAAACAGTATCTAGTAAAAAAGAAACCGTTTCGAGATCCGTTGCGTAGTTTTAAAGATCTAAGCATACATAAGGATAGGCAGACAGCGGGACGACTTTGTTTTATACTATTGTTAGCGACTCAAGCGGCTAACGGATCGCCTAAGTAATTTACAGAAGAAAATAACAAAGTGTCGCCTAACACACCGGTTGAACAGCCACATCGCGTCAAGCAATAGTTCGTCGCGCGTCCTACCAGTCAACGGCGGAGCAACCCAGTCGCAGCGAAATCATCGCTGGTGGAACCGCGCTGGGTGGCGCCACGGCGACGGCGCGATCGAGGCCGTGATTGGTCGACGCCCCGAAGATTAGCTTTTAAACACTAGTTAATTGTCATACCACTGTCAATGTATATATATGTGTAAATAAAAAATTTGTACGATACGGCTCAATTGTAATGAAGAATAATAAACGTCTACAAAAGGAAGAACTCTTTTATTGGAAGAACATTCAAAATTAATACAGTCCACTACAGTTTTGGTCCATCGAGTAGCCGGATAGTGAAGAACATTTACTGTCAACTAGAAGATTTCCGAAGAGCTCAAACAAGAAAATGGTTATTACCCGGAGCCAAGGCGACTCAACCGACGCGGAAGAACGAAGACGGACGCAAGAACGACAGATCGATCGTATTGAGTTGGAACGTCAACGACGACTGTCCCTCGAACCTCCAGCGTCACCCGTACCGCACCGAACAGGTACCGGTGAACAATGCACCCGTCTGCCCGCCTCGGCCACGATCCACGCCCCTACGGAACCCTCTTCAGCGCTACTGGAACAAAATGAACATCGCCGTCAACGATCGCCAGCAATGTCACACCGCTCGACAGCCAGCGTCAACACGAGGTTAAGGCTGGCAGAACTAGAGGCAGCGGAGAGACTGGCCAACATAAAAAGAAAAGAAACTGGAACTTGAAGCAGAACTAGTCAAGAAAAGACTAGCCGCCGAGGTGTCGGCCATTCAGGACGACCAGGAGTCGTTACATGAGGCGCCGTTAACGCCTGCCCAAGAACGGGAAAAGGGTCGAGTGGTTACACTCAAACCCGCTCGAACCAAGGGGGGAGGTGACAACGGGGGGGAGCGCCGCGAGAAGAAATAAGAGGCGGTCACAGGCCGAAATCACCCACAAGAAAAAGCGGCATCGAACAATTAGCAGCTACACTAGAAAAAATGGCGCGACCACGACTACGGCACACCGACCTACCGACCTTCTCGGGTGCGATCAACGAGTGGCTGCCGTTTTACGCTGCATTCCGAGACACGACGCGCATATATCACATATCGTCGGCAGAAAAAACGTCCAACGACTGAGAAGCTGCCTCAGGGGCGAAGCACGGGACGCAGTAGCCGCGCTCCTTCACACCGCTTCAGATCCTGAAATCATCATGAAGACTTTAGAACAGTGCTTCGGGAGACCAGAAGTGATCATCGACCGATCGCTCGACGAACTAAAGAAAATGTCGAAGCCAGGATCATCGGCAACGGAGCTGAACGCATTCGCCATACGAGTACAAAACACCGTATGCGTATTGCAAACCATCGACAAAAGGGGATATCTCTTCAACCCCTTACTTGCAAGAGAGGTGCTGGAAAAAACTGAGCCCACACCTGCGATCGAGGTGGTGCGATTACGCACACGAACAAGACGACGTGAGAGAACCGGAGATTGTGACGCTGTCCCGCTTCCTGATGCGCGAGGCAGATCGAGCGCTGCGCTTCACGTATGCACCATCTACAAGCACCATTGCCGCGAGCGCAGCACGAAGAGAGAGCAGACCAGCGATCGTCCTGAAGAAAAGAACACAACCAGTATACGCGACGGCCGAGCCGACTGAAGATATTGAGGTATGCCCTGGCTGTGGTCAACATCACCACTTGCCGCAGTGCCCCAAATATAAATCGCTCACGGTCAGTCAACGTTGGGAGTTAGTCAAGGACAAGAAGGTGTGCTTCAAGTGCATAAGCAGCAAGCACAGGCGCATCACCTGCCGAGCGAAGCCATGCGGAATCAACCAGTGTCGACGACCTCACCATCCCACACTCCATGAGGACATCAAGCCAACAGAGGACGAGAAGCCAAACGAGGAAGCCGTCCTGTCGGTGGCGTCGCGAGCAACCGGCGCTGCGAACGTGTTACTAAAGATATGCCCAGTGGTCGTCAGCGGTCCACGGGGGGAGGTGAAGACGCATGCACTTCTCGACGAGGGAGCAACCGTCACACTCATCGACGAGGAGCTGGCAAAGGCGATCGGAGCTGAAGGTCCCCTACAGTCACTGCACCTACGTGGCGTCAACATGCAACAAAAAGAACAACGCAGCCGACTAGTCTCGTTCAACATCCGGGGTCTCATGGAAGAAAATAACTTCGATATAAAGGCGAGAACGATGCGAAACCTGAACCTGCATCAACAATCTATACCAAAGGAACTTTTGAAGAATGAACACCTGCGCGACTTGAAAATCGACGAGGTGAGCTACGAACGAGCTCGCCCTGGCATCCTCATAGGCACCGATCACTGGGAGTGCATAGTGTCGAGAGAATTAAGAGTCGGCGAACGCGAGCAACCCGCAGCGTCGCGCACGCAGCTCGGATGGGTGGTGCATGGAACCGCGCCACGAAACACCATCTTAAGAACGGAACACGTACTGCACCTGTATGAACCGGGGCGAGAAAACATTGACCACGACCGACAGCTACACGAGTTGGTCGAAGAGCATTTTAAGATCGACGCATTGGCGATCTCGAAGGAACCACGTTTAAACAGCAACGAGAAGAGAGCAGTCACCATCGCCGAGGAAACCGTCAAGCGAACAAACGACGGCTACGAGATAGGACTACCGTGGCGCCGAGACGACGTCACCTTACCACCAAGCTACAACGCGGCATTTCGACGACTCCGAAAGACCGAGAAGAGGATGGACACCGACACACGCTTCGCCCAGGAGTACACCGCACAGATAGAAAACCTGCTCAGGAAACGGTATGCAGTGCCATGCGATGGAAAGGAACGGGAAAGTAACGTCGCGTGGTACTTACCTCACTTCGCCGTCACGAATCCGAACAAGCCTGGAAAGCTGAGGTTGGTGTTTGACGCGGCCGCCAAGAGCAACGGAGTCAGCCTCAACGATCATCTACTCGAAGGGCCCGACATGCTGCTGTCCCTACCTGGAGTGCTGTTCAGGTTCCGCGAGAAGGCGACCGCAATAACCGCGGACATACAAGAGATGTTCCTGCAGATCAAGATACGACCACAAGATCAATCAGCTCAACAGTTCCTGTGGCGCGGGGACGACAGGGAAGGTGCTCCACGCGTCTACAAGATGACCAGTATGATGTTCGGAGCAGCCAGTTCGCCGTTCCTAGCACATTTCATCAGGAACCACAACGCAAGGATCCACGCCGAGACACACCCGCTCGCCTACGAAGCTATAACGAAGTGCCATTACATGGACGACCTAGTGGCCAGCTACAACGATCCGACGAGGCGAGGCGGGCGGCGAGCGAAACGAGGACGGTACACACGGCGGCCGGCTTCACACTGCGGGGCTGGAATTCGAATCACGAAACGGCGCTGCGCGATATACCCGAAGAACTACGCACGCACAAGCCAACGCAATTGGGACGCGACGGGTCCGAAAATAAAATACTCGGACTCGTATGGGACGCCGACAGAGACGAGCTCGGTTTCAACACCTCAATGAACAGGGTGCCGATCGACGTGCGCACACGAACGCGAGCTCCAACCAAACGCGAAGCGTTAAGCGCGGTCATGTCAATATTTGACCCGCTCGGACTACTCAGCTATTTCACGATCAGAGCGAAGATAATACTTCAAAACCTGTGGCGACTGAACATGGCGTGGGATGAAGAAATACCGGCGGAAGACTCTGAAACATTCGCCACCTGGTTATCGCAGTTGCATAACATTGCGCAACTACGAATACCCCGCTACTATTCACCGAACGGGCGCAAAACGCTACGAGCTACACGTGTTCTGCGACGCCAGCGAGCAAGCCTACGCCGCTGCGGCGTATTGGCGCATCATCGGGCCGGAAGAAGACGTCGACGTAGCACTCGTGGCGGCGAAAGCGAAGGTGGCGCCGAAGAAGACACAGACAATTCCACGACTAGAACTCCAAGCAGCCGTCATCGGGGCGAGGTTGGCGGACACCATACGACGGGAACATCGCATCGACATCGACAGAACTGTCTTCTGGACGGACTCGTCAACGGTGGTACATTGGGTACGCAACGAGACGCGACGATATACACCATTCGTCGCCCATCGACTGGGCGAAATATCGGAACTCACTCAAAAGGAAGAGTGGCGATGGCTACCGACCGACCTGAACGTAGCCGACGACGCCACACGACTTTCCAGCAGATCGATAAATGCAGAAGACCGATGGTTCCAGGGTCCAGCTTTCCTGCGGTCACCAACATCTCAGTGGCCCACCGAGAAAGTATCCACGTACGAAGAAGCAAACGTCATGCATATCAGTGAAAACGAACAGTCAAGTACGTGGCTACCCGATCCCACACGCTTCTCCAAATACGAAACACTCGTGAGAACAACAGCGCGAGTGTTAGCTTTCGTCGACATTCGCATAAGAAGAACCGCCACACGTATGGAATGTGGGCACATTGAACGAGCGGAGCGACTGCTTATTCAACACGCGCAACAGCAGAGCTTCGGGGACGACATACGACGAATCAACGCTTCACGTCCAATCTCTAAGTCGAGCAAAATCTATCGACTCGATCCCATCATAGAAGACGGATTATTGAGATTAAGAGGGCGCATAGGAGCGGCGTCCATACCAGCAAGCGCAAAACAGCCCGTCATCTTGGACGGTCGGCACGCGCTCACGAGATTAATCGTTCTTCGCGAACACTGCGCCGCCGGCCACGCAAGCAGGGAACGCGTAACCAACGACTTACGTCAGCGATATTGGATTATACACCTGCGACCTACAGTGCGCACAGTGGAACGAAACTGCGCACTCTGCCGCATACGCCGAACGAAGCCGCAGCAGCCCGTCACCGGAGACCTACCACGAGCCCGCCTGGACCCATTCTTTCGACCGTTCACTAACTGCGGAGTCGATTATTTCGGGCCGATGATAGTTAAGGTGGGTCGACGCCGAGAGAAAAGATGGGGCGCGCTATTTACATGCCTCACATCGCGCGCCATACACTTAGAAATCGTCTCATCGCTATCTACGGACTCTGCAATTATGGCGTTACGACGGATGGCTGCGCGAAGAGGATGGCCGCGCATCATGTATTCAGACAACGCTACGAACTTCAAAGGGGCGGACCACGAACTACGAGCCGCTTACGAAGAATGGACGTCGAGCCTGCACGAAGAGGGACTACGACATCGCCTCGAGTGGAGATTTATCCCTCCGGGCGCACCTCACCAAGGCGGAGCGTGGGAGCGGTTAATTAGATCAGTCAAGACAGCTTTAAACGCCGCCCTCACCGAAAAGACACCTACGGAAGAAGTGCTACGAACGTTGCTGACCGAGGTGGAGTTCTCCGTTAACGCACGACCACTAACTCACGTCAGCGTTAACCCAGCGGACCCGGAGGCATTAACTCCGAACCATTTCCTATTGGGCTCATCGACGGGACTGCCCATCACCGGGACGTGCGATGCAGCGGATCGACGGGCCTGGCGCGCATGTCAAGCACTCGCCGATCATTTTTGGCGAAGATGGGTGCGAGAATATCTACCAACACTCGCACCACGCGGAGCGTCTGAACAAGGGAAACGACAGCTTCAAGTCAACGATATAGTCATAATCGCAGATAATACGTTGCCAAGAAACGTATGGCCTCTGGGGGTAATTACACGCACCTACCCGGGACCCGACGGAGGAGTACGAGTCGCCGATGTACGCACCAAGACGGGCATCTTTAAGCGCCCCGTTAGCCGGCTCGTCGCTTTGAAGATTGAAGAGGCTACGCAAGCTGCGCCGGGGGGAGAGCTGTTAGCGACTCAAGCGGCTAACGGATCGCCTAAGTAATTTACAGAAGAAAATAACAAAGTGTCGCCTAACACACCGGTTGAACAGCCACATCGCGTCAAGCAATAGTTCGTCGCGCGTCCTACCAGTCAACGGCGGAGCAACCAGTCGCAGCGAAATCACCGCTTGTCGAACCGCCCTGGGTGGCGCCACGGCGACGGCGGATCGAGGCCGTGATTGGTCGACGCCCGAAGATTAGCTTTTAAACACTAGTTAATTGTCATACCACTGTCAATGTATATATATGTGTAAATAAAAATTTGTACGATACGGCTCAATTGTAATGAAGAATAATAAACGTCTAAAAGGAAGAACTCTTTTATTGGAAGAACATTCAAAATTAATACAGTCCACTACAACTATGTAATGAAGGTATGCTGAATGATGTTTTTATTTATTTATGTACTCCTCAATGAAAATAAACAGCTATAAATTAAACTTACACAAATGCTAAAAAACAATTTTCATCGGGGTGGCAATCAGCCGTTTAGTTTAGTGGCTAAAGCGTCAGGCCGCGAATGCCGAAGACGTGGGTTCGATTCCCATAGCGCCGATAATCTTTTCGTACTTTTCCGCAAATTTTATTGTTAAACTAACCCACAATAAAAATACAGTCTAAAACCTGTAAGCCATTAAAGTTTCCACCAGACGTAAATCCATATAATAGAACAGGGTAGATGATATAGTATATAATAGAACTTGTTTTATTTAAATCAATTAGTGGTCGCCTAGTAGTCGAAATTCGACCATATTTAATTAAACATGGTAGTGTATTTTTTTTTTAATTTAATGTATATGCATTTTTTTAAATAAACTAAAGTGTGGGATATTTCATATTCTTCCGTCCACGTACTTTTCGTAAAAAGAGGTACAAATTTTTTTCTACACGTAACTTTAAATGAAAGCATTACAATGACACTAATTATAACAAAAGCTCTTAGATGAAATAAATTATGTATATTATGATTAAAACTATTGTTAAAATTTTGACAAACACGATTAATAAAAGTTTCTTGTTTGCGGCCCTCTGTTACATATATAATTAAATTTAGAGGAGAGACATGCAGAACGAACCTCGTTGAGAATAATAAAATTATCCCTTACAACTATAATGGCTAAGGTAGGAAGTTTGTAATTTCTGTGTTACTACGTTACGCCACATGATTATTTACTTGTTTTTTGTTCTTGTTTTGAATGTGATAGGTCTACGCAACAGTCCTGCGCTGTTGCACAAATGGCCATGGTCGTCGGGGTAAGTAGAACCTCACAGAAGGAGCTTCTGTGAAGTTCTACTCACCCCGAGTATTTAACCTTAATTGTAAGTAACCTGTGAGGTTAGGAGGTAGACTGACGAAGTCCAAGTGTTAACGCAACGCATCATGAACCGCCGAATCGCTTGCTATCTTCTCGCATAAAAAAATATCTTTCAGCAAGGGTTGTGCGTTTCGATATAAATCGTTTTAGTTGGTACTTTTTACAGTATCTTTGTTAGGTAAGCCTCAAAAGAGGGCACATTTGATTACAAAGAAAACAATAAATTTTCTCAAAATAAGTGAAGTGAAAATTGCGATTTCCACGCTCGTCGTACGGAAGTGGGCCGCGTCGCAAGCATTTTGACAGCCGAGGCATTCATCCGGATCGACAAGCGGTGGGCGAGCAAAGCCTAAAAGGGGCGCCGTGTCAAGCAGGGGCGGGACCACTCGTCGACTTGAGCGTCGACGCTACACTCGTAATATTGTTTAACAAACCTATTTTAAAAACTATAGGTTGTGCACCATTTTCAGGAATATTTAGGCTAAATTGCCAGTCGCTAGCCGTAGATAAATACCAAACGATCTATGGTTTAGGTAAATAGCTTGCCTATTATTTGTGCTATAATTTGTCATTTGTCTCCTTTTTCTCATCCTCTGAAACATTTAACTTCCCTCACGAGATGAGACAAGTGAAGTCCATTACAGAACGTGACCTTGGACAGAACAGAATACCGTTGTAAAGTTGAGAAAAATACAAGAGGCGAATAATCCAGTAGTTCTTAAAATTCCTACTTCTGACCTTTTTCTCTCTTTTAATAGGTTGATGAACAGTAAGATCGGGAAACGTAATATATAAAAACAAATCATTTATTTTCTATTGGGTTGCCATGAAACTTCGGACGCTTTCTTTATTAGCTAAAGGGAAAAAAAGGAGACTGCTACAGTGCGTCATCCGCGTTAGTCAAGTGACGAAAGCAGGACCAATTTTTCATTTGATCAACGCTCCATTTATTCCGCCTAATCTACAAGTCGTTATGAAAGTTACGAAGCTATGTAGCCAACGGCCGTCCGTTGAATACAGGAACCGGGGGCATTAGAGCCGATCAAACGCGTTTACCATTTCACACACATTTCACACACCGGCCCGTTGCCGTTGCCGGGACGCTATACGTACACCGGTATCAGACGGATGGACCCTCAATCAATGGCGGAAAGGGAGCCCGGGCGTGGAGGGTGCGCCGCAACCCGAGCTCGAATTAATATTTCCCGGAATGGAGCTGACCGTTTAGACGAGCGCACCACGTGAAGAGTGCGCGCGGCGAGAGCAATTGGAAATTCAGATGAGATTTCAACGTGCAATTATGTTGATGTTTAACGTCCTATTATTCAACCTTATTGATCTCAGTCGACGGTTTGCTTAAAATAATCTCAATTAAGCATGTAAGCGTCGCGTAAAGAAAATAGTTTTGTAAAGTTCTGCGCTATAGGCAGCTTAAATTATAAATAAAACTAAATTTTATTAATATGTATAAACTCATGTATAAACCATAGACTGTCTTTATACTTGTAACACTCGCGTTGGAAGTCGACCGTTAGATTTTAAATATATTGGCTTATAAATGGTTATGGACTTGCATTCAAATTTTACAATTCGCACTGACTTCCAACCGTACCGGGCTCGCATTCGAATTCAAATCTAATTATTTTTAATTGAAATATATTGAAATATATATATATTGAAATATTTATAATAAAATATTAATATAACCTCCAGAAGCGTTATTTCTTCTTTCTTGTTCTATCCTGAACATTCTGTTTCAGTCTCTATGGTGGATCAATAATGCTTGGCAGTAACTGAATATGATATCAAGTTTGAATCGGATTATAGTTAACTCGTAGAAAATAACAATTGACACTATAATATAACCTGATTAAACCTGCACATTATAAAAATAATAAGAAAATCAATAGTTTGGTGGCCCTAATACATAATACACTTTTAGTTTGTAACTTTAATCTAATCTGATTCAAATTTCAAGAATTAACCCAGATAATATCACTCATCCGAAATTCACTTCCTTCGAGCGTAACAATACTCAATGTCCTTTAAAGTACTAATCTCGTCTCCGGCTCTTCTCCCCAACAACCCCGGATTAGTAGGAAAGGAAAATGAAGCTAATATTATTAACCGCCTTTAAAGTCAGGACATTGAAAAGTTAAACTTGTTCAACTCTCGAAGGTAGGGAAGTGGATTTCGGAGAAATGAGTGGGGATATTAAATCTGGGTTAAATTCTTGAAATGTTGAATCAGATTAGATTAAACGTTTACAAACTAAATGTAAAAGTGTATTATGTAATTTATGGCCACCAAAATAATTGACTTTTTCATTATATTGTTTAATAATGTGGGGCAGGTTTTTTAGATCAGGTTATCTTATTAAGTTGTCAATTGTTATTTTTCCCTACGAGTTAAAACTATAATCCGAATATCCAAACTTGGAAATCATATTTCAAATGTTACGGCCCAAAAAGCAATGATTGAATCCACCATAGAGAACTTAACAACAGAATGGTTCAGTGATTTTCCGAACAAGAAGAAAGAAGGAAATAACGCTTCTGTGGAGGTGTTTATAATTAAAATTTTATTTAGAGAATCTTTCAATATAGATATATTTCAATATATTTCAATTAAAACTAAATTAGGTTTGTATTCGAATCCAAGCCCGGTACGGTTTGGATTGAAGTCATTGGCAAATTGTAACAAAATTTGAAATGCACGCCCATAACCATTTATAAGCCCATATTTTTAAAGACAATCTCCCGGTCTAACTTCCAAACGATCTAGTTATTACAAGTACACCTCATCACAGTTCTTATGGGTGTTATACATGAGTTTTTATACATATTAAATAAATTTAGTTTCGTTCTAAATTTATATTTAAAAAGCTGCCCTATAGCGGCAGAAGAACTTTTACCAAAAAACTATTTTCTTTACCGCGACGCTACACAAACATGCTTAAATTGAGATTTATTTTACGCAAACCGTTCGACTGAGGGAATCAAATAAGGTATGAGGAAGATATAGGGAACGTGTAAACATCAACATAAATTGCACGATTGGATAATCCTTTCAATCTGAATTTCCAAGTGCTCCGGTGTGCCGCGCGCAACTGTTCACGTGGTTGGCGCTCTTCAACCCCTAAAAAAAAAAACGGTCTTCAGCTCTCATTTCCGGGAAAGGAAATAAATATTAAAATTTCGATCCTCGGGTTTGCGGCGCAACCCTCCACGCAGCGCCCTGCTCCACTTTCCGCCATTGATTGAGGGTCCCAATCCGTCTGATAACCGGTGTACGTCATAGCGTCCCGTCAACGGCAAAACGGGCCTGTGTTGTGAAATGTGGTAATTATACGCGGTTTGTGATCGGGCTCTAAAATGCACCCCGTTTTCCCCCTTGGTATTCAAAACGGACCGGCCGTTGGGCTACAATAGCTTTGTACCTTTACTAAAACGACTTGTAGATTAGGACGGATGGACGGAATAATGGAAGCGTTGTATCACATTGACAAATTGGTCCCCCTGCTTTTCGCACTTGACCAACGCGGATGAAACGCCACTGTAGCAAAATCTCTTTTTTTTCCCCCTTTATAGGTTACTAAATAAAGAAAGCGTCTCCGAACTGTCATGGCAAAAAAACCCAATAAAGAAAAATAAATGGGAATTTTGTTTTTTATATATTACGTTTCCTCCCGATCTTCCTGGTGTTCATCAACCTAAATTAAATAAAGAGAGCACACAAAAAGGTCCAGAAGTAAGGAAATTTTAAAGAACTCCTTGATTGACAATTCGACTCTTGTCCTTGTTTTTTTTTCTCACCTTTTTTCTCAACTTTAACAAGGTAAATCTGTTCTGTGTCCGCAAAGGTTCACGTTACTGTTAAATGGACTCACTTGTCCTCAACATCTCGTTGAGGGAAAGTTAAATCGTTTCAGAGGATGAGAAAAAGGAAGCCAAAATGAAAACAAATATTTATAGCACAAATACTAAAGGCAAACCTTATTTACCTAAACATAGATTCGTTTTTTGGTATTTATCTATCTACGGCCTAAAGCGACTGGCAATTTAGACTAAATATTCCTGAAAAAATGGTGCAACAACTAATAGTTTTTAAAAAATAAGTTTTTATGTTTAAACAATATTACGAAGTGTAACGGTCGACGATTCAAAAAAGTCGCCGAGTGGGTCCAGCCACTGCTTGAACCCCGCCGACCCTTTATTTTAGGCTTTTGCTCGCCCACCTCTTTGTCGATCCGGAAATGACCGTGCCTCCGGGGGGTGGCTTGTTCAAAAATGCTTTCGAAAAAAACGGCGTGCCCACTTCAGTACGACGAAGCGGGGAAATCGCATTATTTTCAAATTTTTCAACTCACACTTATTTTTTTGAGATAAACTTTATTGTTTTCTTGTAATCCAATGTGCCCTCTTTTTGAGGGCTTTAACCGAACAAAAAGCATACTGTAAAACAAGTACCCACAAAACGAATTTTAATATCGAAAGACGCACAACCCTTGCTGAAAAAAGAAAATATTTTTTTAATGCGAAGAAGATATAGCAAGCGAATTCGGCGGTTCACCTGAAGAAAATGTTACAATGTGACAGGGCCCTCATAAATAATAATTTCCAACACCTTATGGTTTTGATGATGCGTTGGCGTTAACACCTTGGACTTCGGTAAGTCCCTAAAACCTCCTAACCTCACAGTTTACTTACAATTCAGGTTATAATAATCGTGGGTGAAGTTAGAACTTCACAGTAAGCCTCCTTCTGTGGGGTTCTACTTACCCCGAACGACAATGGCCCCATTTTGTTGCACAACCGCCCCGGACTGTTGCCGGTATCAGAACCTATCACATTTCCAAACAAAAGAAACAAAAAACAAGTAAAAATCATGTGGCGTTAACGTAAGTAAAACAGAATAGAAATTAAAACAAACTTCTACCTTAGCCATTATAGTTGTAAGGGATAAATTTGTATTTAGTATCCAACGATGTTTTCGTTCTTCCTGTCTTGCTCCCTCCTAAATTTAATTATATATGGTAACCAGAGGGCCCTTTATTATTCTTCATTACAATTGAGCCGTATCGTACAAATTTTTATTTACACATATATATACACTGACAGTGGTATGACAATTAACTAGTGTTTAAAAGCTAATCTTCGGGCGTCGACCAATCACGGCCTCGATCCGCCGTCGCCGTGGCGCCACCCAGGGCGGTTCGACAAGCGCGGTGATTTCGCTGCGACTGGTTGCTCCGCCGTTGACTGGTAGGACGCGCGACGAACTATTGCTTGACGCGATGTGGCTGTTCAACCGGTGTGTTAGGCGACACTTTGTTATTTTCTTCTGTAAATTACTTAGGCGATCCGTTAGCCGCTTGAGTCGCTAACAGCTCTCCCCCCGGCGCAGCTTGCGTAGCCTCTTCAATCTCCAAAGCGACGAGCCGGCTAACGGGGCGCTTAAAGATGCCCGTCTTGGTGCGTACATCGGCGACTCGTACTCCTCCGTCGGGTCCCGGGTAGGTGCGTGTAATTACCCCCCAGAGGCCATACGTTTCTTGGCAACGTATTATCTGCGATTATGACTATATCGTTGACTTGAAGCTGTCGTTTCCCTTGTTCAGACGCTCCGCGTGGTGCGAGTGTTGGTAGATATTCTCGCACCCATCTTCGCCAAAAATGATCGGCGAGTGCTTGACATGCGCGCCAGGCCCGTCGATCCGCTGCATCGCACGTCCCGGTGATGGGTAGTCCCGTCGATGAGCCCAATAGGAAGTGGTTCGGAGTTAATGCCTCCGGGTCCGCTGGGTTAACGCTGACGTGAGTCAGTGGTCGTGCGTTAACGGAGAACTCCACCTCGGTCAGCAACGTTCGTAGCACTTCTTCCGTAGGTGTCTTTTCGGTGAGGGCGGCGTTTAAAGCTGTCTTGACTGATCTAATTAACCGCTCCCACGCTCCGCCTTGGTGAGGTGCGCCCGGAGGGATAAATCTCCACTCGAGGCGATGTCGTAGTCCCTCTTCGTGCAGGCTCGACGTCCATTCTTCGTAAGCGGCTCGTAGTTCGTGGTCCGCCCCTTTGAAGTTCGTAGCGTTGTCTGAATACATTATGCGCGGCCATCCTCTTCGCGCAGCCATCCGTCGTAACGCCATAATTGCAGAGTCCGTAGATAGCGATGAGACGATTTCTAAGTGTATGGCGCGCGATGTGAGGCATGTAAATAGCGCGCCCCATCTTTTCTCTCGGCGTCGACCCACCTTAACTATCATCGGCCCGAAATAATCGACTCCGCAGTTAGTGAACGGTCGAAAGAATGGGTCCAGGCGGGCTCGTGGTAGGTCTCCTGTGACGGGCTGCTGCGGGCTTCGTTCGGCGTATGCGGCAGAGTGCGCAGTTCCGTTCCACTGTGCGCACTGTAGGTCGCAGGTGTATAATCCAATATCGCTGACGTAAGTCGTTGGTTACGCGTTCCCTGCTTGCGTGGCCGGCGGCGCAGTGTTCGCGAAGAACGATTAATCTCGTGAGCGCGTGCCGACCGTCCAAGATGACGGGCTGTTTTGCGCTTGCTGGTATGGACGCCGCTCCTATGCGCCCTCTTAATCTCAGTAATCCGTCTTCTATGATGGGGTCGAGTCGATAGATTTTGCTCGACTTAGAGATTGGTCGTGAAGCGTTGATTCGTCGTATGTCGTCCCCGAAGCTCTGCTGTTGCGCGTGTTGAATAAGCAGTCGCGCTCCGCTCGTTCAATGTGCCCACATTCCATACGTGTGGCGGTTCTTCTTATGCGAATATCGACGAAAGCTAACACTCGCGCTGTTGTTCTCACGAGTGTTTCGTATTTGGAGAAGCGTGTGGGATCGGGTAGCCACGTACTTGACTGTTCGTTTTCACTGATATGCATGACGTCTGCTTCTTCGTACGTGGATACTTTCTCGGTGGGCCACTGAGATGTTGGTGACCGCAGGAAAGCTGGACCCTGGAACCATCGGTCTTCTGCATTTATCGATCTGCTGGAAAGTCGTGTGGCGTCGTCGGCTACGTTCAGGTCGGTCGGTAGCCATCGCCACTCTTCCTTTTGAGTGAGTTCCGATATTTCGCCCAGTCGATGGGCGACGAATGGTGTATATCGTCGCGTCTCGTTGCGTACCCAATGTACCACCGTTGACGAGTCCGTCCAGAAGACAGTTCTGTCGATGTCGATGCGATGTTCCCGTCGTATGGTGTCCGCCAAACCTCGCCCCGATGACGGCTGCTTGGAGTTCTAGTCGTGGAATTGTCTGTGTCTTCTTCGGCGCCACCTTCGCTTTCGCCGCCACGAGTGCTACGTCGACGTCTTCTTCCGGCCCGATGATGCGCCAATACGCCGCAGCGGCGTAGGCTTGCTCGCTGGCGTCGCAGAACACGTGTAGCTCGTAGCGTTTGCGCCCGTTCGGTGAATAGCAGCGGGGTATTCGTAGTTGCGCAATGTTATGCAACTGCGATAACCAGGTGGCGAATGTTTCAGAGTCTTCCGCCGGTATTTCTTCATCCCACGCCATGTTCAGTCGCCACAGGTTTTGAAGTATTATCTTCGCTCTGATCGTGAAATAGCTGAGTAGTCCGAGCGGGTCAAATATTGACATGACCGCGCTTAACGCTTCGCGTTTGGTTGGAGCTCGCGTTCGTGTGCGCACGTCGATCGGCACCCTGTTCATTGAGGTGTTGAAACCGAGCTCGTCTCTGTCGGCGTCCCATACGAGTCCGAGTATTTTATTTTCGGACCCGTCGCGTCCCAATTGCGTAGGCTTGTGCGTGCGTAGCTCTTCGGGTATATCGCGCAGCGCCGTTTCGTGATTCGAATTCCAGCCCCGCAGTGTGAAGCCGGCCGCCGTGTGTACCGTCCTCGTTTCGCTCGCCGCCCGCCTTGCCTCGTCCGGATCGTTGTAGCTGGCCACTAGGTCGTCCATGTAATGGCACTTCGTTATAGCTTCGTAGGCGAGCGGGTGTGTCTCGGCGTGGATCCTTGCGTTGTGGTTCCTGATGAAATGTGCTAGGAACGGCGAACTGGCTGCTCCGAACATCATACTGGTCATCTTGTAGACGCGTGGAGCACCTTCCCTGTCGTCCCCGCGCCACAGGAACTGTTGAGCTGATTGATCTTGTGGTCGTATCTTGATCTGCAGGAACATCTCTTGTATGTCCGCGGTTATTGCGGTCGCCTTCTCGCGGAACCTGAACAGCACTCCAGGTAGGGACAGCAGCATGTCGGGCCCTTCGAGTAGATGATCGTTGAGGCTGACTCCGTTGCTCTTGGCGGCCGCGTCAAACACCAACCTCAGCTTTCCAGGCTTGTTCGGATTCGTGACGGCGAAGTGAGGTAAGTACCACGCGACGTTACTTTCCCGTTCCTTTCCATCGCATGGCACTGCATACCGTTTCCTGAGCAGGTTTTCTATCTGTGCGGTGTACTCCTGGGCGAAGCGTGCGTCGGTGTCCATCCTCTTCTCGGTCTTTCGGAGCCGTCGAAATGCCGCGTTATAGCTTGGTGGTAAGGTGACGTCGTCTCGGCGCCACGGTAGTCCTATCTCGTAGCCGTCGTTTGTTCGCTTGACGGTTTCCTCGGCGATGGTGACTGCTCTCTTCTCGTTGCTGTTTAAACGTGGTTCCTTCGAGATCGCCAATGCGTCGATCTTAAAATGCTCTTCGACCAACTCGTGTAGCTGTCGGTCGTGGTCAATGTTTTCTCGCCCCGGTTCATACAGGTGCAGTACGTGTTCCGTTCTTAAGATGGTGTTTCGTGGCGCGGTTCCATGCACCACCCATCCGAGCTGCGTGCGCGACGCTGCGGGTTGCTCGCGTTCGCCGACTCTTAATTCTCTCGACACTATGCACTCCCAGTGATCGGTGCCTATGAGGATGCCAGGGCGAGCTCGTTCGTAGCTCACCTCGTCGATTTTCAAGTCGCGCAGGTGTTCATTCTTCAAAAGTTCCTTTGGTATAGATTGTTGATGCAGGTTCAGGTTTCGCATCGTTCTCGCCTTTATATCGAAGTTATTTTCTTCCATGAGACCCCGGATGTTGAACGAGACTAGTCGGCTGCGTTGTTCTTTTTGTTGCATGTTGACGCCACGTAGGTGCAGTGACTGTAGGGGACCTTCAGCTCCGATCGCCTTTGCCAGCTCCTCGTCGATGAGTGTGACGGTTGCTCCCTCGTCGAGAAGTGCATGCGTCTTCACCTCCCCCCGTGGACCGCTGACGACCACTGGGCATATCTTTAGTAACACGTTCGCAGCGCCGGTTGCTCGCGACGCCACCGACAGGACGGCCTCCTCGTTTGGCTTCTCGTCCTCTGTTGGCTTGATGTCCTCATGGAGTGTGGGATGGTGAGGTCGTCGACACTGGTTGATTCCGCATGGCTTCGCTCGGCAGGTGATGCGCCTGTGCTTGCTGCTTATGCACTTGAAGCACACCTTCTTGTCCTTGACTAACTCCCAACGTTGACTGACCGTGAGCGATTTATATTTGGGGCACTGCGGCAAGTGATGATGTTGACCACAGCCAGGGCATACCTCAATATCTTCAGTCGGCTCGGCCGTCGCGTATACTGGTTGTGTTCTTTTCTTCAGGACGATCGCTGGTCTGCTCTCTCTTCGTGCTGCGCTCGCGGCAATGGTGCTTGTAGATGGTGCATACGTGAAGCGCAGCGCTCGATCTGCCTCACGCATCAGGAAGCGGGACAGCGTCACAATCTCCGGTTCTCTCACGTCCTCTTGTTCGTGTGCGTAATCGCACCACCTCGATCGCAGGTGTGGGCTCAGTTTTTCCAGCACCTCTCTTGCAAGTAAGGGGTTGAAGAGATATCCCCTTTTGTCGATGGTTTGCAATACGCATACGGTGTTTTGTACTCGTATGGCGAATGCGTTCAGCTCCGTTGCCGATGATCCTGGCTTCGACATTTTCTTTAGTTCGTCGAGCGATCGGTCGATGATCACTTCTGGTCTCCCGAAGCACTGTTCTAAAGTCTTCATGATGATTTCAGGATCTGAAGCGGTGTGAAGGAGCGCGGCTACTGCGTCCCGTGCTTCGCCCCTGAGGCAGCTTCTCAGTCGTTGGATGTTTTCTGCCGACGATATGTGATATATGCGCGTCGTGTCTCGGAATGCAGCGTAAAACGGCAGCCACTCGTTGATCGCACCCGAGAAGGTCGGTAGGTCGGTGTGCCGTAGTCGTGGTCGCGCCATTTTTTCTAGTGTAGCTGCTAATTGTTCGATGCCGCTTTTTCTTGTGGGTGATTTCGGCCTGTGACCGCCTCTTATTTCTTCTCGCGGCGCTCCCCCCGTTGTCACCTCCCCCCTTGGTTCGAGCGGGTTTGAGTGTAACCACTCGACCACCTTTTCCCGTTCTTGGGCAGGCGTTAACGGCGCCTCATGTAACGACTCCTGGTCGTCCTGAATGGCCGACACCTCGGCGGCTAGTCTTTTCTTGACCAGTTCTGCTTCAAGTTCCAGTTCTTTTCTTTTTATGTTGGCCAGTCTCTCCGCTGCCTCCAGTTCTGCCAGCCTTAACCTCGTGTTGACGCTGGCTGTCGAGCGGTGTGACATTGCTGGCGATCGTTGACGGCGATGTTCATTTTGTTCCAGTAGCGCTGAAGAGGGTTCCGTAGGGGCGTGGATCGTGGCCGAGGCGGGCAGACGGGTGCATTGTTCACCGGTACCTGTTCGGTGCGGTACGGGTGACGCTGGAGGTTCGAGGGACAGTCGTCGTTGACGTTCTAACTCAATACGATCGATCTGTCGTTCTTGCGTCCGTCTTCGTTCTTCCGCGTCGGTTGAGTCGCCTTGGCTCCGGGTAATAACCATTTTCTTGTTTGAGCTCTTCGGAAATCTTCTAGTTGACAGCAAATGTTCTTCACTATCCGGCTACTCGATGGACCAAAACTGTAGTGGACTGTATTAATTTTGAATGTTCTTCCAATAAAAGAGTTCTTCCTTTTAGACGTTTATTATTCTTCATTACAATTGAGCCGTATCGTACAAATTTTTTTTTTTTTTTTTTTTTTTTTTTTTTTTTTTTTTTTTTTTTTTTTTTTTTTTTTTTTTTTTGGCTGGATGAGCCACTGTTGGCCTTAGGGGCCTTCACAGATCCGACGGACTTGAGGTGGCCTGGCGCACGAGGCGCCTAGCCTGAACCTCGGCGTACTATTATTACGCGTTATGGTGACTAAGCTCGAGGGCTCCCGGGGGAGCCTCGGCTCGGGCCGTCACGCTATTATTGTTACCGGTTTGGGAGGCCGCCAAGCTCTTAGGGCGCTTTGGCGGGCGCTCCATGGAGTGATCAGGCTCAAGGTCCCCGAGAGGGGACCTCGGCTTGGACTGTCACTCAGCACGCGTTTAGCATTCCGATTCGAGGGTGCCCGAGAGGGCCGGACCTCGGCTCGATCGGTAGCTATTATCTGACTGGGGGAATTCCTAGAGCTAACATTACTACCACTTCGGAGAGCGTTGGCGCTGGGAGAAGAAGTGGCGGAAGAAACTCCAGCAACGCTTCTATCATTGATAGGGGAAAACCTGCCAGGTACGTGGCGGAACCTAGTATATGTTTGCCGCACTCGCCGGCGAGTGCGGTGTGTGTTGGTGTGTTTCTTGAGTTTTTTGATCCTTTCGATGGCGATAGTCGTCTCATCGTCAGGGAAGTCGAGAACGTGACGCGGTCTTCGGTAATCGCGGCGGAAAATGTTTAGCGGCAAGGGCCTGTAGGTGACGGCACCTACGATAAGTGGGTTGGGATGCGCGGCGGCGGAATCGAAATATCGGCGCGACGCCGACTTCAGGAATTGCGCGATGGTGGGCAATTCTAGGTCGACATGTAGGTCGATATTGCGCATGAACCAGGGTGCTCCCGTGGCTCTGCGCAAGAATCGATTTTGAATCACCTGAAGCCGGTGTATTTGCTTCGGAGCAATGTGAGCGAAGACGGGACTCGCGTACGTCATGATAGGGCGAACTACTGCCTTATATAAGGTCACCTTGTTCCGAAGGGACATTTTTGACGTTTTATTGAGGAGCGGGTAGAGGCGACCGAGTACGAAGGCCGCCCGGTTCCTGACCTGGGTCACGTGCTGGGTGAATTTAAGCTGGGAGTCGAGGACGACGCCTAGATATTTGACTTTATTAACCCATGGTACTGGGCTGTCCAAGAGTTTAACGGGGGGAGGAATGGGTACGTTCTTTTTGTGCGCGAAAAGGACTGCCGCGCTTTTGGCGGGATTGATTTCGATCCTCCATTGCCGAAACCAGTCACCGATGGTGATGGCCGCAGCTTGGAGGCGTCGATGGATCAATTCGGGTGTTCTGCCTGTGGTATAAATACAGGTGTCGTCGGCAAAAAGAGAGCAAGTTCTACATCTTTGACACGCGGCATGTCATTGGTGTAGAGAGTGAACAAGACTGGTCCCAACACCGACCCTTGGGGCACCCCGGCTCGAACGGGATGCGTAGTCGAACACACGCCCTCGACGCGATAGCGAAAGGTTCGATCACTTAGGAAGTCTCGTATTATGCATACGAGACGGTCGGACACTCCGTACCCGTATAGCTTGTATACGAGCCCGTTGTGCCAGACTTTGTCGAACGCTTTTGCCACGTCCAGGAAGAGCGCACCGGTGTTGAGTCCACGTTGACGTTTAGTTAAAATGTGCTCCGTGATGCGGTGCACTTGATGGGTACATGAGTGTTTGGCTCTAAATCCAAACTGCTCTGGGATGGGGAGCCCTTTGGTGTCCATAAGGGATCTTAAGCGGGCTAAAATTAGTCTTTCAAAGATCTTCCCAAATGTTTTGAGAAGACTTATTGGACGATATGAGGTTGGGAGAGTGGCGGGTTTAGAGGGTTTGAGGAACCCTATGACATCGGCTTCCTTCCACTCGGATGGGAAGAAGCCTTCGGTTAAGGCCGCGTTGTAAATTAATACTAGTATCTGAAGGATGCTAGTAGGGAGGAGCTTGGTCACCTTATTGGTGATACCATCTGAGCCTGGTGCTTTACGCGGGCGTAGTTTATTGATGGTGTCTATTAATTCGGAGCACGTGACTGGGGGAACGGGATCGCGAAGTGGCTCTAAGGCTTTCCTTTCTACCTCTTCGTTCACCTTGCGGAGGTGTTCGGGGTCGATCGGAAGCAGACTGGGGGAGCATTGAGACTCTAGGCTGTCAGCCAGGCATTCGGCCTTCTCTTCGTCCAGCATTGCTGGCGTACCTATCGGACGGACTAGTGGCGGCATGGTTGTTATGCCGTTACCCTTGAGGGATTTGGGAAGTTTCCAGAAGGCTACATGGGATGGTTTTACTGAAGCTAGGGTGGAATCCCAACGTTCGTTTCGTGAGTCTGCTATGCGTGTTTTGACCTCACGCTGCAATTTACGTAGCAGTCTACGATTCGAGTCGGTGGGATATCTATCATAGGCTCGGGTAGCCGCATTCTTGCGTCTCAGCAAGTCTCGCACATTGTCTGGCAGGGCCCAGCGATGGTCTTCCATCGCTGGGACCTGTCTCGAGCATTGCTCGACGACGGTGTTGACGTGGCTTGTGAGGGCTCGAATTGCGGTTTCCGTGTCCTGTTTGGTATTTAATTCTCTAGGGATTGACTCTAGTTGTGGAGGATTAGGTTCGTTAAATTTAGATCTAATTTTATGCCAGCTGATGACGGTTTTGGTTAAGGGAGCGGCTGTTGCTGAAGGCCCTAGCCGGAGGAGAACTGGTCGGTGATCGGAGTGAAGCTCGTGTATCACTTCCGGTTCGCATAAGGAGAGACTGATGTTTTTGACGAGTGCAATGTCAAGCACATCCGATGTGTGTCCCTCTACGTATGGAAAGCGCGTATGTTCGACGGGGGCAGCGACTTCAAAGTCGAGCCTGTCGGATAGCGAGTCGAGTGCGGTGCCTCGACTGTTGGTACGTGTCGAGTTCCATCGGGTGTGCTTGCTGTTGAAGTCGCCAGCTAGGATGGTGGATCCTCCTATAGAGAAGAGGGCCTCAAAATCTGATTGCAATATTAATGCGGTTGGTCTACAAGGGAGGTAAACTGATGCTATGGTGATAGGAGAGTGGCCGGTTAAAGCCAGCTGACAGACGGAGGCCTCGAGATGCGTGAGCGCGGGCGTGTCTACCGGTACGCAGTGGAGAGATTTTTTATAGTAAATAAGTGTGCCGCCGCCCGGGGCGCCGACACGATCGTTCCTAACTATTCGATAATTGGGGATGTTCGGATCCCTTGTCGCGGCTTTCAGGAGCGTCTCCTGAATAAGAAGTATATCGATTTGGTGGTCGCGTAAGAAAATACGTATTTCGTCGCGCTGTTCTTTTAACCCGTTCGCGTTGTAGAAGGCTACGTTAATCGATCGCGGTTTAGCTCTGCCGTTATTACGCGTAGCAGAGGGACTGACATTATCGTACAAATTTTTATTTACACATATATATACATTGACAGTGGTATGACAATTAACTAGTGTTTAAAAGCTAATCTTCGGGCGTCGACCAATCACGGCCTCGATCCGCCGTCGCCGTGGCGCCACCCAGGGCGGTTCGACAAGCGGTGATTTCGCTGCGACTGGTTGCTCCGCCGTTGACTGGTAGGACGCGCGACGAACTATTGCTTGACGCGATGTGGCTGTTCAACCGGTGTGTTAGGCGACACTTTGTTATTTTCTTCTGTAAATTACTTAGGCGATCCGTTAGCCGCTTGAGTCGCTAACAACGTTATTTAAATTCTGTATTAAGTTTTTATAGTGCTAATCTCTGCATCTTTCCCAGTTAATGTGCAAAGCCTATCTATTAACAGTTTTAAGAAATTTATTAAAGAAAAACTTTCTAAAAAGCGTTATTCAACTTAAACAAGTAGAATGTAATTTGAAAAACTAAAAAAAACCCGACTGCGTTTCTGTGTAATTGTTTGATTTGATATCCCAGTGTCACTCTCACAGTAAATACGAATCTAACGACACCTCTCAAGCAAAAATCCATCAAGCCGTTCAGGCTGAGCCAAACAATTATACATACATACATACTCTCGAAAAACATAATCCTCCTTCTGGCGCAGTCGGGTAATGAAAGCTTGATAAAAGATGACTGATCATAAAGTATGCAACGCATTTAAAGTAGATGTGTAATACTTTTTTAGGAAAAAAGTGACAAAGTCTAATGGAAACGTATTACATTTCTGTTAGAAACCTTCTTCACTTCCGATACGATTATGTCTTAAATTGCAACGAGAACTAACAATAAAGTGAAAAGTAACTCTTTCTGGTCTAAATACTTTAGTAATCGTTACTTTTAAAACCGTTTAGCTCAGTGGCTAGAGCGTCAGGCCGCGAATGCCGAAGACGTGGGTTCGATTCCCACAGCGGCGACAATCTTTTCGCACTTTTTCTACATATTTTAATGTTCAATCTTAAGTGCAAAGATTAGCACTATAAACAATTTAAGAATCGTTACTTTTTTCGATCTAAATACTTTCGTAAAGAATTTTTTTTAAAATATTAAAGGAATAACATATTAACATGAGGAATTTCAATTATTAACACAAATACAATAATTGGTAATATCGTGAGATGTTATTGCTTCTGGTCACATGTGGGTATGAACGTGACTTGACACTGGAATATCATGGGGAGAATTTATTAATACAGACCCCTAAGCTTGGTTATCTTAACGTTTACTCTCTTTCATATGGTTACGAATAAATATCCTTTTTTTTACGAATAAGTAATTAAAGAACTTGTTAAGGATGAAGACTAGCTCAAAAGTTCTTTAATTGACTTGGATCTTACTTATTCAATAAATATCATCGATTAAAAAATGAAATTGAATGATATGAAATGTATGTTTATTATATCGATGAATAAATTACTATGATTTTGATTTTGATCATTTCTTATTAAACAATATTGATATTTTTTGATGTTTTGGCTAGCATCTTGTTACTTCCGCCATGTTGAGCCACCACGTAAGCTGTATCTTGAAGGTCATCATCCTGTAGAGAGTATTTAGCATTCCCTTCCCCCAGTGCTATAAGTTTTTTCACGTCTCGAATTTTAGGATACTTTTTTATGTTATAAATGAAAAATATAAGTGAAAAATATCAATATGTCCTAAGACGTGGTGAAAATTTCTATGTTAATCAATTTATTTACTAAAATTTATAAATTAAACTATATTAACGGATTTATTGCGTTTATTTTTCATTTTTTTTCCCGACGTTTCGAACCTGATTTCGAGTACTATAAATCCGTAAATATAGTTTAATTTTATAATGTGTCATTGCGTAAATACAAGAAATTATCATGTATACCATATATTATTTAAACTGAAAATGAATTACCGAGTTTAATAAATAACAATGTAATATTATATTCCAAATATATTTGTAGTGTATATTGTGGGTAGACAAATAAAATACAAAATGTTATGTATGTACTGCCCGGCGCGGCAGTCTGTTTCCGACCATTAAATGTGTATAACGTTACATTATAGTTTTATTGAAATAACGTCTTCGACGTACAAATACTACATTTGGCGACGAGTTGAACTTAAACGCGTGGATTGTAAATCGTACAACATGGCGTGTAACCAAAATGTGATGTTTGGAAATAGCCTCACGTTCGATCACCGAACTCAAGAATGGGCAATTTATAAAAGTCGATTTTCTCAATTTTGTGCGGCTAATGATATCACAGAAGAGCTAGATAAACGAGGTTTTAAGCGAAGAGCGTTATTATTAACATCCTTGGTGGAAGATACCTACAGAACTGTAAGGGACATCGTTTTTCCAGATGAACTAGAACTTATAGATTATACGATGTTAGTCAGAATTTTGGTTGAATAATTTATGGTTGAATATTGGACAGCCACTTCATTACAAAAAGAAGTTCATTTCCGGAGCGGTACAAGTTCTACAAAGCGGAACAAAGGGTCGGCGAAGAGTTGACAGAATGGGCGGCTCGTTTACGCTGTCTTGCTACTTACTGTGGATTTAAGAGCGATTTAGATACGCCACTCATTCAATACGGAATACGAAAGAAAAGGAGAAATTGTTTGCTGAAAATGTCGATACCCTCTCATTTAACAAGGCGTTAGAGTTGGCGCAAAGTGTGAGGTGTGCTAGATTAGCATTACAAACGTCGGGGGCAACATCGTCGAGTTCTACCGAACAGCAAGTATTTACGTTGAAAGCGAATAATGGCGGGCGACGCAACAACATCGCGGGCTCATCTACTGACTTGCTACTACCAACACGAAGTAATAATAAGAATAATCCGTGTACTGTTTGTGGTTATAATAACCACACAAAGGAAAAATGTCGTTTCATTAATTATTCTTGCCAAAAATGTGGCAAAACAGGACATTTAAAACGTATGGGTTCAGCTCGGGTAAAGAGAAACCATTACATAACATCGGCGGATGACGATCTGGTAAAACGGGCGTATGACTTATTTAGCATTAGGTGTACCAACGGTAGTCCTATGCAACAGTTAATTTCAATCTCTGGCATTAATATTTTGTGCGATGTTGTAGATAGTGGCAATAAATAAATTGGCAGTGCAGTGTCAATTTTACCCGAAAGAATTTATAAGGAATTTTTTTAGTCAAATGCATTTACATAATTGTAACATTATTTTAAACTGTTATAACGGGACTAAAATAATACCTTTGGGGTATTTGTTATTACCCGTCTCACATGAAAATGTTGTAAAATCAATTAAAATTTTATCATTACGACAAATCTTAATCAACCAGCCTTGTTAGGGAGAGATTTTATCAGTGAATTTAATTTAGAGCTATGCATTGTAATTTGTCATAATATAAAAAGCGAGAAATATGTTCAAATTTTAAAACAAAAGTATAAAAAAATATTTACAGACGAATTAGGAAAGTTTAATAAATATAAAATTAATTTAAAATTAAAGTCGGACGTAGAATTAATTTTTTTTAAACCACGTCCAGTTCCGTTAGCCCTAAAGTCAAAAGTAGAAGAAGAGTTACAACGATTAATCCAATTAGGCATTTTAGAAAAAGTCGAATATTCGAATATTGCCACACCTATTGTACCAGTTTTACGTCCCGATGGAAATATTCGAATATGTGGGGACTATTCTGTTACGTTAAATAAGGTATTATATATGGATAATTATCCACTGCCAAAAATTGAGGACCTTTTTGCAAAATTACATGGGGGAATACGTTTTTCCAAACTAGATTTGTCGCGCGCGTATAATCAGCTAGAATTAGACGAAACTAGAAAACTTACATGCATTAATACACATAGAGGTTTGTTTCAATATAATCGACTCGTTTTCGGTTTATGCGTAGCGCCATTAATATTTCAAAAAACAATGGAACAATTGCTTAATGGTATAGAAGGTACATGCATATTTCTCGACGATATTTTAGTTACCGGCCCCACAGATGAAATTCATTTACAGCGATTAGAACAAGTTTTATATAAGTTAGAAGACGCAGGATTAAGATTGAAACAAGAGAAATGTGAATTGTTTAAGGATTCTGTTGAGTATTTAGGATTTATAATTGATAAAAATGGCTTGCGAAAATCGAATAAAAAAATTGAAGCGATTATAGAAATCTTTTTTAGGTATGATTAACTACTATAGGTGTTTTATACCGAACACATCTAGCATTCTAAGTCCGTTGCACACGTTATTAAAAAAGGGTGTGAAATGGCAATGGACTAGACTTCATGATAAGGCATTTATTGAAATTAAAAAAGAGTTGTCGTCGGACCGGGTATTGGCTCATTACGATCCTAATCTAATGACGGTAGTGACAGCAGACGCAGGCCCCGAAGGCCTCGGCGCCGTGCTGGCTCAGCGCCACGCGGACGGCTCCGAGAGGGTAGTAGCTTATGCCTCGAGATCGCTCTCCAAGCCTGAACGAAACTATGCGCAGATACAAAAGGAGGCAACTGCCATTGTTTTCGCTATAAAAAAATTTCACCATTATTTATATGGTCGTACTACACCATTTTTATTAAGGACGGATCATAAACCGCTTCTATCGATATTTGGAAACAAAAAAGGATTACCCGACTTAGCCGCTAATCGTTTACAGCGTTATGCATTATTTTTATCGGCATATAATTTCAAAATTGAATATATAAGTAGCGAAATAAATGTTGCGGATTTCCTTTCACGGTCGGCAAGAAGCGCCCCAGAGAATGAAGAACAGTTTGATTCAGAGCAGTCACTATTCATCAATTTTATGTACGATTCAATTTTTAAACCTATTACGCTAAAAGACATTCAGCACGAAACAGCACGCGATAAGGCCCTACAAGTAGTTAGTAATTATATAAAAAAGGGCTGGCCACGAAAAATATCAGTCGAAATTATTAAACCGTTTTTCAACTGAAAATTAGAGTTATCTATAGAAAATAGATTGCATTTTAAGAGGTCATAAATTAATAATTCCCGCCGTTTTTCGTGAACAATTACTAGAAGAATTACATAGGCCCCATTTTGGCATAGTAAAAACAAAAACCTTTTATTATATTATATATGTTTGTAAATTGTTTATATAGTATATGATCTGTTCTTTGATATTATAACACCCTCGAACCAGGCTTGAACACACAGCCGCCCTTCTAACTAATAACTTTAATGGTTTTCTTATGAACACGAACTTGATCACACAGCCGTCCTATTCCATGTAGTGATGATCACACAGTTCTATACTTTGTGCATTATGGACTTGATCACTTAGCCGCCCTCTCACATATGGATTAGATCACACAGTTAATATTTCCCTCTTTACTACGGACTTTATCACACAGCAGTCCTGTCACAATGAAATAACATCACACAGTTTATTTTTCCTTTTTTATACTATGGAATTGGGCACACAGTCTACCATTTTAAACAAAATAATAATGATATGTATATATAGCAATGTATAAGTTTGTTATATACCTGGATGTGACAATATTAGCAATATTGAGTTAATATCAATGTGTGCATTTATGCACGCATTTAAATTGTGGTTTATCATTTTATCCAATGCTTAAAATATCACCAACCTATTGCGCATGTGGTCTAGATGCTCCAGATGAAAACCAGCACGTAGCAGTCGTATGTCCAATAGGCAGTATAGCAGCGTTGTTGCAACATGCGGCCACGCGCCTCATGACCTTGACGGCGACACGTAGCACAGCTTAGGTTGGAGTTGATGTTGGGTTGATGTTTCACTGGCCACATTATCAGTTCCTCTTCTCCATACGCATCCTTTTACATTATCATCCTTTTACATTATGCTACTGTTTTCAGATCGGAATTCGGAGATAATCTCCGCAATCTCCACATCACTTGCACTTGAAGAGTATTTCACTCACTCAAGCGTACCAAGTTGATATTGACCAACATAAAAAGTAAAGCAAAGCATTACATTTCAACATAATATGCAACACAACTAATCACTTGCACTTGAAAAGTATTTCACTCACTCAAGCGTACCAAGTGATTTTGTCCAACACAAAGAATTACATTTTAACATAATATGCAATACAACTAATCACTTGGAGTATTTCACTCACTCAAGAGTACCAAGTTGATTTTGTCCAACACAAAGTACACAACACACTATCTATACTGGTTTACTCAAAAACGAAATTAATTTCGCACACTATTCAAGGAATATTTTAAAATATTTAAGATATAAACAGTTTTATTCCAACATTAGTGGCAAATAAACAATAAAATAGTTCTATTATAAAATCTTGCCCAATACATTTTTTTATGTAGGACCTATATTATACGTCCCTGACTAGTTCTCCTATAAACTTTTCCTCTTAAAAGTTCAAAATAATTAAAAATATATTTATGGTGCTCGGCCTCTCCTGATGCAAATGACGTGTACTTGTAGCTTAATATAATTATAGCGACTAAATTACTTTAAAAAAGTAAATACACGCGAGTGCATTAAATCAGATCACTCGGTACAATCAATATATCGCACTCAACCATAGATATCATCCCAAAACGTACATCTATCAGTCAAACAAAATCTGAAAAGGGACCGTTTTATTTATGTGTTTTAAGTTTATTCAGAAAATTCTTGTAAAACGACGAGTGAGGGTAGTGCGGTATATGACAAAGAAATTCTTTGCTAAAGATTCAGATATTAAAGAACAACTACCACTATAAAATCTATCAATAAAAGTTTCCTAACAATTATTTAATACGTTACATACCCCGTCACAATTATATTTCATCTGCATCAATTGCGCAATGACCGGTGCTTCCTTAAATACAATCGACTACCAGCTAAGCGCGGCGCCTTTAGTCATCTTATCTTCGGACCGATTGGACACCCCTTAGTGTCTTTAGTAATTAGTATTAACTTACTTAAGGACTTTTGAAAACTTTTATTAAATACTGTATTTAAATTAAATCGTTCTTTTTTCAAAATCCTCCGCTGCACAACCCATAATAATTATAACATAATATGAATGTTATTAATAGACTTGGTTACGTGGAGAAATAAATTTAGTTTCGTGTCCAAGTTTCACCTTAGGTTTTGTTTAAATTTTGTTATCATTATATAAATATTGTTATATATATTAACTCCATTTTAAGTTTTCCCAAAATATTTACAGTTTTACCCACAACTTTTATGATTACCCCCAAAATTATAAGATTTAATAAATTAGCCCTGAATTTGAAAAATAATTGCTTCTATAGACGCAACGATATCGTGATCACCTATTTTCATCTATAATTGAAATAATATGATCCTGTTCATAAGAACTCAAACATCTATCATGTATTTTACACAAAACAAAATTGATACATTAATTTCTTTTAAAAGATACATATTTCGAAGTATTTTGGAAACTACCCGACAATTTTAACTTTTAGTCGTCCCATTTCCATGTGGGCCACTGCCTTTCTATACGTAATAATGAACCATATCACACTTTAACCGAACCTTTTAGTTTACTCAAAGCTTGATAGCGAATCATTTTATCAGAACATGAAAAACTATTTGCGTAAGATTGAATAATACTAAACCAGGTATCTGCATATAGTCTTTTATTGAACCAAAATCTTGTATAAAACATCGCCTTTTATTGGACCAAATTCTGGTATAAAATGTCTCAAAGTAGTAGAATTTGAATTACTTACAGTTTCGGCATTATCATAAAGTACCTTAAACTTCTGCCTTGGTAGACCCGAAATCGTCATTGGAGTTTTAAAGTGGTGTAGCGAACACGTTTTCGTTGGGAACGATTACTAGTTACTACCGCTATTCGCTTACACATGGCGTGCAGGTTGTATCCCACTTCTGAGATATTGAAGACTGTAGGTTGGTCGGCCAAAATAAAATAGTGAGGATAGCGTAAACAACTTTATATATTATAGACTACTTCCTACTTATTAGGACAGAGTAACGTCCTATACAAAGGATAAAGTGTTCTACCCTATCACTGAAACATTATGCGCTTTTATACAAAAATATAATGAGTCATCACAACTACATTACAAATCAATGCACTTATTAAATTACAAATACAGTTAATAAGATTGACCTATTAAATTATATATTATTATTAAGCATGGTTTATTATATAATATTATACCAGATATGGTTCAATATTTATTAAGTATAATTGTTATTGCTCGTATATTAAGTAGTGTTGCCAGTGGATTGTTACACTAGTTTGTAATTATGGTGGAGGGATGTAGCGTATATTGTGGGTAGACAAATAAAATACAAAATGTTATGTATGTACTGCCCGGCGTGGCAGTCTGTTTCCGACCATTAAATGTGTATAACGTTACATTATAGTTTTATTAAAATGACATCTTCGACGTACAAATACTACAATATTACATACAGATATATATGCGTTATTAATTAATGTGGGTTCTAATGTAATTCAGCGAATTTAGGCGGGATATTCACCTGTACCTCATCTAGATGTTAGAAGTTCAGCTGGGATTTATTTTATTTCTATTCGTAGATTTTTGTTTTTTGATAAAACCACAAGATATTAATCTCGATTGGGTTTCAGTTAATTTTAGCATTTTATGAACTTATTTCTATTACTTAACAATAAAGTAAAAAGTAAAGTAGCAGCAGTTAATTTCCCACAGCTGGGTAAAGGCCTCCTCTATACTTCGGATTGGCGGACTTCACATATCTTGGAAATATATTTTTTTTTATTGTTTCGAAAATATGCAGGTTTCCTCACGATGTTTTCCTTCACCGCGGTGCACGTGATAAGTCAGCACTTAAAGTTAAAAACTTCATTGGTGCCGGCACCGGGGATCGAACTCAGGTTGCTCGAGTATATTGAATTAAAGGCGAGCGCCCGGACATGGAGCTATCACGGCTCTAACTTAACAATAAAGATACTACAAATGCTTAAAAAAAAGAAAAAGGTACCATTTTGTACAAGTGACTAAGGTCTATACACTATGAACTCTTTGCAAATGATAAACATTAATGATTATCTGGAACCAAAACGGATAATAAGTATTCGATTAATACTTAAGTTTCTTGTATAACCGCAAAAGTAATGCAAAACCTGAAATACTGTAAGGAAAATAAAATTTTGATTGAATTTAGGTCTGCAACAGCGCAGTGTAATTTCATAAGATTAATCAGTTCAAGCTACCCTATTACCACAAGTTGTAGTAAAGACAGAACAAGGCACATACAAGTATACACCTGCTAAAGACCTATCGTTTAATTGAACAGTCTTGTTTCGAATTGAACTGCGTTTATATCGATCTGTACTATTTATGCAAAACTTTATATTGACACACAAATTATGAGACCTTTAGAAATTTAAATTGTTTATAGTGCTAATCTTTGCACTTAAGATCGAACATTAAAATATGTAGAAAAAGTACGAAAAGATTGTCGCAGCTGTGGGCAAGTCTTCGGCATTCGCGGCCTGACGCTTTAACCACTCAGCTAAACGGCCGATTGCCACACCAACGTCAAATCTTAACGTCTTTTATCTACATTGTTTTTTTGACATTACTTGACTTTCCTTTTTCAGACCTTTCCAGACTATTTCGAATATCTAATAGGCCTTTAGAGATTAGACAATGCTTCATGCACTTGTCAAATGTTGTAAATGAAGAAGTCACTGGATTACGCTACTGAAAAAAAAATATGAATCGGTCTACAAATGGGGTGAAATTGGTGAACATACATAAAAAAATACACACAGTTGAACATAGAACACGGTCTTTTTTAAGTCGGTTAATAAATGCGCGAACATTTAACAGAAACAAAAAAGCCTGTTTTTGTCTATCCATTGAGCCGGGGATCCGTTACAAATACAAAAGGATAATCCATTTCGTTGCCATCTTATTTATCCTTATATCATTTTCTCTCAAAGAAGTTTTGTCACGTGTGGCATGTGTCACATTACGGAAAATAGAATAAAATGAAGTATAGTTCATCTCGGTTTTCTTATTATGTTTCGGCTACTTTTATTCCTTAATGACAACTCGGGTGACACATGCAGGTCTTTACTGTATTTGATTATGTGTATATTGATCGGCAAGAACATGTCGTTTGGTTGAGTTTTGTATAAATTGCATTTAAATGATGAAAAATAAACGTTTTAAACTTCACTTCTTAACATCGTTCCGTATTACCTTTGATTACAATTAGGCATACTAATATCTTTAATTGTATTACGCGCATAAAATTTTACAAGTTGCTCTAAATGATTGGCTGCGATGGAAACGTTATGTGTAAGACAAACCCGACTTTTCCCCTTAACGGTTAAAATAGTTAAAGTTATCTAGATAACTAAATATATCTATCTTAGTCCGGTCATTTTAGACATAAAAATAGTGATCAAATAAAAAAAATTGCGACAGAGCCAAATCTTCGTAGAGACCTTAGGTTTACCACAAGGAATAAAGTGTCAAAAGTCCCCATTAGTCCCATGTGAGCTTAGGGACTTATTCGGGGCCCAAGGTCAAAATTTTAGGTTTTTTGGATTTTTCTCGAAAACGGTAAGTTTTATCGAAAAAGTACCTCAGAGCAAAGTTGTAGATCTTAAAATTCTCTATAAAAATGGTCCCTATGATTTTTTCTCTAAGCCCACTATTTCCCAGATATTGCGCTTGTAAGTATCACATTCTACATAATATGCACACATTTCCACACCACCTGTGAGGTAGTGTACTCGGCGCGTTTTTTTTAACGTGGTATCCCGGTAGGCCTATTCCACGAACCTTTATGACGTTATTTTCAGGAACAATAATTATTTAATAGTATGAAGATTATTGATATGGGTTACTGAGTTTAACTGTCGTTCTAACTTTATTACTTTAATTTGACTCATACTCTTCGTATTCAACTTCAATAAATCATGTTTTCTTCAATTTCTTCTTGTTCTTCTTCTTCTCCTTCCTGTTGATGAACGCTTAGAAATTGTTCAAATGAAGATGAATCAGTTGTCTCTTCATCAAAATCACATGAATCTTCCTCTCTTGTATTTAATTGAACATTTGAGCAAGAGACACCTTGGCAATTGGTACACGCTGGTGAACACTGCAACCCTACTTTTTTACAGCCACATTTGGCACTACAACCTTTCTTGCAATTGCAAAAAATAGTGTTAAGAAGTTTTTCTGGAGCAGGGGGCAGTAAAGTTCGAATCGGTACCAAAGTATTATTTATCAATTTCCAACCCCAGTCTTCAGGGTTCAGTTCATTGCCTTGCCATGTCTGAACTTGATAGTATACTCGAAAGAAATGTTGACTAGCAGATGCCGATGTTGGAGGAAGAGAAGATAGCTGTGCTTGCTTTTTGTTTCGTGTATTTTTTTTCAAATGTTAAATATCTGTACGTATCTATGCAATCAATTTTTTTTGGAGCTCCGTAAACCGCAAGAAGAAACCGAATTCCTTTAGTAATTAGTATTTGAGGTGAAGAATTAATTTCTGTAAATACACTAAAAGAAGCAGGTATACGTGAACGACACCACATGGACAAGACAATAGGCAGATGTTTTTCAAGGTCAGATGTTATTCAAGTTGAGGGGATTCGGTAAGGGACCGGCGGTCATTTTAGAGTAAATTTTCTTAGAATAGTATAATGTATACATAAAAGAGACACGAGTAGGCATTTTTGCTTGCTTGAGCACCTAAATATGTATATACGTGGCATATGTGTGCAAACTATTGTAACGACCTATTAATAATAACAAATATTATTATTAATTAGTCATAATAAAGATCAATTAAGATCAAAATAAAACTTTTAAGAACGTTTAATCACAATAAAAGTTAATAATATATACTTAAATTAAAGAAATATAAGTGTTAGTATGAGAAAATGATATTACCAAAAATTGATTAAAAATAGTTAAAAATCATTTAAAATACTCAAAAAAGGGTATTTATTAAAAATATAGCAAGATACGATCACTATTATGTCAATAAAATACAATTCCATACTTAGTGATCTTATAGGTTTCGGGTTCTATTTGAGATAAACCTATAATAGTTGTCGCGTTTGTAAATCAAACTATAATTGTTCAGCACAGGTATATTGTTTATTTACACTTTAAAACACGTAACATATACATACACAACGTTAAAACTCACACATACACAACAGAGATTTAATTGTCCAAATATTAGCATTGGATTCGCAAGTTTTACGTATCGGTACAAGTGACGCAGTTTAATGTACGGAAGCCGTGAGCGCACTACTGTATCGCGCGATGCAACGGCGCTTCCAACTCCAGCGCAGCCGCGACGCATCTCGTGCAGAAATATGTAAGTATAATTTGTAATACGATTAATATTTATTTATTATTTTTATTTAATATTCTTTTTCCTTTCAGGTGGCGTGCCACATTCTTTAAGGTCAGAATTGTAAATGTAGCGTGCGGGGACAAATTTGTATGACCGCACATATGTAAGTACAGAGGTCGATCGCGACTCTTAGTACTATGGTGAAAGTACATTGTATGAACGTCCCATACATATGGAAGTAAGGTCTCATGGATAAAAGTAATAATATGTGAAGGCTCAGAGAAAAAATAATAAATATATAAATATAATGAAGAGCAATGAATGACTTGGGACTTTATAAGAGATATTACTATGGCGTTGCATGGTACTTCTGTACGACGATATGGTCTACGGTAAACGTGGAACCATGAATGGATATGTCTTGAGTGGAGGACATATCATCGATAGCTGGTGGTAGTTGGCGTCTTAGTGTGTTGCACTATGATACGTCGACTGATCATCTAACTTTGGGGAGTCTGGTGGTGGCTTGCGTCTTAGTGTATTCCACTATGATACGTTGGCTATTACTTGGCTTGGGTGGGGATCCGTTGGTGGTTGGCGTCTTAGCGTTTACGCTATGATACGTCGACTATCATTCGGATCGTGAAAGAGTATGTTTGGATACTTCGTGTGTTCCGAGTATATTCTAAACTTTGGAGCCGAAGTTGATTGGAGTTGTATTGGTGTGGTGTGAGGGTGTGACACCTACGCGATAGTCACATTGATGCATGCGGCTATATGCAGTACTGCGTCTTGTGGTAGTTGCGGGGTGATCTGCGCCTAATATCATTGCATCGTATGATTCTGGTTGACGGAGGTTCGAGGTGATGATGTCTGCTGTGTATGCGGATAGGCTGTATGTTGGCGTGTTGACCTGCGATAGTTGTATTGATGCGTGTTGCATTTAGTGACATTGCGTCTTACGATATTTGCTTGGGAGACGACGCTATTCATAATGGCCGAGTCTGCGTCTCGGTTTGATGCACATCTCAGTAGATTTGTCCAAGTCGGGTTCCTGATGACGGAACTGCAGACTGTCTGACCTCCTTATACGTTTTAACATATTAACGAATCTCAGTAAAGTTCCCACCGTTCGAACGAATAATGGCAACTTGCTGGTGGGTGAGACAAACTTGATCGAAAATACATTACACTCAACGTCAGAGACACTGACGGTCTTAGGGTGGTAGGGCCACGCAGCAGCCTCGGCTGTTGTACGAATGGGCAGGCCCGTCCGGGTAAGTACCACGACCTCGTTTCGCGTTTCGTCTGGTGAGTGAGGTAGCCGGAGCCCAATTTTCAAAAGGTTGTCAACGCATCTGTAACCCCCGGGTGTGGCAGATGTCCATGGGCGGCGTTATTCACTTACCATCAGGTGAACCGTCTGCTCGTTTGGCAACTTTTCGCATAAAAAAAAAAAAAAAAAAAAAAAAATTATATGTTGCCAATTCTGCCTGATCTTTAACACATGCCCAAAACCGTATTGACGTACATTCACGAAGACTGGATTTGTCGTCGGCTTGTATGACGTTTACACGCATTGACATGCGCGACTTCGGTCAAAGTTTGTGCTTACGGGCCACTGCCAAGGGGCCAAGCCCTTTTTATGCTGGTAAAACAGCTTTGCAATGGACTTCGGTCCTTTCCCCAACTTTTTGTCCCTCTTCTGGGGGGGGGGGGGGGGGGGGGGGTATGTAAAATTGATGTTTGATTGGTTGATATATTGTGAGCCCTTTACAAGCATGAAATGAGGTCCTACCGAACATGACGATCACAATAATATTTCATACGGCTATTTATAACCTTTAGAAAGATCATATAGAAAGATCAATAATTTATCCTGGTCACGTAATGATGTTATATGATTTATTCATATAACGGGGCAGAAAAATATATAAGTTTAATTATATATATGCATAAAGGGGGGTTCAGTTACAAAAAAATCATAGGGACCATTTTTATAGAGAATTTTAAGATCTACAACTTTGCTCTGAGGTACTTTTTCGATAAAACTTACCGTTTTCGAGAAAAATCCAAAAAACCTAAAATTTTGACCTTGAGTCCCTTAGCTCACATGGGACTAATGGGGACTTTTGACACTTTATTCCTTGTGGTAAACCTAAGGTCTCTACGAAGATTTGGCTCTGTCGGAATTTTCTTTATTTCAATTGTCTAAAATGACCGGACTATCTAAACTAAATATAGGTATCTTCCCCACACCAAATTTCTAAAGCACTAAAGTTGCAATGGAAAAAGTATTTTATAGAAGGCAACCTTTGAAAAGTGGGCCGATTACCACACTAGCAAGATGAAATAGAAAAGTAAAATACCTCCACTTCAAGCTGATTGTCTGGGAGGCCGTGGAACTTTCCCGGACGAGTCTGCCCATTTTTGTAAGGCCACTCAGCAGAAAAAGTCTATTAGAAAAAGTACTCGTCAAACCGCCAAGTACCATCGACACCACCTTGATGGTTGGCGCTCCACCACAGTGCGTTTTTCACGAAACTTTTTACCCAGCTTTTTTTTTTTTTGTCGCCAGCGGTATTTCCAGACCGATACGACTTAGAGACCTTCAAGAAGAGAGCCTATTCCTACCTTAAAGGCCGGCAACGCAATTGCGACTCAACCGATGTTGCAACTGTCCATGGGATGCGGTGATCGCTTATTACCAGGTGACCCGCATGCTCGTTTGCCTCCTATTCCCATAAAAAAAAAAACGAAGAATGTCGCCGCTGTGGGAATCGAACCCACGTCCTCGGCATTCGCGGCCTGACACTTTAGCCACTAAGCTAAACGGCTGATTGCCACAGTAAAAATCTAATTTAAAATCAATGGTAAAAATAATGAAGTTTAATAGGAACATATTGTATTTTGCTAGTGGAAAAACAGTAGCATGATGTCTGCGCATTCAGTATTTATGCGAATAATTATACAAGTGTAATTTATAATGCTTCACCAGAAATATCCCTTAGAAACTTTAAAGTTCCTGCAGGCTTTTTGTATTCTCTTCGACCATTATACGCTTTCAAATGCCATCAGCAAAATTTGTCATTCCTTCAAATTATTTCTTTATATAGCGTTCTATTCTTTAAGATTTCCGTCAGACTAATGAACTAAGACATTTCATGATTATATTTTTTCTGAAGTGAACATCACTTATTAATCTGTTTTGGTGCAATTTAGTTTCAATAGTAGAAAAATTTAAAAATTGTGAACTAATTACATAAGTCTATATAAATTCGAACCGATATTTATCAGCCGAAATGCCAGTTCACACAAACGTAGAACTTACATATTTCTTTTCTTACAAGAATTAGACTTTCTTACATAATATAATTATATCACAGTGCAACAACATTTTTTTTAAATGAGCTTCATTTCCATAAAATTGTGATTGAATTGTACGAATGGGCAGGCCCGTCCGGGTAAGTACCTCACAGAAGACCAGCTTAAAGTTGAAGTATTACAAATACTTTCGCGTTTCGTCTGGTGAGTGAGGTAGCCGGAGCCCAATTTTCAAAAGATTGTCAACGCATCTGTAACCCTCGGTTGTAGCAGATGTCCATGGGCAGTGGTATTCACTTACCATCAGGTGAACCGTCTGCTCGTTTGGAAACTTTTCGCATAAAAAAAATAATAGAAGTTTCATTTTCCATTTTCCCATAGGCATGACGTTATCTGGATCACAAATAACACCACTCACCGTATTATATTTATTGAACAAACGTTCCAAAGCGCTATGTTGAGAATCAGCGTGGATTTTATGAATGCCTTAATGCTTTTTTTTTATATCTACAAACTTTTCGCTTAGCTTCACCCGCTTGGAAGCAATTCCAACTCGAAAATAACCTCTTTTAGTACACACTGAGCGCAAAGAAAACCGTAACGCAGCAATTTCGTGAGCGCACAAACAACGTTATAAATCCGGTTATGGAAAAATATTAAATTTGAGAAACTGGAAATTCTTAAGTTAAATACTTTTGACAAACAACTGATTTTCTACATGACAACTGCACCTCGTTAGGTGAATCGTTATTCACCTAATGAATTTGAGCTTAAACTTGATCCAAATCACAATCAATCACCCGAATACTTGTGCCACCGTGAGATAATCGAATCCACACGTCTCGGCACCTAAAACAGCAGCCTAGCAACTGCGCCCCCGAGTCAGTTTTAGTATGAGTAGTAGTAGTAATTTGTATTATTCGTCATGGGGGAAGGGGCATTGGGGTTGGTGTTAAGCCGCACCCTTGGCAGGTGTCTTGGGATCGCAGTATGGATGTTAGCTTCCGGATTTTTTTGGATTCTATCACAGTCATATATGGCTGTTAAGCCGCTGCTGCCCAACTTCCGGATTGTTTTGGATTCTGTGGTTTGTTTTTTTAATGTGTTATAAGACGAAGGCCTATATTCAACAATGGACATCTTGCAGCTGATGATGATGAATTTTTATTATTGTGGACAATGTGAAATATAGAACATTTAGAAATTTCAGACCTTTCAACTTTTCTTCGGTGGGTGGAAACTTCCTGTTATTCATTTCTAATCACGTGATTAAGTTATAATTTACAAAGAAGAAACAGTACATAATGTTAAACTACCATCAGAGCGATAAGCTGCAGGCCAGAGTTATGAACTTGCTTATACATGTATGTAAGCTACGAAAAACGTCGTGTGCCTTACGTAGGTTTGCATCGTGCGAAGAATATGTAATTCTGATTTATGTCGTGTAATATTCATACTCACTACTGTCGCCATGAAAATCATTCCAACAATGCCTTTCGTTGGCAAAAGCCTTCTTACAAGCCTCACTAAAATAGCGTTATGTATGAAGGAATACATTTCTCTACGTGGTATGTTATACAATATAACGATGGCCGTTATTTCATCAGCAACGTTAGCATGAATATTGCTAAATTAAGGTTGGATGAAAAAGGTTAAAGAGAAGTGATGTAGATTATTTTTATGTGAAAAGTTGCCAAACGAGCAGGCGGTTCGCCTGATGTTAAGTGAATACCGCTGCCCATGGACATCTGCTACTCCCGAGGGTTTGCAGATGCGTTGACCTTTTTGGAAATTAGACTCCGGCTACCTCACCAGACGAAACGCGAAAGTATTTGTCATAATTCCACTTTACGCCATCCTGCCCATTCGTGCAACAGCCGAGGCTGCTACGTGGCTCTACCACCAATAAAAAATAGATAAATATAAATGATGTGAAATTGAGGTCGTTAAAAAGTAATAAAATATGTTGATTAATGCCTTACACTACGCTTGCAGGGTGCAAGCTTAGTGTTTAACATAAGAAATGTAGAATAAACGCATAACGCGTTCATGGCACCATTTTTTTTGGCTCCATACCAAACGCGAAAGTATTATACTTCCACTTTACCTCGGTCTTTTGTGAGGTCGTGGTACTTACCCGCACGAGCCTGCCCATTCGTGCAACAGCCGAGGCTGCTGCGTGGCTCTACCATCCGTTCACATTGATGTGGCGAATTACTTGAAGCTGAGATGAGAGAGGAGAATTAAACAAAATATGAATAGCGTGCTTAATAATGTATTGTTTTTTTTTGTATATATTTTTTTTTGGTCTGGATGGGCCACTGTTGGCCTAAGGGGCCTTTACAGTTCCGACGGGCTTGAGGTGGCCTGGCGCATGAGGCGCCTAGCCTGAACCTCGGCGTACTATTATTACGCGTTATGGTGACTAAGCTCGAGGGCTCCCGGGGGAGCCTCAGCTCGGGCCGTCACGCTATTATTATTACCGGTTTGGGAGGCCGCCAAGCTCTTAGGGCGCTTTAGCGGGTGCTCCATGGAGTGATCAGGCTCAAGGTTCCCCGAGAGGGGACCTCGGCTTGGGCTGTCACTCAGCACGCGTTTAGCATTCCGATTCGAGGGTGCCCGAGAGGGCCGGACCTCGGCTCGATCGGTAGCTATTATCTGACTGGGGGAATTACTAGAGCTAACATTACTACCACTTCGGAGAGCGTTGGCGCTGGGAGAAGAAGTGGCGGAAGAAACTCCAGCAACGCTTCTATCATTAATAGGGGAAAACCTGCCAGGTACGTGGCGGAACCTAGTATATGTTTGCCGCACTCGCCGGCGAGTACGGTGTGTGTTGGTGTGTTTCTTAAGTTTTTTGATCCTTTCGATGGCGATAGTCGTCTCATCGTCAGGGAAGTCGAGATCGTGTCGCGGTCTTCGGTAATCGCGGCGGAAAATATTTAGCGGCAAGGGCCTGTAGGTGACGGCACCTACGATTAGTGGGTTGGGATGCGCGGCGGCGGAATCGAAATATCGGCGCGACGACGACTTCAGGAATTGCGCGATGGTGGGCAACTCTAGATCAACATGTAGGTCGATATTGCGCATGAACCAGGGTGCTCCAGTGGCTCTGCGCAAGAATCTATTTTGAATCACCTGAAGCCGGTGTATTTGCTTCGGAGCAATGTGAGCGAAGACGGGGCTCGCGTACGTCATGATAGGGCGAACTACTGCCTTATATAAGGTCACCTTGTTCCGAAGGGACATTTTTGACGTTTTATTGAGGAGCGGGTAGAGGGGACCGAGTACGAAGGCCGCCCGGTTCCGTACCTGGGTCACGTGCTGGGTGAATTTGAGCTGGGAGTCGAGGACGACGCCTAGATATTTGACTTTATTAACCCATGGTACTGGGCTGTCCATGAGTTTAACGGGGGGTGGAATGGGTATATTCTTTTTGTGAGCGAAAAGGACGGCCGCGCTTTTGGCGGGATTGATCTCGATCCTCCATTGCCGAAACCAGTCACCGATGGTGATGGCCGCAGCTTGGAGGCATCGATGGATCAATTCGGGTGTTCTGCCTGTGGTATAGATACAGGTGTCGTCGGCAAAAAGAGCAAGTTCTACATCTTTGACACGCGGCATGTCATTGGTGTAGAGAGTGAACAAGACTGGGCCCAACACCGACCCTTGGGGCACCCCGGTTCGAACGGGATGCGTAGTCGAACACAAGCCCTCGCCGCGATAGCGAAAGTTTCGATTACTTAGGAAATCTCGTTTTATGCATACGAGACGGTCGGACACTCCGTACCCGTATGACTTGTATACGAGCCCGTTGTGCCAGACTTTGTCGAACGCTTTTGCCACGTCCAGAAAGAGTGCACCGGTATTGAGTCCACGGTGGCGTTTAGTTAGAATGTGCTCCGTGATGCGGTGCACTTGGTGGGTACATGAGTGTTTGGCTCTGAATCCAAACTGCTCTGGGATGGGGAGCCCTTTGGTGTCCATATGGGATCTTAAGCGGGCTAATATTAGTCTTTCAAAGATCTTCCCAAATGTTTTGAGAAGACTTATTGGACGATATGAGGTTGGGAGAGTGGCGGGTTTACTGGGTTTGAGGAACCCTATGACATCGGCTTCCTTCCACTCGGATGGGAAGAAGCCTTCGGTTAAGGCCGCGTTGTAAATTAATACTAGTATCTGAAGGATGCTAGTAGGGAGGAGCTTGTTCATCTTATTGGTGATACCATCTGAGCCTGCTTTACGCGGGCGTAGTTTTTTAATGGTGTCTACTAGTTCGGAGCACGTGATTCGGATTGAGATTCTAGGCTGTCAGCCAGGCATTCGGCCTTCTCTTCTTCCCTTGGGAGAGAGGCAAAGCCCTTGTTTGGGACGCCACTTGTGTAGACACTTTGGCTGCCTCTCATCTAAGGGGTACTTCGGTCAGGGCCGGGGCGGCATCGGAGGCAGCTGAAGTAAGTAAATGGCGCAAATATGAGTATTTATGTTCAGATTATGTATTTGTGCCATTTGCTGTTGAAACATTAGGTCCGTGGGGTCCCCGCACATCAAATTTTTTTTAAAGTTTATGTCCTAGGCTTAACGCCGCGGCTGGTGACAAGAGAGCTGGTTCTTTTCTCGCGCAAAGGTTGAGCATAACTATTTAGCGAGGAAATGCAGCTAGCGTTCTTGGCACCATGCCGCGTGGATTAGGTTTATTAGATAATATGTAATTTTAGATAGATTTAATCTTGTAAATATTAGATCAATAAAGATTGTACATAACTTTCTTTTAGTCAACAATAACTATGTATTGTGCCACTTTATTAAAGACATAGTACAGTAATGTAACAATTAATATTTATTAAATATTACGGACTAGCTTTTCGCCCGCGGCTTCACTCGCGTTGAAGCCCTTAAATAAATATATTTCCCCTTTAAGAACTCTTTATAACTAATTAAAAAATAGCCTATGTCCTTTCTCAGGCTATCTGTGTATCAAATTTCATTTAAGTCGATTCAGTAGTGAGTGTAGGCGTGAAAGCGAGACAGACGACAGAGCTACTTTCGCCTTTATAATATTAGTATGGATTAATTATTTGCAGGAACATTGTGAAGGTATTGAAATTATGGTTATTGGTATTGCCTGTTCGTCATCGATATTTGATTAAGTATAATACGCAGTCGAGTCAGCATGAAATTGCTTCAGTGCAATTAATTGACTTCGCACCCGTTACTTCAAATTATGCGATGACGTTGCACTGTAAAATGAATATCATCATTACCATAGTTTCCATTTAAATTAATGGATAACGCTTCCCTTCATTTGTAGATTTCTCTTATTTTAATATATATTTCTCTTATTTTTTTATATTAGACAAATCGATTGTTATAATATATGGTTTTACAACCTGAATAAGGCTTTCCTTGATTCTGCACTCTATCTCTCTGTCGAAACAGATACAAATGAAATCGCCTAGAGCGTACAATGTTAAATGGATAAATTAATAAATTTTACAGCGATCGGAATTTTTATATTAAAACAGACATAAGCCAACATTCTAAAGATTCGATGGACATTGATAACTTCATCGCAACAAAATAATAAACGATTACTACTTATAATAATTGAAAAACTTGAAGCACGCATTTAACACTTAAGGTCCCATCCGCGTTAATTGGTAAAGACTGAGCTGAATATTTAACTACATGAGCATGTACAAAACAAATAACGCATTGTACTTAAATTTTTGGGGACAATATTGAAAAAAAATTCTTTAGCTAGAAAAGCAGTCAAAAATATTATAAATAGCAATATAATGTTAGAAATAGGATGTACTGTTTAAGTCGAAATTGTGTTGTTTCTAATATTAAAACGTCTTAACTTTAAACAGTCTATATTAAAAAATATCAGCAGTGTTATTTTTTTAATACGTGTTAATAGAATAATAACATCATAGTAATTTCTCAATCTTGGTTAATAGATTTTGATTATCTTTAGTGGATCATTTCAATTTCGTAAGCCTCTGCGTCGCGTAAGCCTCTAAGCAGAAAATTATTTATGAATCGTAATAGTAAAGCTACAATATTGACTCCTATTATTCCAACTTTCCTATTTCGTCGGGTCACTCACCCAAAAATAAGTCAACAAGCTTATTCATCAACAAGCCCATTCTCCTTATAACTTGTTTACTTAATTTTATTTTCTCCGATAGTCAATAATTGGTTATTAATTACTCAGATTGCCTGAAAACCACTTCATAATTATATATACGTGTAAAACGCGTTCGTTTGAAAAAAAAATACCATTAAGCTTCGAAATACCTAATGCAAAAGTGTGAGACACCAGAACGGAATATCTGCTGCTAATACACACACACTTAGCAGAACGTAAAGTTAAGTAATTAGTGACAGACAGCGTGTTGTTAACGTAAACTACAATCGTTTGAATTAAGTGGCTAGAGAATTGAGACGTGATGTAAGGTCACGTGTTTGAAATCTTATGACATTAGCCCATGCATAGGAGTAGGAAATGCCTTCAATCTACGCTGAGCTAGCGGATTGGCGATCAAAATGGCTTTTCGCTGGAGTGCATTTTAGGGTGGGTATACTTCCATACAGCGTCCATACTGCTGTCAACAACATTCCACAAATTGGTCTTGAGTGGCTGATTATTCAAACAGTATCTGGTCGTTGATATCGCCAGCTCAACTTTGAACATATTATCTTATCGATGAAGCTACTTCTTCTCATTTCTGAGACGATAATTTACAAAGCTCTACATTTGTGCCCTCTATAACATAAGTCCGTGTTTATATTTGATATGCTTTGCAATAAACAAATTGCGTACCCAAATAAACAAACAAAGGTTAATCAAATCAAAGCACATATTATTCTACACCGTATTGAAATTTGTTTACATTAAATGTTCAAGCCTAACTAATCCCAACTTAATATTTTTGTCCATAAATCGTGTTCACATAACGAAAATAATTTTATAAAATTTTTCTTTGTAATGTGATTTCTTTTTCAACAGAATGTGATATCGCAATGTAACAAATACAATAACTACAGCTATTATCAAAAGATCGAAATTACACTAAACAGTGTACTCACCTGTTAGATACTCGATTTGATGCAAGCAAGATATCCTTAAGTGAAGATTTCTACCAAGTCGCATTAACTTTTTCTTCAAGAGACAAATTAAAATATTTTTTAAGTTTTTGATCGTAACAGATGCATTATGGTGATGATATTTTTTTTTTAATGTGAAAATTTGCCAAACGAGCAGGCGAGCAGACCTGTATGGTAAGTGAATACCGTCGCCTATGAACATCTGATACACCCGAGGGTTATAGATGCGTTGACAACCTTTTGAAAATTGGGCTCCGGCTACCTCACTCACCAGACGAAACGCGAAAGTATTTGTCATACTTCCACTTTACGCGGGTCTTCTGTGAGGGCGTGGTACTTACCCAGACGGGCCTGCCCATTCGTGCAACAGCCGAGGCTGGTGCGTGGCCCTACCACTGTAAAATGATAATTTGAAGATTCCCATAGCAAATATAACAATTAATAGATTTGGCTTAAATTTTACTCAGGTTCCAAAAACACACCAGTGCCCTTACTTTCCTAGGCTTTTGCAATGCTTAACATAGGATACCATTTGGCATAATATGTAAAAACTTATTTTAAGTGTACGTGGATGCATATTACATTATAATTGTGTAAGTATCCACAGTCATGGGGCAGCTTAGGTTATTTTACTTCCCAACGATTGCATGCAAGTGTTTTATTGCACAAGTATTTTATTCACGATAATACAATAACTCATTGAGTTAGAAGTGCTAAGGCGAGAAACATAACATACTGGAATGGCTCTAACCGTCGGTTTACCTCGATGCCCACAAACCCATCCCGCATTTCAGAATAAATTCCACGCACATTATTATTCAAAGGTACTTTTTGGGTTAAAATTTATCATTAAAACATGTAGAAAAAGTACGAAAAGATTGTCGCCGCTGTGGGAATCGAACCCACGTCTTCGGCATTCGCGGCCTGACGCTCTAGCCACTGAGCTACACGGCTGATAGCCACAGCGACGAAAATCTTAACGCCTTCTTTCTACATTGTTATTTAGCATTTGAAGCAATGCTTGGCGAATCTATTGTTATATCCTTTCCAGCATACAAACAATTTCGAATATCGTTTTACAACGATAATTCGAACGAGAGATGTCGCCATTGCTTTTTATAAATTTTAAAGTTTTTTTTTTTTATAGTGCTAATCTCTGCACCTAAGATTGAACATTAAAACATGTAGAAAAAGTACGAAAAGATTGTCGCCGCTGTGGGAATCGAACCCACGTCTTCGGCATTCTCGGCCTGACGCTCTAGCCACTGAGCTAAACGGCTGATAGCCACAGCGACGAAAATCTTAAAAAAGCAATGGCGACATCTCTCGTTCGAATTATCGTTGTAAAACGATATTCGAAATTGTTTGTATGCTGGAAAGGATATAACAATAGATTCGCCAAGCATTGCTTCAAATGCTAAATAACAATGTAGAAAGAAGGCGTTAAGATTTTCGTCGCTGTGGCTATCAGCCGTTTAGCTCAGTGGCTAGAGCGTCAGGCCGCGAATGCCGAAGACGTGGGTTCGATTCCCACAGCGGCGACAATCTTTTCGTACTTTTTCTACATGTTTTAATGTTCAATCTTAGGTGCAGAGATTAGCACTATAAAAAAAAAACTTTAAAATTTATAAAAAGCAATGGCGACATCTCTCCTTCGAATTATCGTTGTAAAACGATATTCGAAATTGTTTGTATGCTGGAAAGGATATAACAATAGATTCGCCAAGCATTGCTTCAAATGCTTAATAACAATGTAGAAAGAAGGCGTTAAGATTTTCGTCGCTGTGGCTATCAGCCGTTTAGCTCAGTGGCTAGAGCGTCAGGCCGAGAATGCCGAAGACGTGGGTTCGATTCCCACAGCGGCGACAATCTTTTCGTACTTTTTCTACATGTTTTAATGTTCAATCTTAGGTGCAGAGATTAGCACTATAAAAAAAAAAAAAAAAAAAAAATTTAAAATTTATAAAAAGCAATGGCGACATCTCTCGTTCGAATTATCGTTGTAAAACGATATTCGAAATTGTTTGTATGCTGGAAAGGATATAACAATAGATTCGCCAAGCATTGCTTCAAATGCTAAATAACAATGTAGAAAGAAGGCGTTAAGATTTTCGTCGCTGTGGCTATCAGCCGTTTAGCTCAGTGGCTAGAGCGTCAGGCCGCGAATGCCGAAGACGTGGGTTCGATTCCCACAGCGGCGACAATCTTTTCGTACTTTTTCTACATGTTTTAATGTTCAATCTTAGGTGCAGAGATTAGCACTATAAAAAAAAAACTTTAAAATTTAAAATTTATCCTTTGGTAGAGTAGATTCGATGTTTTTCTTTTTAGTAAAGAAGTTCTTTTGTAACAGGAAGTTGTTTTGCCCTCCATCTTGTTATTGACCTTGACAGATAAGCGTTTTAAGCAATACGAAAAGATACAGAGTTTTAATATGTTATAACTCCTTATAGAGTAATCTATATTAAGTTTATCAGTCCTAAAGTTATATAATAAATAAATTATTTCCAATATTAGAGCTTTTCGTTCTTTTTTAAGTTCTAAGTCTTTCGTTTGTATTGTTTTATTGTGAGACTGAAATAAACTGGTTTTGTTGATTGCTCAAGAAATCGTTTTACCTTTTAAATTTAGCAACCTTTGTTTTCGTACCAACCGTAGAATGCAGTGCGCTGTTTGTCGTATACAAGGCACACCGCTATAACAGTATTTAGACGTTAGAGATCTGAGGTAAGACATTCTTTATATGATCGGTTGTAATACTCACCAACCGAAATGCAAAAGTGTAACACGTCCACAATTTTTGTGACTTCTCGATTTTTCAATTTTCCCAATTTTTCTGCAACCGAAGAAGCTACTGCAGAAAATAAGAAAGAGGAGGAGTTTTGTTCCGCGCTCGCACTACAATTTTTTTAATTTTCATATTTTTTTTAATCGTTAATAAAATGAAAAAAAAAAAATGATCTTTTGCCAAGGAACCGGGGTCTTCTGGTTTCGGAACCGTCCACTTACCCTCCGCTATTATAGCCTTGTAGGTGGCGAAATTTACCTTCGTATTATAATTATTTATTTCCAGCCTGAAAACACGGATATAACGACATATTCTGAAAATGAAACCGAGCTAGATCGAATTATCACCCCCGAAACCCCCTGCATGCTGATATTTTTTAACTTTTAAAGTATTAGATAAATTTTTTGAAATATTTTCGTTTGTCTACCCCGTGAGTACCGTGATAATAAACAGCAAGAGCTTGGTTAAATTTATTTGGTTCCGCACACGAGTCGTCAACTTTGTACGTTAAGGCCTTATCAGCTCCTTGTCACCTTTTCGTCTCTTTCCCCACCTTTGTTTCGTCTGTATAATTAACATAATTTGTTTTCAACACCCTTGCCATGTGCTTAACTCATAAAAATACTAACAATTCAAATGTTATAAATAAATAGCGGTTATTTATTAAGTAGTCAATACTGTTTACTACAAAATATGTCGCCGTCACGGAATAAAGTGTATGGAAATATATTCCGAGGTCACTTCTATGTTGGCGAGTGGAAAGTCAAGATAAACATCCGAAGAAAACGCTGAATTGTCAAAAACATAGATCAAAGAATAACTCTCCCTAATGCTAACGCACGCTTTTACATTACTCTTGGCATCGAGCGAGAGTTTATTTACAATTTGGAAAGTTGTTTTGCAGAAGCTCATTAAAACTTTTTTCTGACGTCAGATCAATTTATCTCGCCAAGTTCGAGTATTTCTTTGCAGTTGTCTGTTGCTTAAAATTACGAGCAAAGTTTTGTTTTCATAATTTAATAATCTCTACTCTCAGATTATTTTTTTTATTGTTATATTTGCATCAAAATTCAGTGGTTAGAAATAATTCTGGCAATTTCTGAAAGCATCCCCCACGACATATGCGTTAAGAAAATACAAAACTAAACAATTAGTTTTGTGGTCAAAGGGTTATATCGATCAAAACTTGATACTTAGCAAATCCGGGAGATACTATGTTATACTTCATCAGGTGGAAACGAGCAAATATAAATTTATTTTCTATGTTAAAATTTCAGAACATATTTTCTCACGTCAGTAATTTTATATAGAAATTTTGAAATTTTGGATACATTAAGTCAAAGTATTAATAATGAATATAAATCGCAAAACGCTGAAAGCCTCTTTATACGCCTTATTATCTTGATATTTCCTACAAAACAAAGTTTCTCATATAGACAATTCAACCAAGATGATAACGGTGTTGTGAAGATAATATAGAAGAAAGAAAAAAAGAAAATCTCTTTGTTTGACATCACTTAACAAAAAAATAAGTATTCAAAACATAAACAGAAAAATTGTGACATCAAATAGGAACTCCATTTCAGCAAAATGCTGCAGTTCTATTTGTTCTACAACGCTGATTTTCAAATGGAGCCTAAAGTTGACTTCACGGACGAAAATACTACTAATATTAATATTATTATTTACTAGATGAGAAGTAAAAAAAGAATAATAATACAAAATAATAATAATAATGATAACAATTAATTACGTTCCTTTACAAGTGGGCTGCAAATTATAATATAACATTGTAAACTACATATGTTATATTCAGATGCAAAATACAATAAACATAGTAGTAAAATAAGCATAATTATATATAGACGTAAGTAATCAAAGCAGAGTGAGACACAGAATGTGATTGGTTGAGGCAATATAAAAAGCCGCATATCAATATAATCAATGAATATAGTTTTAAAAGCATTCTTGTTTTAGTTTTAGGAATATATTTGGTATTCAAAATTTAGAACTAACCTTGCGCTATCATATCAATCCAAACCAACTAGTTTCAATTCTTTTGTTTATGTTCAAAGGGTGAAATCGATCACAACTTGATATACTTACCAAATCCAGCAGATACTATATTATACTCCATCAGGTGGAAATCCAAGTTGTTTAATGTAATATGTATGTGGGATGAATGAATAAGTGATGCATGAAACGGATCGAACGGAAGTTAGGAAAAGGAAGATCTGTGTGAAAGAGATGGAAAAAAAAGGAGTAATGGCGATATACAGTAGGAACGACGTTTGAGCTCTTAAAGAAAAATTTGTTAATCCGCGTAATAAAGGAGATTCCCTAGCGAAACGACCTTAATTTATTTCCCAACCAATTTTGGGGACCTCGTTATCCCCCCACAATTTTGGGGACTCGTCCGCGATTGAAGAACGAGCATATTCGGTGTATCTCAGGCGAACGACAAATACGCGGCACGTGGCGGCGTATTCTAAGGCATCAAATTAGTGGTCTGTAATATTTTGACGACGTATAAGAAGACGACGACGACGACGACGATAAACGAAAGCAACTGCTATCACCATGCCGAAGGATCTGCAAGAAAGACGTAAAAGTCGCCAGGAGGATTACGCGTACGAACATGGACAAGATGGCGGACGGCGAGAGCACGGACAATTGTTACAAATGACGGCGGAGCTTGTGCCTACGTTTAACGGGCAGGACAAAACTTACTCCATTACGAGATGGATACAAGATGTGGAAGATAATGCTGAAATATTTGGCTGGTCTGCTGTGCAACAATTACTTGTGGCGCGAAGATCGCTTACAGGTACGGCATTATTATGGCTAAAGGCTGAGAAACCTTTTAAAACATGGGAAGAATTGAAAGTAGCTATCACCAGAGAATTTCCGGACTCTGTGGATTTAAAGTCTATACATGAAATGATGAGTGCCAGAAAGAAAAAACATAACGAGAGCTGCATAGACTATATGCTGATAATGAAGGAATTAGGAAAACGAGGAAAAATGCCTGATTATGTGGCAATAAAATACATAATAGATGGAATTATAGACGACGAGATAAACAAGATTATGTTGTACGGTGTAACATCTTACTCTGATCTAAAGGAGAAATTAAAAATCTACGAATGTATCAAGGAAAAACAAATAAAACAAGTTAAAAGTGTAGCAAGAAGGCCCTTCAATCAAAACAATCATAAAGAAAGTTCGAGTACGAAGATTAACCAGCAGCTGAAAAAGTGTTACAATTGTGGTGACGTAAGTCATATTTCCATACAATGCCCGCAAAAACATTTGGGTTATAAATGTTTTCGATGCAATACATTCGGACACAAATCATCGGAATGCTACAAGTTCAAAGGTCAACGCTTGAGCGAGATAGCAGATACAAGCGAAGAAAAAAACATGGCGGCGCGATCGGGAGTTCAATAAGGTTGGCAGCAAGAAAATGCAAACGATGTGTGTCGATGTTCAGCCTAGTGACTGCGACGAATCACGACATCGCAACAGTTTGTTCCTTCAGGGTGGCAATAATGAAAATGTCGATTCAAGTGACGTGAAGTTAGACAGTTGTCAAAATCGCAATGTCATGAATGTAAACGATGTTAATGGATGTCGAAGACCTCTAAAGTATATTACTGTTTGCGAAAAAACAATTCTTGCGCTGATAGACTCTGGAAGTGATGTTAATTTAATACGCATGGACTGCTTCAATAACGCATGGCCCGGAAAGACATTTGAAAAGTGCATGACAGTGTTTACTGGATTAGGCTTGATAAACGTAACTGCATTAGGTCGCTTTAATGCTACAGTGTATGTTGACAACCATTGCTTTGATAATATTTTGTTTTATATAGTGCCTGATAACGCAATAACATATAACATAATTCTTGGCCAGCAGTTTTTACAATATGTTTGCCTTGTTTTAGAAAACAATAATGTTTTTCTTAGGCCTTCAAATGAAGAGTGGCTGCATAATTTAACTTGTATTGCTTCTCATTTAGACATTGTAGGTGGTGAGGTCAGCAGGATAGCACAACAACAAGCGAGGTGTATGATGGAGACCTACCGACCATTGAAGACAAAAGAAGCACCAATTGAATTACGTATTATCCTCAAGGATGATATTCCAGTTGCTCAACGACCCCGTAAACTAGCATTAAAGGAACAAGAAGAGGTTAGTTGTCAAATAAGCAAATGGCTTGAAGATGGTATTATTAGGGAAAGCCAGTCAGAGTATGCAAGTCCATTAGTAATAGTAAGAAAGAAGGATGGTAGTCTTAGGGTTTGCATTGATTATAGGTTGATTAATAGGAAAATAATTAAAGATGAATATCCTTTACCTATTGTAGATGATCTCATTGATAAATGTAAAAATGGTAAAATTTTTAGTGCGCTGGATTTAAGGAATGGTTACTTTCATTTAAGGGTACATGAAGATTCAATTAAATATACATCTTTTGTTACCCCATCCGGACCGTATGAATTCTTGAGGGCTCCATTTGGTTTATCGGTGTGTCCTAAGGTGTTTACAAGGTTTATAAACATAATTTTTCGTGATTTGGTAGATAGAGGTGTGATCTTGATTTTCATCGATGATTTATTAATTCCAGCGGAAAGCGAAGACCAAGCTTTAGATCGATTATCACAGGTATTGAAGAGGGCTAGTGAGTATGGTCTTGAAATTAATTGGCAAAAAAAGTCAACTTTTAGTTAGAAAGGTTGAGTATCTTGGACATGTAATTGAAGGTGGAAAGGTGAGACCTTCACTGGATAAGACTGAGGCCGTAGCAAGGTTTCCTGAACCAAAAAATGTGAAACAGCTGCAAAGTTTTATTGGTTTATGTTCATATTTTCGTAAATTTATTCATAATTTTGCACTGATTGCTCAACCACTTACAGACTTACTTAAGAAGAATGTAGAGTTTGTATTCCACAATGAGCATAGGGTTTCCTTTAATACATTAAAAGAGAAATTAGTTACAAAACCAGTATTAAGGATATTTGATTCTAGGTTGCCGACAGAGTTACATACAGATGCCTCTTGTATTGCATATTCAGCTATCTTAATGCAGAGAAGTGTTGAGGATGGTGAGTTACATCCAATTCATTATATGAGTAGGAAAACTACTGAACAACAGAGCAAATATACCAGCTATGAACTTGAGGCTTTAGCGATTATTGAAGGCATAAAAAAATTTAGACATTATTTATTCGGAATCAATTTTAAGATCATAACTGATTGTAAAGCATTTCAAATGACATTAAATAAGAAGGATTTAGCAATGTCCACAAGGGTTGCAAGGTGGATAATACTTTTGCAAGATTATGATTTTAGTATTGAGCATCGCAAAGGAAGTAAGATGCAACATACTGATGCGCTTAGTAGGAACCCATTTGTTTACACCATTTTTGCAGATTTACATGACAGCATAAGATATGCTCAAGAAAATGATGATGGCCTGAAAGCAATTATTGAAATTTTGAAACAACAACCTTATCAAGACTATATATTGGATAGTGGATTACTATATAAAGGAGAAAACAAACAATTAGTTATTCCGAAGAGCATGGAAAATGAGATTTTAAAAAGGGTCCACCAAAATGGTCATTTCTCAATGAAGAAGATGTTAGAGTTAGTAAGTAAAGATTATTATATTAATAATTTACCTAAAAAAATAGAAAATTTCTTGTTAACCTGTATACCATGCTTATTGGCGAATAGAAAGGAGGGAAAGCAGGAAGGATTTCTTAATCCCATTGAAAAACAGGATGTTCCATTGCACACAATACATGTTGATCACATTGGGCCTATGACGGAAACTAAGAAACAATATAACTATATTCTTACTATAATTGATGCATTTACTAAATTCACATGGATTTATCCAACAAAAAGCACAACCAGTAAAGAAGCATTAGATAAATTAAGACTGCATCAGCAATGTTTTGGTAACCCGCATAGAATTATAACTGACAAGGGTACAGCATTTACAAGTAGTGAATTTGAAGAATATTGCAAACAGGAAGATATTAAGCACATAACCATTACTACTGGTGTACCCAGGGGAAATGGACAGGTGGAGCGAGTTCATAGAATTATTATTTCTGTACTGACCAAACTCTGTATTGAAAATCCTACATTATGGTACTGACATGTGAGTCGTCTTCAAAGAGCCTTAAACAGCACTTATAACAGAAGTATTGACACTACCGCTTTTGAACTTATTATTGGCACAAAAATGAAGACAAAAGAGGATATACAAATTTATGAATTGCTTAGAGAGGAAAGTAGAAATCATTATATTAAAGATAGAGAAGAACTATGTGTGAAAGCGAAACAGCAAATATTGAAAATTCAAGAAGAAAACATGAGAAGTTTTAACAAAAGGAGAAAAAGAGGTTACAGTTATAATGTTGGAGATATTGTGGCTATAAAAAGAACACAGTTTGGAGTAGGAATGAAATTGAAACCCAAGTTCCTAGGTCCATACCAGATAACTAAGGTAAAGGGGAAGGATAGATATGATGTGGAAAAAATGGACAGTACTACAGAAGGTCCATGGAAAACCTCTTCATCTGCTGATCATATGAAAGTCTGGCCTAAACCTATTGACACATGGTGAGTTGTTGGACTTAGTGATCTTGTTTTTTTTTAGATTGTATTTTATATTTTTGTGTATTCCATATTTAAGAAGTATTTCATGGTTTATTTCTAAAATTGTATTGTTTCCTAAAACACTGCATATGGCCATTAAGTTTCATTTAGAAACTAATGAGGTTTTTATTAAGTTTTTTTGTTTTTTGTCAGTAGTCATAAGTATAAGTTTAAAAGTTGATTGTTTAGTCAACATAAGTTAAGATTGCATTGTATAGGTATAAAATTGTTGAGATATACAAACTGTGTACCACAAGTGTAAAAAATAATTGTATATGTGTCTAGAAAAGTTTTGAGATATGTAATTTGTAAGCCATTAGTGTCAGATTACATTCTGTATGTGTATGGAAAGGTGTTAGATACACAATGTTGTAAACGGAGTATGGAAGAGTATCTTTATTTGTATAATTATGTAATGTGAAATCATTTTATGTTAAATTAGTCTGAGGACAGACTAATAGCAGGATGGCCGAATGTGGGATGAATGAATAAGTGATGCATGAAACGGATCGAACGGAAGTTAGGAAAAGGAAGATCTGTGTGAAAGAGATGGAAAAAAAAAAGGAGTAATGGCGATATACAGTAGGAACGACGTTTGAGCTCTTAAAGTAAAATTTGTTAATCCGCGTAATAAAGGAGATTCCCTAGCGAAACGACCTTAATTTATCCTCCCACATGTATAAATATATAATAAAAAAAGGTTTTAAATTTTAAAAGTGAAAAGTTTTCTTTACAGACTGTACTTTTCGAATGAGTCGATTGTTATTTCAGATCGCAGTCATATGAGGTTGTTGACGTTCCTATTCTTATTTCAAACGCATTATACTTAAAATATTGGCGAAGAGAAGTGACATAAAAACCACATTCAGGAGTACGTATTTATTCATACGTGTATACCTGTCCATGCGCTTTGAATTTATAAAATTTATGGCAGATTCCAAAGAAGCGTGTAACATCGACACCTTCAAGCGGAAAGAATTGCCACGCTCATGAATTATGTAATATTCAAGACATTTAAGAAACAGAACAGCGGCAGACGGTCTGTAAACCCTCGAAAGGCGACGCTAAGCCGCATTACCATATTGGACATAATCTGACGGGGGATTCCTGTAATTCTCATGCAAATCACGTCAGCACTGTTACAGTTATCTCGTTTTTATCCAACTTCACCGTCTACATAACGATCAATGGGTTAAGAATATTGTTTAATGTTGAAAAGTTCATATTTTGCAATTCATATAAGCACCATCCATATTTTGCAATTTTACTAACCTGTTAGGCAGTTGCTTGGTAATTAAAATTACAAAAAAAAATCAAACGTTAACAAAAAACAAAAATTTACGTTACGTTTAAATTTACGATAATATTTAATTTTAGATAGATTTAATCTTGTAAATATTAGATCAATAAAGATTGTAAACAATAAAAAATAAATAAAGGTATATGGATTACATTTAAGTTTGACCAAATTAATTTAATCCAATTTTCAGTACTCTTGGTCAGGTCTCAACGGATATGTTTTAGTTACCAAAACTAAAAACCGAGCTGTAATTCGGACTGGTGAATATATCAATTTAAAGCAATTACAAATTCGAATCCAATTATTACGATTGCACGGCTGACACCACTAGGTCACCGGCTTGACTATGAAGTAATCCAGAATTAATGTATGCTCGGATTAAACATGACTTAGCAAAATGACATAACCCTTATTATTAGCCGGACCCTCATCAATCTCCTCTGCCATTATGTCAGTTAGAACGGGTGGCATTGCTTAACTGTGACGGCGGTTGCTAAATTTGAACTACGATTGATAATGCTAATTAATAATAATTGACGGAACCGAAAGTTCCAACTTCCCACTAACGAAAGCGACAAGATTATTACTAATGGTAATGTTTAATGGGCACAATACGATCCAAGATATCGATCGCAATCCATAAGGGATGCTTCAATATCAATACATAAGTCTAATTTAATATCTAATCTTTCATAATATAATCATAATAATCATAATAATCATAATAATAAAAGTAATATAAACCTTGACGCACATAAAATGAAAGATGAAAATGAATTGAATACATTAAAAATTATGTTTACAGACATTTTTTTAAATTCATAAAAAACATATGTTTAAGAAATTATGTGTAAGGCGAGTAAACAACGAATGTAAGTTGCGGTTCACGTGAAAAAACTCCATGCGAGCGTATCCCGAAGCGGGCAAGTCCATTAGGGTACGGGCGTTGCAAATGCTAGGTGATTTAAAAACGGATGCTTTCGACGAATTATGTACATTTTAAAAGCTCTAACATTGCAACTCATCGGTTCTGTTTTAGGAAATAATTACCTCCGCTTTTAAGCTAATCCTTGGCATTATAATTGTTATTTATCAAATAAAAACTAACACATAAAACTATGGTGTTTTCACTATCAGGTGTTCGTCTTGTAACCCTTATTTGCACAGGTTATCACTCCATCTCGTGGAGCATCATCTTACACTACGATGGTCAAAACGATGCTGCCATTCGAGTTATTTAGTTTTATATGCCAGTTTGCGAGTATTTAGATCTTTAGAGTTTAAACATACATCACATCTTAATTGAATACTGGATGCGAATATATTCTTCGAATTATCGATAACCCTAAAACATTCCAATAAAACTCGCTTACTTCTTTTAACAACTCCAGTACCATTTCGGCAGTCTATATTTTTACAAGATCGAAGTTAGAATAAGAATGGCACTGGGTAAGACAAAAAATAAGGCATGGTAACAGCAATGCTATTCCGGCCATCCTTTTTTATGTGAGAAAAATTCTCTATGGATTCTTCTACGGAGTAGTGGGATCTGGGGAGTGGTAAAAGTATGAGTCCCGGTCAGATACGGGTTCCCACTGATTATCCACGTTGCATTCTTTTTCGCATTGGCCAGGGACAAAAAGATGAAATTTTCCCTCCTCGAGTGCTACAACACCATGGCTGCCACCCCTTTTTTTTCCGTGGGTAAAATCCTTTATGGATCCCCTGCCACTGGATCGGGGGGTTGGCAGGGGTATGTGGGAGTCCCGGTGAGAAAGTCCCGGGGGTACCCACTAAAAAACCCACGTTGCACCTGTCTCTGTCGCATCGGCCGGGGACACGGGAACACGTGGACGCAATCTTCCGCGACCCCGGCGCGACTATGACTTTTTTATGCTCCTCTACTAGATGGTGCTGTGCCGGTGCAATTGGGACAGCACACGTTACGAGCCCCGTATTGAGCGATAGACACCCCCATGTCTGCCGCTCAGGGTCTCGCTATCAGGGGGGAAGGTTGCCTGCGTAGGCCAGCCTCCTGCGCCCTGGTCTCCGGTGGCGGATTTCCAGGGTGGCAGTTGCCTCCCTTTCTCTCTCCGCGGCCTCCTTCCGGGTGATAATGTCCTCGCAACATGTGAGAACAGCACCGCACGCTCTTTCTCTGTCAACCATAGCGCGAACCACGTCTGGCAGTGAAAGGTCGTGCCCCACGATAGCGCATAGCTCTCGGCGCTGTTCCGCCTGCCACCCCTGCCTGAACTAGCGCTTCCGAAGACTGGTAGCAACTGCTTCAATTAATATTTTGCATTATTGAATTTTTTTGTTACAGATTTGACAACCGTAATCAGTTTGATGGTTATATAGTTACTGCTACTTAACACTAAAGTCTTCCAAGAGAATTCCAAAGAATTGTGCAACATCGACACCTCGTAGCGAAAAGATTTCCACCCTCATGAATTATTTAATATTAAATCCAGTTAAGAAACTAGAAGGCGGCAAACAGACCGTAGACTGTCCGTAAGCCGTAGCTATGCCGCATTACCATAGTGGACAAAGAAAACGTAAAATTTCTGTACTTTTTATAAAAATGACGACAGCACTTGTATATTCCAAAAGGTCATTGCTAACTAGATCGCTAGTCCAGCTTGGCCCATTAAAGTTCATTTAACTGGTAGCTAACGAACGAATATTTGTTGAGTACCGATTTAAGTGTCTGAATTTTACATATTAGCGAATGTAACCATATTTTATTTCGGATATTGGAGCATAGACATAAATTAAATTTAAACCGCTAGTGAATTCATTTTGTCTGTGACAAGGGTTAGAAAAGGGATGGGCAATGTAACATAGGGTACTAATGCTACCTGTCTTTTCTTTCGTTCCAATTAAGATGGTGAAATGGATAAAACCTAACCTTCATGGGACTTAATTTCGATTATGTTACTAAACAGATAATTTATCTTTTTACAATTTATTCATATTCCGATTTGGGGAAATATTTCGGCTAACGTACGAGGTTTAAAATGCACAGTCTGCATGGGACCGAACCCAAACAACAAAACAATCGATAAGGTCAAGTAAGTAATTTCGATGTCATTATACACAACCCGTGACATTAAACAAACAAAACAATAACAAAACAAAACAATAGACAAACAATTTTTTAATTTGGAAAAAAGTGTTGTAAAAGGTTGAAAGATATTTATTTAAGGGCTTCAACGCGAGCGAAGCCGCGGGTGAAGCTGTATATAATTATTGTAATAAGATTAACATACCCATAAAAACTGTTGTCAAACATCCAGTACGTGTGGGATTTTAGTCTATAGTTTCGAAACTAGGTTAGAGCAGTAACATTGAATGCGTCGCTTACACTGCAATGAACAGGCTTGTTTCAGCCGTTTGATTTGTGCGAGCTTGTATATTAGATCAGTCAATCATGATCGCACTCGCTGGCAACTCTGTCGAAATTGCGAAAAGTGATTTGTATTTGTCGATAAACGGATAGATGTTACGTTCATTTCGCTACGTTATCACAGAGATATAAATATCGGAAATACTAGTTATTTTTACAACTTTTATGTATCTTTTATCATCTGAATGTTAAATTTAATCAGTATTTCAATATCTTTTATATGTTTATATTTATGTATCCGTGTTAATATTTTTATATATAATATGTATGCGTATATTTTTATATATATGTATTGTTTGTATATGTATGTATTTATTTATATTTATTTAAGCGTGTGTATATTCCATACATTGTTGTTTTTTTTCTATTGCACCTACCATAATTTATCTCCACGCCCCGGGTTGACTGGGAGAGAATGCCTAAAGGCATAGGTTCGCCCTTTGTAATCCTTGATTAAGGTAATTGCAATAAAGTATAAATAAAATACATAATAAATAAAACTCTTGAGAGAATGCACTTTCGTTGATTTGCGTATGTGTGCTTTACCTTGTCAAATAATTTATAACAAGGAAAAGCTATCTGAATTAATGACAAGGTATTGGCTTCAGTTTCGGAGGTTCGGGGTTCGATTACCACACGGTAGGACTATTTGTGTGACCCACAGATAGTTGTTGTTGATAATAGTTTTGGTTTTTGATTCTAAAAAATTGTGAAAATTGATTACGATTAATAAACAAACGATGAGTCCATGATACCCTAAACACGACAGTGATGAGTCCAATGATGTACATTCACTCCATCGGGTGCAAGTTCCCTGCTGTAACTCGAACATTAATGAATTTAATTAAGCTATTGATATGTTATGTTAGTAGTAATTCGTTCCTATTTTATGTTTATGTTAAGTTCATCGAAATTTCCACTGTAGACATCTCCGAAGTAGAAAAATATAGTTAGATCAAGAGAAAATGCTAACACCCAACTAAAATTATCAAAAACATATATATCCGAGGATATCGCTCTCAAACGTAAACGCGACCTTTGACATATCTCTTGGCAATGAACGAAGGTTATTTACAAGTTCGAAAATGTTTTTGCTGAAACTCATTACAACTTTTTTCTGACGTGAGATCAATTTATTTTGCTGAATCCTAGGGTTTCTCCAAATAAAACTGAGAGAAAAATTTCAATCCACAAAACATTTAATACACTCCCATGACGTGACGTTATAAAATATTCCCAATGCGGAGAAAGCTGAAAAATAAAGGGCCATTAGAACCCCATAGATTAACCCATAAGATTAGATTCATTCGTTAATTTCTAGCGTTCTCGTTAATTAAATTATATGTCATTATAAAAACGTGACTTATAGTAATAAATAGTCTACCTATATGTCCCACTGTCTTTTCTAACAGTATTTCCTGCTACCATTTTTAATGTAATCCAGTGCAGCTTTGAATTCGGGATAAGGATGTTGCTTATGAAAGAAAGAAAGACACACAAAATAGCTAAAAAAAAGACAGTTAGCTTTTTTTTTTTAGCTATTTTGTGTTAAAAGCTTGTTACTATTATCGCCGTTGATTAATTTTGTTATATTTACACTGGCCATATATGGGTGGGGTGATTTAGGAAAATATTAATTCGTTGAGCAGCACCGGAAAGGTGTTCGTGTTGCGGTAACGCTTCGGAAATTGGATTATACCTGCGTGGAAACAACATTTACTGAACGTGCAACTTTATCCGTTAATGCAGATAATTTGCCAAGCAATTTGTGGGAGCCGTTGCCGTTTAGTGGTCGGAGCTTTTGCGTCGAATACCTACTATTTAACTTATTGTAAATGAAGGTATACTTAAACCTGTTGACATAGAGGTATTGCTATAGTTGGAAAAAGAAAAATATAAATCGGAACACTGCTTTTTGCACTACAATAAATACACGTTCTCAATTATAATATGCATGGTTTGATAGAACAGTGAGAGGTATTTAAAAACTATGATTTTTTTTCTATACACTAGCATGCTGAAAATTATTTATTATTAGATTTCGATAACAGAAGTTTCTAGAAGTTTTACATTTTAAGATTTTTACATTTGTTGAAACCATGCTGTGAAGCAGTGGGACCTTTCTGAATTACACATCCACCACCGGTTTCCAGTCATAAGTCGTAACCCCACACGCACGCGACTCTGTAATTTGCCTTTTTTTTTTTTTCAAATTATACCCCATTAGAAAACCATAACTTGTGAAAACTTTGGCCGAATGTTAACAATTTTCGCAGCGCCTTTTGTCAACAATTATTCGTAATATCCAAGCTTAACACTCGGTAGACAAGACGGAAAGTCGGAAAAGAGAATAATTTTTGTTGTTATATATATTATGTTTGTAGGACAAAACAAAATATAGAAGAAGATTTAAGGCAATGGTGTTATTTTAGCGTCTACAAATAACCTGGTATCACGGGTTTGGAGCCTTATTTATCAAAAAAATTTTTTGCGCTTAGAAAATGTTTAACTTTCATGAAACCTGGTTATGTAAAGCACTTGAGTGTGTTGTATATTTATAACACGTCTTGCATTATCCTGATAGGTTCCCTATCTAGATAGGAGGCGATCTGTCTCCATCGATATTCAGTGAGTGCTCGTGGCCTTTAGACATAGCTTGCTTCCTCCGTATTTCAAACACTTTTCTCTTTGAAAACGATAAAATGGATGACTACTGCATTTAATCTAGCAAAAACAAGAATGACTTAAAATTAAAACACTTTTTGGTTGACTTGAAATACCTTCTAATTGACCTATTTTCACATATATGTGGGGTCTCGACTTTTTGATCCTCTTTGCGTAGTAAGAAAATAATTAGTTTTAGTTTTTTATTGCTCTATCAGCAAATATGAGACTTCACTTTGTGGGTCACTTTGTGAGTAATGCCTGTGACAATAGAAGGTTGTTATATATAAATAAATAAATATTTTAGGACATTTTTTACACAACGTTCTCTAGTCCCAAACTAAGCAACGCTTGTACTATGGGTACTAGAAACTGATAGACATACTTAAACATACTTTTCTTTTGTAAATAAATACATATTATACATATATAAACACCCAGACACTAGAAAAGCACTATGTTCATCACACAATATTTTTCCAGTTGTGGGGATCGAACCCACACCCTCTGACGCAGAAGGCAGGTACACTACCCATTACACCGTTCGGGTCGTCAAATAAATAATATATCATATAAACATCAGAATAAACTTAAATGTTGAAACTGGAATAATACAATATAGAAGGCGTTATGTCTTCTTTATTGCGATTGTAATTTTTTTTTATTTATTTCATCGTAAGTTACATTGCACCACACAATCTATATAATATACAGTTTAATTATAACTTAATCAAACAGAAAATAACACTATAGAAACTACTACATTTTATGGAACAAAAGAAAAAAAAAAAAAAAAAAAAAACAAATAACGATGATATATATAAACTTGCGATTGGATGCGAATTACGAAACACAAGTCAAAAGATACTAACAAATTTTAAAAAAGTTATTTAACTCACACATGCCCCGAAAGTAATTCAATTTGCACAACGAATTTTATTGGATGGTAGCCAAGTTGCCGTTATTACTTTGTGTTATTGGAAGGAGGAATTTTTTACTTAATTGGGAATTCACAAATTTCTAAATGAGGAATTCACTAAAAGGACTTCTGAAGTATGTAATGAAGTGGCGTTAATTATACGAAAAAGGGAATGTGAGAGTGACCACGCATAATATTTAATTGGGATTGGCAAAATTGAAAGTAATTTTATCACCAGCATAACTTTATATTCATTGTTTAAATATGTTTTATTTGTGTGACTAGTTATCAGGGAGCAGGCGGTGCACCTTATATATCACCCGACTATCCCCCCCGCCCAACTGTTAGAAATCTGGGTCACAGCTACCACACGCATCAGATGAATCGAGAAAGTATAGTACCACCACTTCACGCTGGTTTTCTGTGAGGCCGTAGTGCTTCCTATGACGAGCCTGCACATTGGTCAACAACTGCGTGGTCCTACCACTCCAAAGACCTAACTAAATACTTCAAACTCCTTGATCCGTCCAATGACAGTGGATACTATAATGTATTGTATGACGACAGTCACAAATCAAAGATACATTGCGATAATATCTATCAATTATTGCTCGTAGAGTTTGAATAAAAATTATACCAAAAAATAAAAAAAAATTTTGGTCCGTTATGTTGAAACTGTTTTCTGGAACTAATGCATTCACGGTGGTAGGGCCACGCAGCAGCCTCGGCTGTTGCACGAATGGGCAGGCCCGTCCGGGTAGTGGAAGTATGATAAATACTTTCGCGTTTCGTCTGGTGATTGAGGTAGCCGGAGCCCAATTTTCAAAAGGTTGTCAACGCATCTGTAACCCTCGGGTGTAGTAGATGTCCATGGGCGGTGGTATTCACTTACCATCAGGTGAACCGTCTGCTAGTTTAGCAACTTTTCACATAAAAAAAAAACATAATATGACGTGACGAGTTATAGCAATATTTCGTCGAAAACATGTTTTGAAAAAAATTGCCCATTAATATTGAAGATCAAGATGTATTTTAGAATGCTTTGAAATGTTTATATTTTGTTAATAAGACATTTGAAAAACCATAAAAAACAGTATTAATAACAAAATTCACTTTCATTTGCAGAAAATTCGTAAATGTAAAAGGCTGCTTACTTTAACTTTCCCAAATTTGTCATCGGTATAGGAATTTTAAATATATCAGCTACCTAACCACCACTATGATTGCCAGCTACCCTGAAAGCATCCATTTGCGTTGCAGAAACTTTATAAATCAATTATACGATCTGAGAGCGAGAACGGACATTTTGCGAAATAGCATCGAACGCCATCAAATTGATTTATATTGTGAATTCTTATGCGTCGTAGTAATGTATCGATTGCACAAAACTGTCTTAAAGCAAAAACTATTGGGTAGTTAACACTAAAGAGGATGACATCTATATGTAATTAATTACATTGGAAAGTTGTTGTAGTCCCAAACTTGAAGGCTTAAATCATACTCAAGCAACTTTTCTTCAGAGATATTCTTGATTAAATTATGTCCAAGGACTACTTTGGTTGGTTTATATTTACATCAACATCATATTTCTATAACATATTATCATAATTTTATTTTAACTCAAGAGAGCTATTCGTGCAGTTTACAATCTGGGCCCCAAAGAATAGTTAAGAAACTTGTTTAAAGAGATAAAGGTATTGACTGTTGCTGCTCAATACATTTTTGAAAATGTTTTGTATGTCCATAAAAATAAGGATAAATTTTTAAGACATAATAATGTTCATGATATAAATACTAGGAACAAAAATAAATTGATCCTACCCACAAGTAGACTCCGTAAAATAAGTAAATCTTTTATGGGACAATGTATACGTTATTACAACAAAATTCCAGAAACCGTTCAAAATGCATCAATAGCTAAATTAAAAAAAATAGTAAAAGAACGTTTGTGTGTTAAAGGCTATTATAATATTAATGATTATTTAAATGATAACACACTCTGGTAATGAACTGATCGCTCCAGGCTCTTTCAATCGGAGTTCTTATATTGTATTTTAACGAATTTATGTCAAACTGCTTATTTAAAAAAAAAAAAGCCCGCTGAGTTTCTTTCGCCGGTTCTTCTCAGTACAGTGGCTTTCTTTTCCGAACCGGTGGTAGTGTTTTGACTATCAATAAGTGAGTGTAATGCTCCTATGTTGAATAAATACATTTGATTTTGATTTTGATTTTTGAACTCATGGTGAATGGTTATCATGGTGAAATGTGTATAATTACTGTATTATAATAATTTATAATATTATAATATTATAATTAATGTGTATTATTACGGTGGTTGGGCCACGCATCAGCTGTTGCACGAATAGGCAGGCTCGTCCGGGTAAGTACCACGACCTCACAAAAGACTGGCGTAAAGTGGAAGTATAATACTTTCGCGTTTCGTCTGGTGAATGAGGTGGCCGGAGCCCAATTTTTCTAAAGGTTGTCAACGCATCTGGAACCCTCGGGTGTAACAGATGTCCGTGGGCGGTTGTATTCACTTAACATCAGGTCAACCGTCTGCTTGTTTGGCAACATTCACATTAAAAAAAAATATTACCGGTTTCAAATAAGCTTCTTTATCTAAATATAATGATATTCTCGCTTTCAGTCCCTTGATACGACCGCTACCATGTTTATGCGACCCTCTGCGTAGGGCCTCGCAGGCGGAAGTAGTCTACTGAGTCATTGGGCCGTGGTGCATACTGGGGCTCCGATGGTCGTTGATAATTTTAATCGTTGGCCTATTTTACACCCGCGTTTCAGGGCCGGTGAGACTGTTCCCGGAACGCCCCCTTCAATGACCAAATAAAAATACTATATGAATTTCAGATATGTTACCGACAGACTAACGTTTGAGGTATTCTCTACTACTCAACCTATAGGATGATGCATGCGTAATATATTGTAACTCATAGTGTTTATTTTCTTCAATATTTCAATATTTACACTTCAATATTCTATTTGTTTTAGAAATTTGAAAAACTGGATTCAAATTTCGCTCGCAATCAAATAAACGTGTGAAATACAGTTACCAGCTGTAAAATGCCAATGTTTTGTACGAAACGCCACGTCCTGATAGGTAGTCGGGACAGACTATACAAATAATATACGAATATACTGGACTGCTCTTAAATTTAAAATTGTACTTAAGCATCCAATGGATAAATTACTCCATCTTTTACAATTCAACAGCCAATAGAAGGCTTCATTAATGTCAAAAGTATGATATAAATGATTAAATCAGAATAATAGTGATTAATTAAGCCGAGGGGGTAACAAAGCGAGAAAACGATCAATTGAAAATCATTTGCGATTCGAAAAGTCAATCCAAACAGACAACTTCCTAAATCCCCTTGAAGACATTGATTGTTGAACTTACTTTTTAAGACATCTTCGAATGTAAATTACGAATTGAGTAGTCAAGTTTAAAAGCTCTTTAAGCTGATTGCTTCTTTCTTTATCATTATTTTTATATATCTTTAAATTTGTTTTGGTTTTAATTTAATTGTTAGAATTATATACAGATACGTCTAAAATCTAAAAGTATTATTTAATTGTTAACTGAAGTACAAGAATTAACTTACGATCTCCCAATAAGTGTTTTGTTAAAAAAATAAATACAGATACGGCTAATCATGTACCAATTTCCTGCATTGTTACATGAAATTGAGAGCAAACAAATCGATAGTCTGAAACTAGTTAATTTTTATTAAATGAAAAAAAAATGGAAATTATAATGGATGAAGAGAATAGATCATGGCAGTGAGCGAATCTATGGGGAACAGAATTGTAGCACCCGCCAGCTCAGTTGCCTACTTCTCACATATAAGAAAGTACCTGGAGGGCCTGGAGCTCGGTTTGTTTTTTTTTTTTGGTAAATCTATTTTATTATATTTGGAAATTAAATTTAGTTACAAATTACTGAGTAATGAAATATGCATAATATTTTTCGATCTTACCGACGTAATAATAAGAAAATATTCGTGGGGATCATATTATATTACTACACAGGTAATTCAGTGATATATTAACAGTACCGAAAAGGTATTCGTGTGGCGGCAGTAACTTGCCGGGAAATTGGTTTATACATGTGTTACTAACGTAACGTACTAATTTACTGGAATGGTGACCCTCATTGACGAAAATTCAGCGAGCAATTTGTATTTGCTATTACTTCTTGTGCCACGTATATTGAAACTAGTGTTTTTCTTTTAATCAGAAGGTAGGAAGCGAAAATTGCAACACTCCGGTTACCACACTCACCAGACGAAACGCGGAGTAAGTACCACGACCTCTCTGAAGACCGGCGTGAAGAAGAAGTGTTGCACTTTTTCGTTTCGTCTGGTGAGTGAGGTAGCCGGGGCAGCATTTTATAAAAAGGTGGCAACGCATTTGTAACCCTACGGGTGTTGCAAATGTGCATGGGCAGGTGGTTATCATTTAACATCCGGTGAACCGCAAGCTCGTTTGCCACTTTCTCACATACAAAAGAGGTACACTTCCACTTTACGCCGGTATCCCTGTGAGTATGTGGTACTTCCCCGGACGGCTGCCCATTTGTGCAAGCGCGAATACTGTTGCGAGTCTTTGCTTTTTTACATTCCATCGAAATAAAATATGAGAATCATCATATATTATCAATGATTAAATGAAACATTCGCTGTTATAAAAATATTTTTGTAAATTTAATTTGGCACTACTTTACACGATGGATTTTTATGTCAACGCAATTTTTTTCAAAAAGTCTACGCTTTTTAGCGGAATTACTTATTTATCTGTCCGGAAAAGTTCGTCTGGATCTTATAGAAACTTTTTTGATGGTAAGCGAAGAAAATTTTCCTTTCCAACTTTTAAAAGTTCTTCGTCAACACAAATCCAACATTAATTTGATTTATTTTTCCGTTTCTCCTTTTTTTTACGTTGCCATTCTCACCGCGTTTAGCATGTACTTTAAATTTACGATAAGAATTAATTATCGTTTCATTAGGTAGGTAATGAGTCGCGGCTCCGCTACTAGAAATTTAATTTCCACAAATATTAACTTCCCTATTCACTAGTAACAGTTTATGCTTATATGTGAATACCAAAAGAGAAATATATCATTGTCTTCACGACACGATTTCAGTGTGGTTTGGAAGATTTTACATGTTATCGAAACGCATTGCTTTAATATGCAATCCAAACTCATTAGTTTATTGCAGAAACATGAAGGTTGGTTAAACAAAGGGGTGATGGTAATTTTAATATACTCGATCAACATGAATTCAAATCTCAATGCCAATATCACTGAGACTTTTAATTACTTCTTTACCTTCTGAATTATTTACCCAGGTAGATGTGGATGAGCGGCCATATTTTCACAATTGAAAATTTGAACTCTGCCAATGGAGTGGTGTTCCGTTGTGGACTATGCCTTTATAATATAACTTCTGTACAAAGTAGAAGTTTTCTCCACCGTGAAACATATTATTCATTATCTTTTCACTTCTTTTATGCATGTATCCTTATGTTTTACTATTTTCAGATGTTTTTTGCAGAAAAATGAACAAGTATTTTACACTAATGCCCAGTTTCCGAAAGGCCAATCAAAGCAGCAATCACATAACACTATGTCAAAAATGATCAGCTGTTAATCTCTTGTTAAACTGCCTTGGGTTTCTGGAAGGTTTGTTCAAGAAAAATTAGCTAATCACTGTATAACCAATGATAATGAATGAAATGAATGATTTACTTCAACTAACTCTTTCTATTGTATAGCTGTCCCTTTTTAAACAAAACTTAAATTAATGTCACTATCCAGTCCTGTCACCGTGTGATTGCCAACGTAAAAATCCGAGCTATAATAAAATTTAATTTATATAAATACACGCAAAATGTCAAGAGAAAACTTTACAGAACTTGAAAAAAATGAACTTTTATCCATAATAAACAAGTAAGTATTATAAAAAGAAAGAATCCATATTATTTATTAACTTTTGAATTGCATTTTCTATTTTTTCTAATCGCATGATATGTTCCCAAATAATAAATAATAAATAGGTAATAGAACACATGAATTTCCTTACAACGTATTAGGGAATTATGTTTATTTTTAATAAAAACTAAGATTTTCGATAAAATACATTTTTAACCAACGATTGATCGTCCAAATTGACAGATTACTTAATAAAACTTTTGACAGCTCGTTGACCACCGAAAAACGCTTTCAGAAACTCGATTTTATGTTGATTGTCCGTTAATCAGTGACTAATTGCAAATCAAACTCAATGTTGTTTTCAGACGTTCTAGCAACTCTGACCATGTTAAACAACATAAATTAAAATTGATTGCGCTTTCGGAAACTGGGTGTTACTGTTTTACTTGGTGTTCATTTAATTGGAGCTGACACCAAAATTAAAACCGGTTTGCTAGATTTTTTAATTCAAATTGAATGTACGGAAGCCGTGGCGCCGCTTCTCAATAATTAATTGAAACTTACTCTTAATTATTCACTAGCCTTACGCTCGAGTACATTAAATTAAAAGTGAAAGCACAGACACTGAGCTTATGGCAGCCTACAATTTTTTTCAATAAAAAAACAAATATGGTCAAGTCCAACTGTTGTATTATTGCGTTGTTATCCCATGGATCCATGTAAATAATTGAGTTTTTGGGCGATGACTGTTCGCAAGTCCAATTAACAAAGTTGGTCCCTCGAAACTTTCAATCTTTGAAGTGGTTTTCAGTGTTAGCGAGTTCAGTGTAGATAAGAGTGGGACCCTTACAAGCACGCGCCATCTCTGGTATTAGTTTAAATTGTATGCTTTCGTAGTCACAATTACAGACAAGAAGTGAAACAAAAGATGCGGCAGTCATTTGCATAACGTAATTGCGGTTACTCACCACATGCACACACACACACACACACACAACAACAACAACGTCGAAGATCTCAACGTATAACGCCATATTTCTTCATATTTTAATTTTTGACATTAAGCGCAGAAATTATCACCATAAAAATTTGACCATCATATTATAACAATGATGAGATTCTCTAGTCATTCGAATCATCGTTGTAAATGTAAGATGCGCCAAGCATTGCTTAAAATGCGAAAAAATAATGTAGATAAAAGACGTCGAGATTTCGTTTTTATTGTTACGATCAGCTGTTTCGCTTAGTGATTAAAGTGTCTAGGCACGAATCCTGAAGACGTTTGTTAGATTCCAACAGCGGCGAAAAACATTTCACCATTTTTTCTACAAATTTTAATGTTTCATGTTAAGTGCAGAGATTAGGACTATATAGAAAGAATAGGAATATTAGAAATTTTAATTCTATGCTACCTTAACATAAGCATGATAGCCTAGCCTAGCATAGCCGTGATAGCCCATCGTCCGGGCGCTCGTTTTTTATTCAATATGCTCGAGCAAACTGAGTCCAATGCCCGATGCCGGCACATATGAAACTGTATTGTATAAAAGTGCATATTTTTGAAATAACAATAGAAGTAGGGCAGCGTGGTGGACTATGCCCTAATACTATATGTGCAGAGCCTTTTCCCGGCATTATGATTTATATAGGATGTTACTATACTAACTTTTTACTGCATGTGCAACTATGTGCAAGTATAGACATGAAAGGATACATCAACGAGCCTATATAAATTACTTAGAACTTAAATCACTAGGAATTCGGTTAAATATTAAACTGTTTGTTTCAATTAATATAAATAATAACGAAACAACTATCTGTGGGTCACACCAATAGTAATTCTATTAATTTCTTTAAAATTTTATTAATAAGAATTATTTCCTTGAAATGAAATTTACTAATAGCTGCAGTTATTATTAATACTTACCGGTATTTATTGATCAGTCGACTATTTCCTTGAAAATTACAGTATCATAATTTAACCTTCTTAACTCTTTTCCACCAGACGCAGAGTTTAGTTTTAAGCCATTGACTAATTAATGAATAGGTCTTAATAAATTCATCCATAAGTTACTTTATTACTACAACGTGTAGTAGACAATAATCGTAGAAAACCATTAATGCTTTTCTTTTAAATAATTTACGTGGGCGTCTTCAAGGCAAGAGTGAATAGGTTTTTACTCAGCTAGCGCGCTTATCGTCAGGTGGGATGGCAGTCAAATGCTGGCCAGTTTTTGGATAGAAAAAAATTTAATAGAAAAATTATAAGGAACCCGTACTATTCCAACGTACAATGTCTTTCCGAATGATGTTTAGAGTCCACACGATTGCTACTGTCGGGAGTTGTATCTATGCTTGTAGAACGGGACACTAGCGCGGGCGGAGGCCGCTATTCCTCTCCAGGTCTCCATGTTGAGTTGCCCGATGTATGCTGGCGGTACACGGAAATCGTACCTATTGAACTCAGGCAGCTCAAGGGTGTAAGAGAACGGTACTCCGGCGAACTGGAAATTTAAAACCGACCCTATCATTTCAATAAAATATGTACGTCGACAATTTCAAAGTCAAATGCAAAGTCTAAATCTAAACTGCATATCAAACAGAACCACATCTGATTGATATAGGATGAATGTTTTGTAAAATATAGTAGGTCGGAATATTTGTATCTTCTACAGATTGTTCCAGGTCTATTAGGGTTCGTACTTGCCGTTACAAGTATCTGATATATTGTACCTTTTTTTTGAATGCGTAATGATATCACAAAAATATTTTCAGAAGAATAACACATCCGTTTTTATTACAAGAAGGTAAAATTGTAAATACTCGAAGCAGAACTTTACATTGCAACGTACGATAGCAAATAAGTTTTATAAGGTAGCATTTTTAAATATTTAGATGTGGAATCGGCGAGATTGTTTCTGCAATATATTGATGAATAGGCTTCTTCTCCTTTCTCCAGCCCTTACTCCATACTAGGTGGAGTCGGCAAATTATGTCCTTTCCCTCCACTTTCCTCTATCAGCTATCAACTCAATACTCAACCCTTTCACAGACATAACATCCTTCACACTGTCCATCCAAATCTTTCTCGGTCTTCCTTTAGCTTTCACCCTCAAACCACATTCATATTCATCACTCGTCTCATGAATACTTGCATGATCTACATTTAAGAGGAATGCACACACCGACCTGTACGTAATCCTGTGCACTTCCAGACACCGCGTACAGAATAAAGGCCCCGTTGCCGACCACATAGTGAGGGGAGACTGATAACTTCACGGTGTCGATAGCAGCCCCCATTACGGACCCAACGTAGTGCAAGTCCACTGCGTTCGGCGGGAAGGTCAGATCGTCGTAACCAAAGAGGATCATGTTCCCGTAGCTATGAATGTTCAGATACAGCTGTATTCGATCCAAATGCTCATAGACAATGTCTCTGATGTATTGCGCTTCCACTTCGGAAAATGGCTCTGGACCCGGGTACACGTTTGAACAGGGGTTGCTGGAGACTCCAATTGTATTAAAGGATATGTTGAAGTTACGATTGGCGTCAACTCCGTAGCAGACTGTGCTGATTTCCGGTCTGAAGGAACGTGTTCTTCTCCACAAACGCTCCTGAAAGAAATTAAGGTATAGTTTTTGACACTACTTATATTTTATACTCTATTACAGTGAAATTTAAATGTCACTCCTGCTAATACAGTGCACAGAACAAATGGCATGAACAAAAACAAGTAAATATATTTAGAATATTATTAACAAACACGTGTTCTTTCTAATCCTTATTTATTTATTTTTATCTGAGAAGGTGGCGAGCTGGCGGTTCACTTGATGTTAAGCGATTACCACCGCTCATTGAAATTTGCAACACCCGTAGGGTTGCAAATGCGTTGTCTCCTTATAACAAAGTAGGTCGCTGCTACCTCTTTCACCAAAAGAAAAGCAGAAGTATAACACTTCACACTGGTAGTCTGTAATGTTGTGATAGTAACCCGGATGGACGAGCCCATTCGTGTAACAGTGAAGACTGTTGCGTGGGCCTAACACAGTTCTGTACCGAGCTAACCTGTACCAAATATAACTAGCTTATTTTGCGCCATTCTTTACGTTAATCAATCTTTTCACTTTATTAATTTCCTTGGATCATACTAAACATACATATTAGGATAAAACATTGAAACAAAATAATTACAAAATTTTAATAACATTTACAAGATCTTACATCGGTGTGGCTGAACTCGTAGCCATCTGGGTTGACGATGGGTAGAATGATCCAATCGACTTGTTCCAGGAGGTCACGGTCTTCCTGAATTAGTCCTTCGACTAGGCGGTGAATTGAGTAGAGGGTCACTGGTACCGTCACCCATTCACGCGAATGCATGGCGCCGTCCATGAAGTATATCGGTTTACTGGCATCCGTAAAGTTCGTCGTTGAGATCTGTTGTGTGTTTTTGTATTTCCTGATTATTACATTATATAATTATTATGAGCAGATGTTGATCAATTTAGACTTACGGTTTTTTATCCGAAACCACAATCTCATTTTTAAATATTTGTATAACACTTTCTTGTTTTTTTTATTTTATATCACCTGTCCAACTTATCACCTGTTTTCACCAAAATTGTATCCTCATAATAGCTAAGTTTTGCATTCGACTATCGTTAAGAGAGCACTAAACTTCTTAGAATTTAAAATTTTTTTATAGTGCTAATCTCTGCACTTAAGCTTAAAAATTAAAATTTGTAGAAAAGGTACAAGAAAGGATATAACAATGGATGCGTCAAGTATTACTCCAAATGCTAAAAAAAAATGAGATAAAACACGTTAAGATTTTCGTCGGTGTGGCAATCAGCCGTTTAGCTTAGTGGCTAAAGCGTCAGGCCGCGAATGCCGAAGACGTGTTTTCTATTCCTACAGCGGCGACAATCTTTTCGTACCTTTTCTACAAATGTTATCTAAACTTCTTTTTAAAAAAATATCAACAAAATTTAACATGCATAGTCTCACCTTTAGGTATTTAATATCACGTCCCTCAAAACTAGGTCCAGCGTTCACAAGGGTAACGATGTTTGGATACTCCACTGCCAGCCTCTCCATGTACTCATTTACCTGATAATGACTCAACGTATATATTAGTGTAAACTATATCTGGTATTCAAAAATTACTAACAGAAGTTGTGACACTTTTTTCTCAAGCCCCGTAAGCTTAAGCATCGACTGGCTTTGATTGGTGGTTGATTTTATCCGTGGTGATCTAGCGAGTCACAATAAAGTTTAGGTGAGGGATATCAACTTAAAAATCCGCTTTGGGTTTGTACTTTCTACGGGGAGATGACGTCACGGTAGCCCTTTGTTTTTGCCTTCGTCTTTGCTTACTTTAGTGTTTGGGTACATTTTACTACTGTTTGTTTGTTATCAAGTGTAGGTTTTTAATTCAATTATATTGTACATTTTATCGAGTTATCTGACGTTTGGACAACGGGAAATGCTTTGTTATTTTGGATTGGTACACCGAGGTGGCGACACCACAGGAAAGTAAAAAGCGTGTAAGAAAGCGATAAGTGGCATCCTAAGCCACATCCTTAGGCATTTTGCTTCGATAAGCCTTTTTTCCTTTAGATTATACATAAAAAAACGGCATCATTGGTAAATTCAATATATTTTTAGAACTTGGTAGTATTATGTCCTTTACTCGTGTCCTTACAATGTGTATGTGAACTATGTAAGGGCACTAGTGTGTGTGAGGAACCTGAGTAAAATTGAAGCCAAATCTATTATACACAGTAATTGTTATATTTGCTGGGAACCTTCAAATTATCATTTTACGGTGGTAGGGCCATGCACCAGGCTCAGCTGTTGCAGGAATGGGCAAGCTGGTCCGGGTAAGTACTACGACCTCACAGAAGACCGGCGTAAAGTGGAAGTATAATACTTTCGCGTTTCGTCTGGTGAGTGAGGTGGCCGGAGCCCAATTTTCAAAAGGTTGTCAACGCATCTGGAACCCTCAGATGTAGCATATGTCCATGGGCGGTATTCACTTAACATCAGGTGAACCGTCTGCTCGTATGGCAACTTTTCACATTCTTCTCTCTTTTCACATTCTTAAATCTGCATGTACCATTAAGGTACATAAAATTACCTCTGCATATCTAGGATAGTCTTCGAAAGAAACTGTTTTCTCGTTTCTTCTGTTTCGCCATTTGGAAATCTCTTCATCGTGATCTTCAAGTGCTCTGAAAATAAAGGATAACATTCAATTCTTAGACTTAATTATAAAATAAACGTTGCTTTCGACCGAAATAAAATGTATCGTAAATATAACATATTTTTTATCCGTTAATCCGATACATGAGGACGGTTCTAAGAAACTCCCATGATGATAAACATGAAATTTAATTTATTTATGACTCATTTGTATCGCTGTGTTTGGGCCACGCAGCAGCCTCGGCTGTTGCACGAACAAGCTCGTCCGGGTAAGTACCACGACCTCACAGAAGACCGGCGTAAAGTGGAAGTATAACAAATACTTTCGCGTTTCTTCTTGAGTGAGGTAGCCGAAGCCCAATCTTAAAAATGTTGTCAACGCATCTGCAACCCTTGGGTGTAGCAGATGTCCATGGGCTGAGGTATTCATTTATGGTTCGCTTGGCAAATTTTCACATAAAACAAAAAAAAAACATCATCTATTTTTGTATTGATAAAACGTTAACCATTACCATTAATCTTTCCGAAACAGATTGAACTAGTTTCGAGAGTTGACCTAGAAACTTTCGCAATTTTTTTTTATTAATGCTATTTTAGTAATGCCATGTAGTTAAGAAAATACTCACCTAACGACATCTGCTAAATGAACATAATGGTCAATGCCATTATCGTCCAAACTGCTGAGGAATTTAGTCTTATTTTCCTGTGATACCATTATAATCGCGTCTCGTTGGTTGAAAAAACCGTAGGACCAAACATCTAAATCTAGATTTGATACCAGTTCTTTCAAGATTTTCAAATCAGACTGATCGCGAATCTTCACACCATGAACTGTGAAACTAAAAGTATGTAGAATATATGTTATGAACGTATTTCAGAGAACCATACAATAATCACAATATTATATATTTGTAGTATTTACGTGAATACTACACGATATTGAATAAAGCTGTTTTACGCATTTTATTTATATTTAATGTTGGTTTCAATTCCCGAAGTTTCTTAATTTTTGTGCAGGTGCAAGCTAGTCTTTAGTCAGTTTTCGGAGAATGTCGGCAAGATTTGATACCAAAATTGTACCCGATAAAGTCCAGAAGATAATTTTATTAAGCAACAAATAAAAAAAAAATTTAAACTAAATGTAACTGTCTATGGACGGTATATTAAATATTTTTTTTTTTTTTTTTTTTATGCCAAAAGTTGTCAAACGAGCAGACGGTTCACCTGATGTTAAGTGAATACCGCCGCCCATGGACATCTGCCACACCCGAGGGTTACAGATGCGTTGACAACCTCAGCATTAACAAATTTAGCAGGTTACGGATGTGAAATCCACTGCTTATTGGATATTTACGAACTTTACGATATTCAAGAGTTTGCTTTATTCAACAATTTGGTGGAACATTAACAATAATTTTTCAAAAAAATTCGGTGGAAATCTACCGTTATTTATGATGGAAAACTCAATTGCTACATTACTATACAACTATATAATATTATTTTTTTCATGAGTACTGTTACTTCCCTTTTTCTTACAAAATTATGAATGATCAATATTTTAAGATAGATTTGCGAAGATATTAACGCCTTCACAAAATATGTTATGCACATAATATTTGATAACGGTCGATAAACTGAATGTTAGGGATTAGAATGAGCTTCGCTGAGGACGTTCATTAAGACTTTTAGTAGGTCGTAACTCCGATAAGAGAGACGATAACAAAAATATAGGACATAGGGAAATAGCCCTCATTACATTACTTATACACTACTATATCCTAAGGCTGAAGAAATAAAGTACCCTTGCATTAACATGAGATCGTTTAAACTAATAGAAGTGATACAGCTCCCTGTTGTGTCGTTATTTTTTTAATTTCATCCAACCTATACTAGGTTACCGGTAGTAATTAAGAGTGCCCAACAGAATATAGTGGAGGTTGTTACATGTGTTATTGCATTGTGTTACTGTTTTTACTTAATCGGCTAGAGTAAAATAAATAAAAAAATAAAGTATGAATAAAATATTCACCCCTTGTACACATCGTTCTTTCCGGCTGAAGTTAATTCGAAAATCAGAGCGACGACAACGAAAACCAGTTTCGTGACCATCATGTTCGCAATCTGAACAGCATAAGCACTCTGAGTGTACACAAGTTATCGTATCATTGACTAAATTTTAGATAACAAACGTCACTTTTATCATAGTTATCGGTTCGGAAACGAATTCTAATCGAACTGTGGCTAGTGAAACTGATTATAATGTATGTAGTTTCATAAACAGACGTATCGATTATATTTATAAAAAATAATCTCGTTAAGTACTTAGGTGGACGGAGAACGCGAGTCAAATACGAGCGCTGCATTAAGCCACGTTAGTACATAATATGAGAAATGTTACACACTCAAAATTAGTTTCTGCGTGTTCAAAATGCCTTTGAAACCAATAATAGATCAGTTATTATAATTATTACTTTTTAAATTCCCATTCATATCCAGACGGCCATACAATAGTAAAAGGACACATCACCAAAGAATAAAAGCACAAGAGTTAAACATGACAGAGTATTTATTGAATGTAAACCTTGATATCGTTTCAATTACTATCGGCGTGCTTGATAGTAGAGGAGTGAAAGCCTTGCGGTGGCTGCAATGCCGCGCCAAGTCTCCTCGTTAATGTGCGGAATGTACCGCGGTGGCACCAGGAAGGCGAACCCATAGCCTGGCAGCTCGAGGGTGTATGAAAAGGGGACGCCCACGTGCTGCAATTAAATCAATAGGTCTCTTTAGCGACGAATAAACGGCAGACAAAATGTTTCTTTAAGTCAGAATCCACAAACTCAAAGCCGTGATAGCTCATTGTGCGGGGCGCTCGATTTTAATTGAATTTACTCGAGAAAACGGTTTGCAATTTTAAGTGCTGACTTATCGCCCGCTCAGTGGTGAAGGAAAACCTCGTGGCGAAAGCTTCGTGTTTTCTAAATAATGACAAAAAATTTTTTTTTCAAAGATAATTATGTGAAGTTGCCATTAGTCCGGCAATGGATAATTATATAGGCCGTTAATTTACTTTAGTTTACCAAGGACTAAGCGCTAGTGGCGTGCAATCACGTTTCGCTTAGATATCTGATAATAAATCTGGGCGCTTTACCCGGAAGCAATAGGTTCAGCTTTTAGATAGTTTTGTCCATGAAATGTACCAAAAATGAATTGGCGCAGGTTATACCAAAAAACAGTCACCATTAAACTAACACTACACCTACTTGTCCGTAGTCCTGAGCACTGCCGGACGACCCGTAGAGCACGAGAGCGCTGTTTCCGACCAAATAGTAATTGGCTTCCGGCAGCTTCGTTGTGTCCATTACGGCGCCCATGACGGCGCCGACTTGGTGCAGATCGACCGCGTTGGGCGGCAGGCTGGTGTCCCCGTATCCGTAGAGCACGTAGTTTCCGTGGCTGTGAATGTCCATGTAGATCTGGATGCGGCCTGAGAACTCCCGCAGCACGGCGTCCACGTAGCGCGATTCCGGTTCGGAGAAGGGCACCGGACCCGGATACACGTCGGAGCAGGGGTCGGCCGACACGCCGATGGTGTTGTGCGACACGTTGAAGTTCCGGTTGGCGTCTACGCCGTAGCAGGTGGTGCTCACCGACGGGTTGAAGGAGCGCGTGCGTCTCCACAGGCGTACCTGCGTACAACTCCAATTTCAACACGTTCTCTGTCTAAAGAACATTAGAGCCCTCTAAGAACTCTCCTACGTGTCTAAAGTAAACGGCTGATGTCTCGATGATTATGAACGTTATCCTTTTTGGAATTTATTTTCGAGGTTGATATCGAATTCGAAAGCACCTTCGTGTGGTGGAAACTGGCACAGCGTACTGGATAGTTCGTTGATTTTTGAATATAAATACCGTCAACCACATCAATAGTTTGAGTATGCATCAATAGTTTCACCAGCATTCTAAAATGGTTCACAATGTTACACTAGCCTAATGCAGTAAAAAAATCGCCTAGAAGTAACATTTACTATAAGCCAATTGTTCAAATTTTCACTTAATAATTCAATTTAATTTAAATTACGACACCTGCCCACATACAAATCTAAGCTCTTACTAGGGATTGGTTTATGTGATGTAAGCGTCTAATTACACCTGCTTTTGCATTATTACCATCCTGAATAACATAACCAACTAGGATAGAGACGCCTTAGTATGTTAATTTAGTAGCTGTAATTTGGTATTAATGTGCTTTAAAGGATTAGTTAAACTGTTACAGTACATAAAAAAATTATTAATATCATATGAAGCATTAACTATTATCAAAGGTGTTGTACAAAATTCTTGACTGCCATGTATTGCCTCTAAAGTGAAATGTGAATAACAGTGACAATCAAATAAATAATCAATAGTGGAATAATCAATAGTGGCAAAATAAAAATAACATCTAACATTGACGTATCAATAGACAGCCAGCGGTGGTAATCATTTAATATCAGGTGAACCGTCCATTCCCTTGCTAATAAAAAGTCGTTGCTCATAATGCTTGAGCCTTTACGGTGCTTACGTCTGTATGCGAGTACTCGTATCCGTCGGGGTTCACCAGCGGCATTATGACCCAGTCGATGTTCCGCAGGAGGTCCGAATCTTCGGATCTGAGGTCCTCGACCAGCCTGTGGATGGAGTAGAGGGCCACCGGCGTCGTGACCCATTCTCGGGCGTGCAACATCGCGTTCATGAAGTAAACCGGCTTCGATGCGTCCGTGAAGTTTGATGTTGAGATCTACAATTATTGATACAGAGCATATAGGGATGACTCGGGGGAGCCGGTGCTAAGCTATTCGGCGTCGGGGGTCATGGGTTCGATTCCCAAATATTTGTGTGACCCACATGATTGTTCCGGATCTGGGTGGTTGTTCCCCAAGGTGGATTGACGTCAGGCGGTCGGTCGTAGAATGAAACTGAAACCGCTTACAACACGATTCACATGTTTTGCCGGTCCCACAGGGTGGGATAAGGGAAGGAGGATGATGGTTGATGATGATACAGAACATATATTTGTGTCAGTAGACTTCTTCTTCTTCTTCTTCAGCGTGTGTTCGCCCACCGTTGGGCATACGCCTCTCTAATTTTTACCATTCAGCACAACTCTTTGTTTCTGTTATCTTTTCCAAACTGCTATACAGAAAATCTTTTGAAATTCCTCAATGGAAAAAAAGCTTTCTCAAGTCTGTGCCACGTGTACACGTATTACAGCTTACATTTAAAGAAACACTGTGAAGCGTAGATAATATTACCTTTATCTCTCTACCCTTTGAGGGTGAAAGACTTGATTTTAAACACAATTGAAATAAGCACTTGTGTATTGCTAATCTACTTGCAGCTTTTGGTAAAACATATTATTTAAAAGGGCAAATACTGGTAAAAAATATACTACTTCAAAGTTCCTGTTTCAAAGCCGTTATACTATACGAAAGTTGGTCAGATATTTGATAATTTAATAACATGGCCTTAAATGTTTAATCAATATTACGATATATATTATACCATTATTTTAAAATTCTGCGTAAATTGATATAAATATAGTCACAGTTAAACATATTCTAACCGATACATACTTTATTTGGAATAAGTAATTTTTATAAGTTGGAAATAGAGGAACTCATATTGATGATGGAACTATAAGTTTTCTATGAGGCTCCTTGATTGACGCCAAACTTTTCACCAAACTTACGAAACTCTTATTTGACTTTACTAATAATTTATGTGTTTTATGTATATATTTTTGTCAGCGATGATTGTTATTTTTACCTTTAAATATTTGACTGCGCGTCCTTCAAAACTTGGTCCTGAATTTACCAGGGTAACGATATCTGGATACTGGGACGCTATTCGCTCTAAATAAGCATTAACCTGAAAAGTATTAATATCATGGGTATTAAAAAAATTTAAAACTTTGTAAAAAATAATTAATTTTTTTTCTTTCCTGCGAGGATTTGAACCGTGACCTCCAGGAGACGCGCCCGACTTTCTGAACTCATTCACACCAATGAAAATTTCAACGTATTTTATTTAATGTAATAAAAAGCATTTTTAAGCATTGTTAGGCGTCATGTGGTGTGTTTCGTTTGCTGCAAGTTGAAATAAGAATGATTTTCTTAATGATCATAATGATCAATTCAAAGAGTTAAACAATCCTTTTGGCAACTCAAATAACATTTGAAAAGCCAATTGACAGCTGATTAGTTAACTTCTACGATGATCAGTGTTTCAGTAACCGGGCGTTACGTTTTCTTCTGAAGACAGTGGGCGAGTTTCGTATTTATATAACTCTGTTGGCTTATGACTCGTCTTCACCTTTGGCAATGTCGTTGTCACCTTAGGAAATCGATTTCCACTGGGGACAAGCATTTGCGTGACCCACAGAAAAAAATTCCGACGTCAGGCAGGTGGCCGGTGGTAAAAAGCAAAGACATTTTCAATACAAATCACATGTTGTGTCGTTCCCACCTATTTAGAATACGGGCAGGGATGATGATGAAAACTTTTTTTAATAAAGATTCCCTTTTTTCCTATTGAATCACTCTATCTAGTAAAAAACGCACCAAGATTCGTTGCGTAGTTTTAAAGCTCTAAGCATACATAGGGACAGACAGACAGCGGACGACTTTGTTTTATATTACGTACTCATACGTTGTACAAACCTCGGCGTACCGGGGGTAGTCTTCAAACGGTACGATTCTTTGCCGTCTGCTCCTTTGCCACTCTGCTACTTCCACGTCATGCTCGTCTAAGGTTCTGTAAATCAGATTTATCAAATTATCAACAGTCAATTTAACTGCTATCGAATGTTCTACATTTTCATGTCTCTCTGTTTATTTGTATACTGTTTAATTTATCCTAATTTCACGGAGATATAATGCGTGAGCCGTGATAGCTGTGTCCGGGCGCTCGCCTTTAATTAAATTTTCTCGAGCAAACTATGGGGTCGCATGGTGGACTATGTTCTGATATCTTCTTCTGTTCAGAGGAAGAGATGTCGCAACAGTGGGGCATTTATAGGCTGTTAATTTTACTTTACTTTTAAGGTGTGGGATTTCATGGTAGAATGTGGTGTGCGTTAGAACGTAAAATAATCTTAAATTAGTTTGTTGAGATTCTATACCACCTACGACTTATCATTAAAGTGCGTAGTTCTCTATTTAAAATATTACCTTGCAACGTCATCAATGTGAAGATAATGTGACAGCCCGTTTATTTCCAATTCGTGCAGGAACTGAAGTCGATTTTGCGGAGAGACCATGGCAAGAGCGTCGCGAGCCCCTGGCGTGCCTTGTGTCCAAAGGTCGATGTCCAAAGAGAGCATCAATTCGTTCAGGATTTCTTGGTCAGCTCGGTTCATGACCTTGACACCGTATACTGTGTATCTGAAATTTCGAACAAATAATTACGATGCGACTGCTTAGCTTATTGGCTCGAGCGTAGGTTCGAATTCTGACAACGGTGAAAGATTTTGCGACAGTTTTAAGTTTTAATCTAGACCTCTTTATTGTCATCTTAATACTGAGACTAGCACTTAAAATTTAAAATTAAATTTTAATAGCAAAGACGTCATCTTTAGGTGTAAAAGGTTCATTGAAAAAATGTAATTTGAGAAAGTAATCACACTTTGCTTCACAGAAATCACATTAGAAGATGTCAAGCATTTGTAGCAAACAAATGCAATAAAAACAAAGTAAATAATAATATGTGTTCACTATTATTTGGAATATAGTGTATTAAATGTAAAATTAGTATGCATTTATCAACCTTTGCTAAATATTCTATCTTAGAGCCATGAATAATCTGTAGGGTCAAAAATAACGCGATACGAATGACTGAACGTAAAGGTTGCGTTAATTTAACGTTTTTGTTCCTTATTATAGGTTAAATTAGTCAGACAATAAAATAAGCAGGGGTACGAAAAAGTCGAGTCGACCTTAAGGGAAAACAGTAAAAATTAACACAGTAAAAGGACTTAAATATCTAAATAAGTGTTGTTAGGTGTAATAAAATAACGGTGCTTCTATTAGCCGGGCGCAAACGTTAAATTTTACTCTTCCATGCGTTGTTGCCCCTGAGGATCTCCCACTTGAGTTTCTGGCAGCGTATTTTCATATTCACTCTAGGGATAGGGACCGACCACAGAACCACATAGAATTGGGGGGCTTTGTGACGGATCCGTGACTCGCGTTGAATCTAATCACACTTTTTTCTGTGGTATGGACACGCAGCAGTCTTCGCTGTTGCAATAATGAGCAGGTCCTTCTGGGGAAGTACCGCGACCTGACAGAAGACCATCGTGAAGCGGAAGTGTTACACTTCTGTGTTTCGTCTGGTGAACTAGGTAGCCAGCGCCCATGCGTTGCCACCTTTATCAAAAGGTGGCAACGCATCTGCAGCCCTACGGGTATTGTAAATGTCAATGGGTGGCGATTATCACTTAACATCACGTAACGCCCGCTCTATTGCCACCTTCTTACATAAAAATACGTAATCCAGTATAACAATCCTTTATTTCCAGACCATTATTGCCTATTGCTACAGACTACCCAATAATTAAGGCCATTTAATAACAAATAATATTGGTCAATGGTGGCAGAATAGACACTTCCTAAAATATTTTACCACGTCAACAATTTGTCACATATCGAACACTGTTAAATACATGACAAAAAAGTATTTCATTAACTCAATGAAATCCATACAATAGCCTCAATAAAATAATTAACATCTGCTTAATTAAGCTGAGATAATATTTCCTCAAACATCATATTTTGGGTGGAAACAAGGCAACCAATTTGTCCAGTTAAAAAACTAAAAATAACATAAAATTCTTATTTTATTTAATGAATAGTTGTTTTTTTTTTCTTTTGTACCATCTTTAATAATTACTTTAAATCCTTTTGACGTTGTTCATTCTAAATGTTATATATTAAAATTTGAAAAACAGAGAATACAAAATCAGAGATCAAGTATCAAGACATTGCTTGTTATGGAAAATCAGAATCAAGTGTTTGATTCTAATTTTGCAATTAATGTCCATAAGATAAGTCCTAATATTATAAAGGCGAAAGCTTATATGTAGGGATGGATGTTTGTTGCTGTTTCACACAAAAACTACTGAATAGATTTTAATGACACTTTACAATAATATAGCTTATACATCAGGATAACAGATATATGAAGATATTGTGTGTATCGTCTAAATATAGGTAATGATAAGTGTCGACTAAGTAGGAAATAATTCAGCCATCTGCGAGATATTCTGGTGTATAATAAAAAAAACTCATTGTGAATTCCCTTTGGCCGCGCGGGTGAAGCCGTGGAAACAGCTAGTAAATACATATAGTCTAACGCTTACCCGTTATAGACATCGTTCTTCCTGGCAACGATCACAGCAAACAAGGAGCATACGGCGGTGATAAGGAAGATATCTGCCTTCATTCTGTAAGGAGCTTGATTAAGACTGTCAAATCTTACTGCACAACACCTTTATCGAATATGAATCACACACGGCCTTCGTGACTCTTTAATCGAACAGATCTGTTCCAATATAGGGTGTTGATTGTTGCCAGTGAATTTACGATACACGGTTTACTTATCTGTCCGAAAAAATTATGTAGTCTAGATAATGTAGATTCTTAGTGACGATAACATCTAGAAGATAATGATGAAAGAAATACAGTACAGTATGTTAATTATAACAGAAAGGTACCTTGGAAGTTTTTATCATTTCGATTAAATGATAGGAAAATTAAAAATTATTAAAAATTATTCTTCTTTTGTTAAACCAGCTAATTTGTAAACGAATTTTTCGCGGTGTCAAATACGCAGAAATTGATCATTTGATTTAGTTATTAGTAACAAGAAGCTAACAATGCAAGATTGTTGAGTTTCTTTAATTGAATCCAAATGCATGTTTTATTGAAGTCTCGTATTTTAAGCAATTTATGTCAAACATAAGTTTTTTTTTTCAAATTAATTCGATAATCGTTTGAATTAGTTGCACGAATGGGCATAACGAACGGGCAGAAGACCAGCTTGAAGTGAAAGTATAATACTTTAGCGTTTCTTCTGCTAGATAAGGTAACCGGGACCCACTGTTTTTAAGGTTGTTAACGCATCTGCAAACCCTCACATTTTTTATGTGACGGACAGCACTGAAATTTTAAGAAAAAAATTAAAATCAATTACATGAACAAAAGACATCTAATGTCAGGAAGAAAGAAAATAAATTAATTGACCAGAAAAAGGAAAAACCTTGGAAAAACTCTTGTTAACTTAGACAAATAAACAATATTAAAGTAGTTGGACTAATCAACGTGGAGTGTTCTAAATCATTTTAATAAACATTAATTGTTAGCAGTGTTCAAACTATTTACCACCGTTACCCGATACTACTGTTTTTACTATATCCTTTTACTAGGTTGCCTGGAAGAAATCGCTGTTTGGCGATAAGGCCGCCTATTGGACAGTTTAGTATTATTTTTTTTGTATTTTTTTGTACAATAAAGTATATTTCATTCATTCATTCAATCATTCATTCACTTCAGTGGAACATCGTGGCGGTTTTAGTCAGTGCGGGACCGACATAACCCGTCCTTGTCCCCGCGTCGGCGGGTAGGCGTAGGCATTTCCCCCAAGTGAACAAAAAAATGTTAAATAGAAATAATTACATCCGTGTCTCATTGAACTTGTTAAGTTCCAAATTGTAAAAGCTCTATTGATACTATACTCTCTTAAATGCTAGTAAACTTGACATAAATCAATAAAACCAAAAGTAATTTCGATCGGGAAGAATTTCACCAATCAGGAGTAAGTAAGAAGAGTTTCAACTAAATAAGACCGTTTTGTTGAATATTATTGTTATTAACATAACAGAAGAGGACGTGTTAAGCCATTCAACAGCGTTGATAACTTAGTAATATGCGAAATACTTATGGTCAACACGAATTATACCTGAAATTTATAAATAAAAGTAACATTGTAATAACAGTATTTATTTCAATAGTATAACATTAGTTTATTAACGTTCTTCATTTCTCTATTCTCTATTTTGGCCCCTAGTACGATTTTGATAATAAAGCGTTGATGCGCGCGCCGACGCCACAATCCCTTGCCATGTTTCCTCCACGATTTGCTCAATGTATTGCGGCGGAACTTCAAAACGATATCCATAACCTGGCAGTTCCAGAGTGTAAGAGAAAGGGACTCCCACGAACTAGATGAAAAAAAGTTTTTCGTTACATCTTTAATGCTATCACAGTAATAGATGTCTTGATCGCTATAGATCATAAATAACAGGCCCTAGCACTCACGATTGAAAGACAGATTTTTCTATCTTTCAAACGAGCAAACGTGACCATCGACATTATCAGTGAAAATTAATTAACCGCCGAAAGGTCAGTCATAAAACTAGAGGTGTTGCTAAGTTAAGAAGGAACTTCATATACCACCGGATTGATATGATAAAATTTATTTCCAGTTCACGATCAAGAGTTACACCGAAGAACAAGTTATGGCATTCTACTGCCTCCTTCAGTCGGGTAAACCATTGTACAAGACATTATCGGAAAGAAAACATACATCATTGAACTGCTTATAACATCGTTGTTTCTTAAAATTTTACTAACTTTAAATTCAATTAAGATATCACAGACATCTTTTCATATATTATATTGTACAATACTTTGCACATAAATAACATACTTTATAAACGCCTTAATAAATATTGTATAATTTTGTCTATGAAAACACCGGCACACTGACAACTGAGGAACGGAAGAAACGACACGACCGGTCAATTGCTCTGACGAGTCTAATTAAATAATTGTAATTTTCTATTACATTAAAAATTTCTTATGTTAGCGTTCCACTAGTTTTATTTGGACCCTAACATATATGAAAATATGAAAAGATGTCACTAGACCTATATAGGTCAAGTGCCTAATGAAGACAAGGTTAATTAATTGAAATCTATCCAGTAAGTTTCCAATAATGCGCGTTCAACGGCGACACTCCATCATTTTGTTAATATAAAATATGATGAGAAAAATTTACCTGCGCATAGTCTTGGGCTGAACCGGAAGTGCCATACAGGACCAGGGCACTATTACCCACCAAGTAGTACAGCGCCTGTGGCAGTTTGTGTACGTCTATTGCGGCACCCATTATGGCGCCCACATGGTGTAAATGGACTGCGTTGGGCGGCAGACTGTCATCTCCATAAGCGAACAAAACGTAATTGCCCTGGCTGTGTATGTCCAAATACAGCTGTATCCGATCCAAGTGCTCGTGGAGAACGTCCCTTATATAAGTGATTTCAACTTCGGAGAATGCCTCGACACCAGGGTAGACGTTGGAGCAAGGATCGGATGAAACGCCAATGGTGTTGAAGGATACATTGAAGTTGCGGTTACCGTCTACGCCGTAGCATGTTTCACTCACTGATGGATTGTAGGAGCGGGTACGTCGCCATAAACGCTCCTAGAAAAGGTATAATAGCAAATACTAGAACTATCTCAGTAATGGCTTCCGTTTTCTTTTAGCTTCTACGTTTATTATTTGTCAATTTATCAAGAAAAAATACGCAACACCCGTAGGGTTGCAGATGCGTTGCCACTTTTAATAAACTGGGCCCCGGCTACCTCACTCACCAGACAAAACGTCGAAGTGTAGCACTTCAACTTCACGCCGGTTTTCTGTGAGGTCGTGGTACTAACCTGAACGGAACTGCCCATTCGTGCAACAGCGAGCACTGTTGCGCGGCCCTACCACAGTGATATATTTAGTGATATTCTTTAAAAAAATTCACAAACTGAGAATAAATGTACCACTTACATCCGTGTGTGTATACTCATAGCCGTCAGGATTTACTAAAGGCATGATAATCCAGTCAGTGCCTTCTAGGACATCTCTCTCGTTAGCTCTAACGTCCTCTACCAGCCTGTGAATGGAGTATAGCGCTACGGGAGTGGTGACCCACTCACGTGCGTGGATCATGGCATTCATGAAGTATATAGGCTTGGTGCTGTCTGTGAAGTTACTGGTAGAAATCTGAAATAAAAGAATGTGATATTATATAAGGTGTATTGGGCTTAAAACCGGTGTCGTGATCAGAACTAGTTACTGTATCTCGACTTTTACCGAGTCCCGTCCGTTTCACGGTCTTATGCTGCTACACAGACCGTCACTTACTGTTGTTATTTTGTTTACATTTATTTTAAGTTTCTGTGTTACATTATTATTAGTTACATTATTATTTTTAAGTTTTGTATGTATTCATTTGTTTTTAGACAGTGAATAAACGTTTCTTCTTCTTCTTCTTCTTCTATAAGGATAATTGGATGTATTCATTATTTATTAAATTATATATATAAAATATAGGATTGTAAGTTTAGGGACCATTGGGACATTCGTTATGTATTTCTTACATAAATTATATATATATATATATATATATATATATATATATATATATATATCTATACCACATAGCGTTTTTAATGCTTTTATGACGCTGCTAACTTGACTAAGCGTGGTAAGTCCACATTGTAGTCTTCACTGTTGCACGAATGGGTCGGTCCGTCCGGATAACTACCACGACCTCACGGGAGGCCGGTTTGGATTGTTATGAGAAAAACTTAAAGGCTTAAGCCAGCTAACTTCTCACCAAACTTCAATTCAAATTTACAGTTTTGAAAATAGCCATTCGCATGTTTTTAACAATATACAATTCCATTAAACATGTTATTATTATTAACCCCATAAAAAAATTAGGAGATCTTATAACATTCAGCTTATCTATAAACATATTTTTTTAATAAATAATTAAGAAATAGCATATTGAAAAAGTTCGCACCTTAATGCAGTGGAGGCCTGTTAGAGTATTTAGAGAGTGCTATGTCTTCAAAGAAATTTTCGTAACACTGCTTGTTATCGTTTATTGAAATCTCTGCGTTTATTGTAGCCTCTTTATATATTTACACGAAAGGTAGGTGAAAACGTTTATTTTTTTTATTTATTTATTTAAACTTTCTGCCCAAACATTTATGTACAAAAGCGGACTTAATGCCATCAGCATTATCTCCCAGTCAACCTTGGGATGGTCCAGAAAGGTTAAGGTAGATGCATTTATTACTAATTTACAAAAAAAAAAGAAAAAAAGCAATCATAAGATTTTTTTAAATACATATCTACATTATAGTTGTCTTAAGGAGATTACTGTGATCAAGTGACTATCTCATGAAACAATGTGTTCGTTTGCCACCATCAAACATAAAAAAACACTTTCGGTTACCTTTAAATATTTAACATCACGCCCTTCAAAGCTCTTTCCTGCATTCACCAAAGTCACAACGTCTGGATACTCAGCAGCTATTCTCTCGAGGTATGCGTTTATCTAAAATGTATTGGAAAAAATTGATGTAAATGATTTCAAGTGCTAACCAATATGTTAAGATGCTGTAGAACATAATTAATTTAAACACGTTATTTAGCTGAAATTCCACATATCAACATATCATATTTTATACTAAGGCTTATTAAACAGCAGAGTTTATTGCATGTTTTCAATTAACTTTAACTTCAATAACTTTAGTTGATATTAACTTTAGTTTTGGTAGATAATGATGTAGTCGATCCTAATAGACGTTTACTGCAACACCAATAAATTATATTAATTGTGGCTTTATACAAACCTCTACATAGCGCGGATAGTCTTGAAATGGAAAAACTCTGCTTTGTCTGTTTCTTCGCCAGAGATCCAACTCTTCGTCAACTTTATTCAATTCACTAGAAAGAAATGGCTGTTAAAAGAATGACTGTCTTAACTGAGTTCCACACTTAAAATATATTTTTACTAAAATTAAACCACAGATATGTACTGTTTTATTCTTTTTTTTTTATGTGAGAACTGGCAGTTCACCTCATTTTAAGTGAAAGCCGCCGCCCATTAAGTTTTGCAACACCCGTAGGGTTGCAGATGAGTTGCCACCTTTTGATAAAGTGGGCTCCGGCTACCTTACTCACGAGAAGAAGCGCAAATCTTTAACATATCCACTTTTTCGGTATTCTGCGAGGTCTTGGTACTTACCCGGACGGACCTGACCATTGGTGCAACAGAGATGACTGTTACGTGGCCCTACTACAGTATAGATAAATGTTATGTATAATTCAAAAAAATTGCGGAGAACACGTTTTTAATAACTGCGGTTGTTGTTTAAGTCTCAAATCTTAATTTTTGTGTTACATAATTACTTTTTTACGTTTTCAATATAAACTCTGCGAGTGATTCCTTCCAAATCTAGTTGTTTCTTGAATTCATCGTTGTTTTCTTTAGATACCATTACAATTGCTTCCCTTTGTCCTGGAAAACCTCGCCGCCAAAAGTCTAGGTCCAGTCTTATCTCCAGTTCCTGAAGCACTCGCAGATCAGATCGACTCTGCAATTGAACACCGTAGACGGAATTTCTGCAAATAACAAATAACTAATTCCCACCTACGTAAAATGCTTGTGTATGTATTGAACATGTATGTTTTATCACCTGTCATAATTTCAAATTAAGCATTCAAATGAAGCTTGAGATGGAAATTATTGGAAAGGATTTTGTTCGTTTATGGTTTATCAATGACCATGTAGCTCTCCAATCGTTTTACAATACTCAGTGTCTCAACGTACAGTACTCTTAAATATGCATGTATTGTAGTGTGACTTACTCATAATTTTTATTTCCTTAGTGTGTTTTCCAAATTTCCTGTTTTAGTAAACTAGTAAGGTAATTTCAAAGGCTTTTCAAAATTAACCCAACTCCGAGAAAAACCAAAAAATCCAATTCAACAAAGCTGATAAATTCGTCTTGAATTCAAAAGAAGACGAAATTTAACTTGAATCTAGCAAAGAACATTAACTAATATATTATGTATTGTCGGGTCGAAAGATTCAGTTGTTGTCAGCGATGAAATCCGAAAAAGATGCTAAATAACAGTTTATGAGAAAATCTGACTTATGATAATTGTTGATAAGATAGTTACGAAACGTTTTAATTCGCCACTATCTTGTTAAATTAATGTAATAACTGTTCTAGCTGAAGTTTTCGGTCAGAAAATAATTTAAAAGAAAAAATAATATTCACATCATGATAACACACAACACAACAAAATGATGAAAGATAATTTATTCGAGGAAAAAATTACGTTTAAACTAAATTAAGGCTTATTTAAACGAAATGATTATCAAATATATTCTGCAGACCAGTGCGCCGTGCAGCGCGTGTCTTAGATCGCCGACTTTTCTATACTTTTACGACCGCTAAGTATTATTTAATATTTTTACTGTATTTCTTCAGCAGAGAACGAGGCGTTGTAGTTTAGTGCCCGGAGTCATCTTCGGTTAAATAGTTGTGTTATTAGATAATTCTGGTTCAGAAACATCCTGAGCTGGATATTTTAGGTGACGATCTGTTCATATTAAAACGGAGATTGAAAGCAGCCTTGAATGCTACAACAGAGATTGGAATAGTTCTTAAATGCTTCATGACATTGTTCTCCATTATTCTATTTTAGCTACATATTAATTAGTTCTAAGTTTTTTACTATGTTTGGTCACAGATATTTATTCCTTGTCACTTTTATAGTATATACCATCAATTTTCTTGGTTTTAATTAATTATTTAACTTGCTGTCCTCACATACTTGGAATGTTTTTTTTTATGTGAAAAGTTGCCAAACGAGCAGATGGTTCACCTGATGTTAAGTAAAACCGCCGCCCATGGACATCTGCTACACCCGAGGATTTGCAGATGCGTTGACAACCTTTTTTGGAAATTGGCCTCCGGCTACCTCACTCACCAGACGAAACGCGAAAATATTATACTTCAACTTTACGCCGGTCTTCTGTGAAGTCGTAGCTCTTACCACGACATAGCCATTCGTGCAACCGTTAACTCACCCACCACTTGGAATGTCAATTTATTGTTATAATATTATATTTGTATTATAATTTAAATTACATTATTATTTAAATACGTTGCCATTCCGCTTTGTGACGCTATAAATAAATTAATTAATTAAACTTACCCAGCGTACAAGTCATTTTTTCCGGCGGTAGCAACAGTCACCACCGAAAGGAAAACTGCGACCAAATCAGAGGCCCGCATCTTAGCTTCTCCACTGAGATGATTAAGATTGATTTGAAGAGAAATAGTGCCGGCCGTTATCTGACAACGGATTACCGATACGTATCGTTTAGATTGTACTAATCGTCGATATCGATGTATATATTGTTTTATTGCATTCATATCATTATTGTTTTATTATTTCATTACGAAACTATCAGATATCCGCGACTTCTCATGCGTTTTTAATTTAACAATAATAATTATATAAACAATATATTTTTGATAAATAACAGAACATGTTTGTAACATGTTCTGTTTTAAGTGGCAAGTAACTAACTCTATTGTTAGCAATATTAAAAGAAGTCATTCCTTGAGGTTGTTGGCAACACTAAAATACGTGTCATTCTATGAGGTATAAATGAAGCTGCATTTCATGATCTTCGTCGTTCTCTGGCTGTCAACAAGAAGTATACGCGATAGTGCTGCCCAATCGGTATCACAAATTAAATCGTGAGAATAGTGTTTCATTAGTGATATTAAAGTGATAAAATAAGTAATTATACCAGTGCTATTGCTGTGCAAAGTCAAACTAAGGTGGTTTGATAAAAGTATTTATATTTCTACCTTCTTAGCTCGATGAAACGAAGTATAGCTAACACTATATCGCTACAAGGATCTTTTTCAGTAGTATTACTTTACTCTATCTGATCTTTTGCCACTGCGAAACGAAACACTCGTAATTGCTCGACGTATATTGCGAAACTGAACCACCACCTTACAATAGGTTTTTGCATCTACCCTACATCTAAATTATTATTCTCTAAACTAGTCGCAATATTTTACAGGCACATACTAATAGAAATCGGAACAAAGCTGCCATGGTGTGAAATGCCAATGTTTGTTTTATAAGACTTTAATAACTTTATGTTAAAAAAACACATCACAATACTTCTGTTTTTAGGCATAGCAAATAAGAAATAATACTTAGAAGGAATAATTGAAATCTATCAGGTAGTTTTTCCGTACTGTGGATACAACGACAGACCTCTGTCATCTTATTTACATGAATAAAGATATTATGTCTCATTTATTTTAAACTTATTACAGTTCTAATAAAATGTAAAGCGTTTGATATGATGGATATGTACATTTAGAGTATTCAAATTCACCATTATTGAACCCAATTTGATGTACAGTTATTTTAATTATCTTAAATATTTATAAAAAAGCTTTCATACTTTGCGAATTTTGGTCTTGATGTAACGCAAAACAGTCATTTTTGGGGTTCCGTACCCTAAGGGTAAGACGGGACCCTATTACTAAGACTTCGCCGTCTGTCTGTATATCTGTCTATCCGTCTGTCTCTAGGCTGTATCTCATGAACAGTGATAGTTAGACAGTTGAAATTTTCACACATGATGTATTTCTGTTGCCGCCATAACGACAAATACGAAAAAACGGACGGGAACGAGGCAAATCAGCAAGAGGGTCACATAAAGTTTTGTTTTGATTGAACAAAGGATAAAATTATCCTTTGTTGTGACATTATTCTGTATCTAAAACGTTAGATATATATTTCACGTGCACAAATAGTTGTTCTATGTAGGAATCGAACCCACGATCCCCGATGCTCAGTCAATATCTTGCTAACTGCGGCAAAGAGTCATCAAATGTTAATTGATTAACGTCCACCATGGTGATTTATAAAACCTGTGCCTGCCGACGCATTGCTAAATTTTTAAAAATCCACTCACCAGAAGGAACGAAAACATAAATAATACTTGAACTTGAAGACTTCTGTAACAAGACGAGCCTGCCCAGAAGCTGGTGCGTGGCCATTTCGTAATAAATATTTTCTACTGTCCCGCGTCACTCTCTCTCGTCTTATGTTATGAACATTCGTAGCGCGCTGTCATTCTCGCTTCTTATAATAAAATGATATATCTACGTATAGTTTTATTAGAATATTTATTAATTTGAATTCAACCGTTATGTACTTAAAATTATTGGCGTATCTAAGGCCATTTTCCAGGGTGGGCCTGGGCCATTACTACAAAAAAATCAAACATTATGCATATTATAGTAGAGAAAATTCGAGAATTTCAATATCTACACCCGTACGGAGCTGGAACGGGTCGCTAGTTTCCTATATGAAGAAGAGTAATGCTTGACAACGTCTCTTCCCCCATGGTAGATCTCAACTTATTTTTTTTGATAGTTTCATAAGTGTCCAGCCTAGAATCTTGAATCGGTAACCCAAAATCCTGGGGGTGGGCACTAGACTATACTGGGGTGGGCACGGCCCACCCGGCCCCCCTGCTATATACGCCTATGCTTATAAGGGATATATTCCTTGCACAATAAAAAAGCAAGGAGTATCGTCGTGGTATTGCGGATTAAAATACCGTAGGCGCCAAACACGTGCGCTTGCGAAATATTTGACAGGTAGGAGCGCCGTTGCCGCCCCGCAACAAAGCGTCATACACGTTTTCCAACTAGATCACTGTGTACCGTTCTGCGCTACTTTCCACGCGGCATCAGAGCACAGTGCTTGTTTGTGGTGTTGGTCAAATGCTGTTAGATAAGGACGGCACTAACCGTTCTTTAATGTCGCGTCTCGGTTCGCGAAGGCTCCTGTGAGCGCCTGCTCCTATTATTTACGTTTTTTGTCGATTTTATTGTGCGCAGTAAAAAATGCTTGTGTCATACGACGTCGTAACTGCTTTCGGCGTGTCAGCGGTACGTATGCCTATTACTATCGGCCGATAGCGTAAAGATAGAGTGATTATCGATCTGGTTATAGAATCGATTTCGATGCAAAGGTTCGCCTGTGTTTATGAGGCTCGTGACAAAGAGTTAATGTTGCGTGACATTGAGCCTTGATAGATGACATTATAAACAAGTTTAGATAATAATTAAGAGACAATTAAAACGGTTAAAATAGGTTGTATACGTTCTAGATAGTTGATTTTATCGATAAATTGAATAAATCCAGCTAATTTAAATGTTGCTTGCAAATTCGCATGCTTAAAAACCCAACTGTTATGTACCAAATTATAATATCGAATAATTAAAATGAAATTTTTAGCTAATTTACTTTTACTAACTCTTAGCTATAGTACAAATGTGTGTTTTTTTACATTTTATTCACATATTATTTATAGCAAAGTATTTAATTCAAATCTACATTGTTACTTGAACTGACGTTTTTATTCATTTCATGATATTACAAACAACACAATCATAACATGCTCAATACAATTAGCAGATAATGTAAATAAACGCGTCGTTTACTTCCGAAGAAAGACAATCTCGTTAACTACAAAGTTGTAATTAACGAGATTAATAATACATCTTATTACATTTTTCATCAACGCCCGGTATCATATAAAATACACGGTATTTTTCATGTAATAGTATATAAGTCATTAAAAAATTGTTCCCACATTATCTCTTGCCATCGTGACACACTACTCTATAAGTTAAGACAGCTTAAAGAACTGAATTAATTAAGTTAATTTACAAAACTCTTCTAAAATGCAGTTTCAAAAGCTGATAATAAGATGTATATAATACATATCAAGTGTACAAATCGTAGTCATCTCATTACAAGAAAAACTGGTGTTTAGTAAAACTGTGCTGTTTTGCAAAGGTGACCTTTGCTATTGTCCGATTGTTTAACTTTAATTTTTATCCTTTTAAATACCTTGAACCTTCCGATAGCAGCGCGCAAGCTAATTATTTTTTTACATTGTCATCTAAACGTCTATTTCATTCGAAGAGGTATTAATCTGTAGCTAATACTGAATTCATACTATAAAAATATAATACAAATAAGTTTACATAGGCCTAGCAAGAAGACCATACCCGTGTTCAACAAGTGAAATTATCCATGTTAAATCGGTTATATCAAACAAAAATTTGTACTGTTTTCAACAACGGTCTAGCCTTTTTTTTTTTTCTTGAGAAAAATTCTTTAAGGTTCCTCTTCCACTGGATCGGGGACCAGTGGAGTGGCAGGGGTATGTGGGAGTCCCAGTCAGAAACGGGTACCCACTAAAACCCCACGTCTCTGTCGCATTGGCCGGGGACATGGGAACATATGGCCTTTTTAGGCCTCCTTCTACCACATGGTGCTGTGCCGGTGCAAACGGTCCAGCATGCGAATCGCTGTTAGTATAATCCAAAAAAATATAAAGGAACGACTCGTTACGCAGAAACCTACTAGTTCTATTTTGATACACCTACTTTGGAGTATGGGACCAAGATAGGCAGTTTGTTGCAGTTTTCTTTGCATCGTAAAAGCTGGCAAGCGGGCAGGCTTTGATGCTTGGTGATTACCGCCGCCCCTGGATATTGACAACATCCGACTTGTTGCAGAGCCATTGAAAAAGTGGGCCCCGGTTCCACCGCTCAACGGACGTAACGCGAAAGCGTAAACTCCACCTCACTCCGCACTGGTACTGGACCACCTATTCGTGCAACAGTGATTGTTACGTAGAACATTTTTTTATGTGAAAAGTTGCCAAACGAGCAAACGGTTCACCTGATGTTAAGTGAATACCGCCGCCCATGGACATCTGCTAACTACACCCGAGGGTTTGCAGATGCGTCGACAACCTTTTCGGAAATTGGGCTCCGGCTACCTCACTCACCACACGAAACGCGAAAGTATTATACTGCCACTTGACGCCGTTCTCCTGTGAGGTAGGTACTTACCCGGACGGGCCTGCCCATTCGTGCAACAGCCGTGGCTGCTGCGTGGCCCTACCACCGTAAGTGGTAGAGCCACCCAGCAGTATATAACATTGCCATCGTGTATCGCCAGCTGCTGTCGTTCGTCGTGTTCAGCGGGATCCTGCTAGCGCTGGCGGCGGCGGGCGGCTTGCTTCGGGCGCGGAAGGTGGGGAAAGCGGCGCTCACGAAGCAGATCGTCACGGAGAAGCTACTCCAGAACGGAACCATGGCGGTACCCTCGGCTCCTGAGCCGACCCCGGTAACCGCACGCCGCCTCTTAGGACCGCAGGACTAGCGAAGTCCAAAGTTCGAAGCAGTGTCATACATGCTTCATGTGTGATGTAAATTAGGATATGAATTGGGCATTTAATCGATTTCATTAAAACCGTATCGTTGCTGTAGTTATCGCTTCATAAACATTTCTAATTATGAATATATTACACTTATTTTAATCCCAAACTCATGCATCATATCATATCTATTCTCAATAGTATTCTGAATTCAAGGATGTTTTCAAATGATTTGTTAATGTTTTTTTGTGTAAAATTAGAATGAAAGTGGGATTTGTTAATGTTTGTAAATTTATTTGTATAATAATTATATCGTGATTTAGCCATTAAATAAAAGTGAGCCTTTCTTATTTTTATTACCATACTTTTATGATATTTTTAAATTGGCTTTTATTTAATGAATTATCAACGGGAAACAAATATTAAACCAATTATCATTAACTGCATTCAAGTTCTTAAATATTGGGGTAACACTAAACTACTACTAATGGTTACAGTATACATAAAGTACTTGTCTCTGTATATGTCCCACTGCTGGGCAAGGGCCTCCTCTGTACAGAGGTACCGGTGAGCACGTGGTTTTCTTCGGGCCAAACACTTGAGCGTGATAAAAATTATCTCACGAGACCTCTTTCGCAGCTTGGCCTAATTTATTTTTCGTTTGTGTCCGGCTTAATTCACCTTTGTCGGGCTCAGCGGATTTGGCGTTCAGTTAAAAATGACGGAGATTATAGCAGGTGGGATTCGAGGCGAAAACAGTTACCGAGGTTATTTTCCGGGACGGACGATTAGTTTTACCGACCTTTGATAGGCAACAAATGGAATGGCGTATCACTCCATTATAAAACAAAGTCGTCCCGCTGTCTGTCGTCTCTATGTACGCTTAGACTACGCAATGGATCTTGATGCGGTTTTTATTAGATAGTGTGCGAAGCCGGGGCGGGTCGCTAGTCATTACAAAAGAGATACGAGTTATCATGTTTATTCGTTTATGTTATAATTATCATGCTGGATTTTGTTCAAATTTTATGTGAACCATGTAATAAACGGTGTCATTTAACTAACACAAGTTCTTTTTTTCGGACACATTTCCACACAACGTTCTCTAGTCCCAAACTAAGCAACGCTTGTACTATGGATACTAGGAAACTGATAAACATACTTAAAAATACTTTTCTTTTGTAAAATATTTATGTTATAAACACCCAAATGGAAAAACACTATGTTCATCACACAATATTTTCCCAGTAGTAGGGATCGAACCCACGCCTTCCGGTGCAGGAGGCAGGTTCTCTACCCACTACGCCAATCGGGTCAAATACTTTGAACTCTAGTTTTTGGTCGACTTACAATGTTTACTAATACCTTCTGCATTAACTCTATTTTTGTCACGAGGTAAAGTACTGTTATTAACTTTTATTGCAATACAGAATATACTTTTATTCTAAACTTTGAAAAAATCATGAAATGCCAAACGCCTTTAAAAAAACACAGCAATATTTTATTTATAACATTCGACCGTGTAACCGTTTAACCGTGTGACCCCACTGCGTATTGTTGTATTTATTTAACGATGTATACTAAAAATAAATAATGACTGCGTTCGAAGTGTAATAACCTAATCAGCTAGTCATTTGTGTAACAAGTAGAAATGGAGTTATAAACGTTAATAAACGTTTGTATGGCAGTTAAAAGTAACGAATAGGAAAAAGGAATGACTCCATAGCGAAGCTGCCAACGCTTCGGCGTCGGGGGTCGTGGGTTCGATCCCCACACAGGACAACTATTTATGTGACCGACAGATAGTTGTATGGCATCTGGGTGTTTGTCCGCGTTAAATTTATGCTTGTAAAACATCCTTACATCACAGGATAATGTTATCCTACAGTGTAGGCAATGTTTAAAACAATAAAACAAGATTGAGAATTCAGTTGCTGTTTGTAGAGATTTCTTTTTTGAACCTTCTACTTTTGGGCGACACATTGGGGGTCACAGGATAGAGTTGATGTGTGTATATATGAGTTGTTATATTACATGTGTGAGATGAAACTATTTTTATAGATTTATCTCGTTTATTTTTAACATGGTCATGGGAGAGTCCGTCCCATGGCCATGAACGCCTGATATTAGGTATTTTTATTAAACCAGGTTATCCCCAAATTTTTGATCTTTTTATATATAATGAAGGTCACACGATTGTTTAAAAAGATGTTCTTAAAAAATGCGCTCGTGGCTAAGTTCATGGCATTTGAGACATAAATACTCGCCTTACTCTACAGAAGAGTGTGTAATAGAATGATTAGGAGAAGAGGCGATGGTAGGGCTACGCACGTTGCACGAATGGACAAGTCCGTCCGGGTAAGTACCACGAACTCACAGAAGACCGGCGTAAAGTAGAAGTGTTACACTTCTGCGTTTCGCCTGGTGAGTGAGGTAGCCGGGGCCAACTTTATTTAAAGGTGGCAATGCATTTGCAATCCTATGAGTGTTGCAATTATCCATGGGCGTATGTTATCGCTTAACATTAGGTGAACCGCCAGTACGTTTGCCACTTTGTCACTTAAAAAAAAAAGAAAGAAGGTCATACTTTTATATTTTAAAATGAATAATCACTCCTTTTTCTTCACCAATTTCTTGCAATTTTCGGTTCTTGACTAACATTCGGCAAATCAATATCTTTTCACAGTGTTTTTCAGCCGCATCGACATCAAAAAAATGTGAATTAAAAAGCGACATATGTTCTAACGTCGACAGTATAGTTTTTTTCAGCCGCATTCGCATTCTCCCTCAGAGGAGTAAATAATTTCTTGTATTTACGCGATTACACATTATAAAAGAAAAATTAAAAAAAATGTGAATTAAAGCGACATATATAGGCCATATATGTCCCGCCGCTGAAACTAATGACACGTCTCAAAGCGAATTTCAATATGCAGCTCCGATATTTCAGCTTTGACAAACGCTTGCAAAAGAACGATTCCCCAAGGATTCGCGTCCTTTTCAATAGAGGGGTTGGGTACAGTTCTCCCTCCCAAACGAACCACTACTGCAAGACAAGCGGTAGCCCGGGTTAACTATGACAGGAGTATTCTTAATCAGGAAAACTGCCTTGGAGCCCAGGTGACGGCCTTAATTAACTCTTTGCGAGTTATCAAACTAACAGCGGTCCCTGCCTCCAAGCAAACGGTGCTCTAGTACTATAGGAGACCCCGTCTACACGCAGATGGATATAGCGTCGAGACGGCACTAAAGCATAGTTAATTAAACCTAGCCGTACAGCGTTGGAGAAATTCACGTGTAAACGAGCGTTTCGTGAGCACGTAGGCTAGAATAAGACTATTATACCTGTTTATTATATTGTAAATTGATACTTTTGAAAAAGAGCAACTGTTGAGTTTCTTGCCGGTCTCTTCTCGACAGAAACCGCTTTCCGAACCGGTGGTACCTTACGAAACTATATACATAATCTTTGATGTAAAATTTGACGATTCATAAGAGCGCGCAAGCGTCTATTTGAATAAATGTATTTTTGATTTTGATTTTGATTTTAGTGCAGAGTGGTCTGATTGGTCAGTTTAAGACCAATGATAGATATAAATATTTAAGGACACATTTCTTCACAACGTTCTCTAGTCCCAAACTAAGCAACGCTCGTATTATGGGTGCTAGATAACTGTTAAACATACATAAACATATTTCTTTAAATACATTTTGTAAATAAATGCATATTATAAAAACATCATGTTCACAATATTTTTCCAGTAGTGGGAATCGAACTCACACCCTCTGGCGCAAGAGGCATGTTCACTGCCGACTACGCTAATCGAGTCGTCACTAAATAGTTTAAAACAAAGTCGCTCCGCTGTCTGTCTGTCCCTATGTATGCTTAGATCTTGATGCGGTTTTTTTACTAGATTCAAGAGGAAGGTTTTTATGTATAGTGCATTGCACCAGTGCAAAGCCGGGGTGGGCCGAGTCTAGTCAAGAATAAATAAGCATCCCTATTACCATAACTGTCAAGGTAGCTTCGGTGTCGGGCTTCATGGGTTCGATTCCTATTTAAGGTAGGTAGTTCTTTTCGGGACTTACACAACTGTTTCGGATCTGGGTGTTTGTCCGGGCTTATTATTTCTTATACCAATAGTTAGGCATTCATAAGTATCATGGCGTAAAAGCAATCTCAGAGAGATGATGTTCCAATTCATTTCACAACATTTATGGTTTTTTTTTTTTGTGAAAAACTAGCAAACGATCTGGCGGTTCATCTGATGTTAATGATTACCGCCCCTGATGGACATCTACAACACTTGAGGGCTTGCAGATGCGTTGACAACCTTAAAATAAGTGTCACCCGGATACCTCACTCCCGTGGTAATTCCCCGGCCGAGCCTGCACGTCCGTGCAACATCATAAGCTGTTCGAGATGATGTCAGGCATTGGAACTTAAGTGGAAAGTTGAAGCACATCGCAAAAAAATGTTTAGGGCTAGTAAGGGGTTCATAGTTTTTCTTTTGTTATGAATCCAATTTGGACCAAAAAAAAATTTTTAAACCTTATTTAAAAGTGAATTTGTCACCTCCTCGTTTGTTTCCATCACGTTCTAAGCTTCTGTTATTCCCGCAATCGGGAAAGTGTTCTCGTTATTCCCGTCAACGGCTTTAATTAACCCTTTGAGATCGATTGTAAAACTTAAAGCGTTATCTGCCTTCAAGATAACAGTAGTCTGCTACAAGAAGGACCCGCGAAGATGGCTGTATCCTCGAGACGGTACAAATTGCCGTTGATTACATCCATCCGCGGAGATTCACTGAAACCCGGGTGTAAACGGGCGTTTCACGCGCCACGTTTGGAATGTTGTGTTAGTTTGAGATTTGTTTTATTTTAATGAGCAAAAAATCCACAGCCTTTAGTCGTTTACATGTATATCACATATTCTTAACTCACAGCCAAGGAAAGGAAGGGTTTACATTTTATCGTTAGAATATATAAAATAATTAAAATAATTGAGCAGTTTAGGAGTAGTTAAACAATATGTTTAATTCTTTTTAAAGACCGACTTCAAGAATGCTTTTCAAAAAAGGTATGCGGAAAAGGCCACCACTTTTAAGATATGAAACTCAATGGAAAGTTTATTTGTCCACATCGATACCACAAGCACAGTTTGGTGTAATCGACAAATCATTATACTGTAAGCTTTCACATGAAATGCTACCGTAAGTTTCACAGTGGAGAAATAAACCCAAATAACATGACGATAAAGCGTGTAGGCATTAACTTAGTTCTTTAGATGTGATGGAGGTATGTGTATTAACTAGTATATTATAAATACTATATTAATATCATATAAATTATAAAATGGGTTAATTATAAATCCACTGCGCTGCGTTTTCCACCTTAAACCGCAGTTATGATATGAAAGGCGTCTTGGAAATTTCTCACTTCGGGCGAACCTTTTCTCCTCGGGAAAAAAAAATTATCACATGCACTGAATCTCGTTCAAGGTGCGCCCCTTAATTTATTTTTCGCTTGAGTCCTGCTTAATTTACTTCCGTCGGGCTCAGCGGATACCGCGTTGTTAAGTTAAAAATGGCGGAGATTATAGCAGGTGCGATTCGGGGGAGGGAAAATTGCGTCGGTTATTTTACGGGACGGGCCAATTAACTTTATACCGCCGTTTGATGGCCGACAAAGGGGGAGCGGGACTTGGTGTTTTTTAGCATTCGTAAAACGAAACGTGAGATCAGCTCCGTTAATACGAGGGTGGATTGAAAAGTTCGCTCCCTTGATATTTTTTTTAGGGTTCCGTACCTAAACGGTAAAACGAAAAACTATGACTAAGAATCCACTGTCTGTCTCTCTGTCCGTTCGGCTGTCATCAAGCTGTATCACATGAACCGTGATTTTGAGTTTTTGTGAGTTGAAATTTTCACACATGATGTATTTATTTTGCCGCTGTAAATCAAATACTAAAAAACAGATTAAAAAACTTTTAAGTGGCGGTCTCTACTGCAGACACTGCTTTTTTATAAATCATTGCCCAATATCTTTTTAATAAACGTTTCCCTCACTTTAGTATAACGTTATCTTGTGTTGTAATGACGTTTTACATACATAAAATTCACATGGACATCCAGATGCGATCTGTGGGTCGTGAAAATAGCTGTCCCGCGTGGGAAAAGAACCCACGACCCCCGACGTTTTGGCACATGGCATCTAAATAAAATTCACGGGACCCTTCGGACATCCAGATGCGATCTGTGGGTCGTGAAAATAGCTGGCAGTTCACCTGATGTTGGGTGATAACCAACGCTCACGGACATTTACAACACCCGTAGGGTAACAAATGCATTGCCGCCTTTACAAGTATAGTCGGCCCCGCTTACCCCACTCACCAGAAGAAACGCAGAAGTGTAACACTTCCACTTCACGCCGGTCTTCTGTAAGGTCGTGTTACTCCCCCGATGAATAGTTAAGACTGCTAGCCCGAGAACAAGAGGGGCCGCATCTGTCTGGGGGTCCTTCTCGACATGGAGAAGGCCTTCGACAGAGTGTGGCACGAGGGTCTGCTGCACAAGCTGCTGGAAAACACCACCACCCACCGTGCGCTCGTGCGGTTAGTAGCGTCATTTCTTCAGGACCGGAAGTTCGTCGTGCACGTCGAGGGAGCCGACTCGGCGGTACGATGCATCAAAGCCGGTGTACCACAAGGTAGTTGTCTGTCGCCACACCTGTATGCGGTGTACACGGACGACATTCCCACCTTGGAGCAAAACGCCTCCGACTGGGATGAAGACGTACTGTTGGCCCTGTACGCGGACGACAGTGCGTTCTTCACGTCTTCTCACGTCGCGGCGATTGCGGCGAGGAAAATGCAGCGCCAACTGGACCTGCTGCCCGAGTGGCTGGATAAGTGGCGGATGTCTGTCAACGTCGACAAGTCCGACGTCGACGTCCGCCATATATATCCGCCGCATTAAAAACCAACCCACGCTTGAGCTGCGAGGTCAGGCGATTACCAACCAGAACGTCATAAGGTACCTTGGGTGCCGGATAGACCGCTCGCTGTGCATGGCTCCCCAGGTCGGACACGCCGTCCGACAAGCCAGAGCAGCTCGAGCCATGCTGTACCCTATCCTGGCATCCAGGTTACCGATCAAGACCAAACTCGGCGTCTACAAGACGTACGTCCGTTAGCGCCTGACCTACGCCGCTCCGGCGTGGTATGGTCTGGTTTCCGCCTCGCAGAGGCGCAGGCTCCAGGCGCAGCAGAACCTCGCCCTTCGAGTAATCGTGGGGGCCGGGCGCTACGTCAGGAATGACTTAATCGCCCGCCATCTAAAAATCGAATCCATCCAGGAGTTTGTGGTCCGGTTGGCCCGTCGCATGTACGACCGGGCCGACAACGGACCACATCCACACCTACAAAATATCGCACCCCTACACGCCCGTCCTCCTGACGGGCGCCCGCTCCCACGAGAGCTACTGCGGTCGGAGGCCACTGGGGAGCCGGACCCGACCGCACTTCCGCCGTTGAGAAGACGATGTCGTCCACGCGTTACACACCTGGTGTAACGCTGTACACCCGCCAGTGCCGCTACCGCGGTCAGAGTTAGGGATGGCCGTTGGCCATCCTCATCACCGACCAGCCATTGCTGGTCGAGATTATGTCCGAGGCATGGGGGATGCCCCGACACTCGAATAAAAGCAGGCCTCGCGCCAGCTTCGTACATCATCCAGCCCTAGAAAAGAAATATTATATTCACCACACATATTTATTTATCCAACATTTACAACATTAAATATAAAAAAAAATATTTTTATAGTGATAATCTCTGCACCTGTAAATTAAAATTTGTAGAAAAAGTACGAAAGGATTGTCCCGCTGTGGGCATCGAACCCACGTCTTCGGCATTCGCGGCCTGACGCTGTAGGCACTAAGCTAAACGGCTGTTCGCGACACCGACGAAAATCTAAACGTCTTTTATCTAAATTGTTTTTTTAGCATTTGAAGCAATGCCGAATGCCGAAGACGTGGGTTCTCCCACAGCGGCGACAATCTTTACGTACTTTTTCTACAAATTTTAACATTAAATCTATCTAAAATTACATATTATCTAATAAACTTAGCGCCAAGAACGCTAGCTGCATTTCCTCGCTGAATGGTTATGCTTAACCTTTGAGCGAGAACGAGAAAAGAACCAGCTCTCTTGTCACCAGGTGCGGCGTTAAACCTTCACCACACATAAATGTATACTACATTTTTATTTTATTACCATTTAATTTGTTTTTTGGTCGTCACATTTAGAACTTTTCGTGACAGCGTTTTTCAGACAAAGGAAGGGCAATGTTTTAAAAAAAAAGAAAAGGTGCGAACAAGCCGGCTTATGACGTCTACGACCGAAGATTAACTCTACAGGAGTTAACTTATACATTAGACGTCTTGTATGAACGAACTCAAAACTTCACAGTGGTTGGACTTGTATTTTCTAAGATTTTCACTCATCGGATCCCCAGTTTTAATTCGATCAAAAACGATTTCGTCTCATAATTCTTCCAAATTGTTTGCAGGTGTTGTAATTGTGAAAATATATATATCTCATCTTTTCAAATATTTCCTATAAAAAACATAACATGAACAGATTATTATTTATGACATGAGACACGCATTTGTTACCTTTCATAAATAAGAATTTAAATGCAACGAATTCGTATTGCTTTATTATTTATTGAAAGTTATATAGCATCGCTATTGCATCTTCATTCAATTTAAAGGATAAAATAATAAACATGTCTTAGCGCTCCGGCATACCCTTGAATTGAATTTACTTATTGGCGTTATAATTCTGATAAACTTGGAACAGAAATATCGTTTTTATCACTTGTTTTCTTCGAGTAGTTATTAACTTTATTTAAATGCTATTCAAGGAAGTTAATCTTGATGACTTTATTTATTTATCGGGTCTCCCGTCTGGGTTCAAATGTGATTAAACTGTTAATCCTCGTGTTTCTTCTTCGTTGACTTCGTAGCTAACTTGTTTCGTTGAATATTATTTTGTTGCGAGTTGAAAAATACGATTAACGTGAACGTACCGGTGCTGTGCTACGCTTTGTGACCTTTTTCTCTTACCCTTTTCATTTGCCTGATGCAGACTTCTTTCACTGCAAAGATTCTGGCGACATTCAACAGAGATTTTGCCAAACTTTGTCAACAATGTACAAGTCTTGACCAACTAAATAAGAGTCACGATCCTCAGCAGCGAGGGACTAAGAATAGGGAAAGATACAAGTTTTGATGTTCTGCTATCTGAAATCAGCATTAATTGATAAACATTATTTTTACTTTTTTTAAAGTACAATTACGGCCTATATGTTGAACTGCTCAGCAAATGAATCCTCCGTGCAGAGAATATTACGGCATAGTTGACCACGCAACCCCGCTGCGGATTCGCGGACCTCACATACAATAAAAGAAATATTATTATTTAGTTAATATTTTGAAAATATGTAGGTGTCACAATGTTTTCCTTCACCGCCAAGTACGTGATAATTCAGCTCTAAAAATAAAATAACTACTTTTTTATTATGGGATTCGAACTAGGGTTGTTTGAGTGTATATTGTATTAAAAGCGAGTGCTTTCACCGATGCGTATGGGAGGCCAAAGAAAACAGCTGTTGGAGGTTGATAGTAAAGCGCTGGCTGTTGATTTGAGACATGGAAGTCAGATTATCGGTAGTTTAGCTTAATTCATAAAGATTTCGGGCGCGAAACCAGTAGAAGCATGTTCGGATACTGTGCCGATAGTTTTTTTCCATTTTTTGACAAAAATTTACAATTAAAAAAAATTTATATCTTATAATTTTATTGTTGTCACTACATACTCGTATTATAACACAAAGTCATCCCGCTGTGTCTGTCCCTATGTATACTTAGTAGATCTTTAAATCTCGCAACGGATTTTGATCTGAATTTTTAACTAGAGTGATTCAAGTGGAAGGTTCATATGTATAATACATTGCACCCGCGCGAAGCCAGGGCGGGTCGCTAGTAATATTATATTATAATTAAGAGCCGTGATAGCTCAATGTCCGGGCGCTCGACTTTAATTCAATATACGCGAGCAACCTGAGTTCGAGCTCCTGTGCCGGCATGAATGAAATTGATAATTTGAAGTTCGTACTTATCACGTGTTCAGTGGTGAAGGAGAACACCGTGAGGAAACCTGCATATTTTCGAAATAATAACAAAAAAATATGTTTCGAATATATGTGAAGTCCGCCAATCCGCAGTGGGGCGGCGTGGTGGACTATGCCTTGATACCCTCTGTACAGAGGAGGCTTTTGCCCAGTGGTGGAACACATTATATTGCCTGTTACTTAACTTTTTTTTATTATAATATAATCACAAAAGCTAAGGGACAAGTTCATGTGACAAGCTGGTTATGTGATGTGCCGGCTAAATAAAAACTGTAATCACATAATAGTCTACTCAATGGATATATCAGGTAGGCCAGCTGTGCAAGAGTTAGAGGAGTGAAAATAGATTGTGAATGATTGTGAATGCCTTTCCCTCCTACTTCGTCAATAAACAAACGCGAAGATAAAGTCTTTGAGTGTATACATTCAATATTAAAAGCCACTCTTTCGGAATTAAAGACTGCTTATTGTTTTTCCAATTTGGCAGCCGTAGTCCCAAAGAGATCTCGTAATGTGTAACACAAAAAGGTTTCCTTTATTCCGTTAAAATTTTCCGATATATGTGTAAAAAATCGATCTCATAAGTAACTACTACAGCCAGGTTTGGCGCGGGAAACTCGTGCCATACTTATTTAGAAGTTTAGAACACCCATGTTTGATTTGTGAATAAGCATTGACATCATAATACCATAATTCGTGTTACTTTTATGATTCCAATAAAATGCGAGCTCACTTCGAGATTAAAGATTATTGAAATCTAGAAACTTTCTTTCAAATTCGTACATTCCAAATTGGTTTAATGGCGAAGACATTAATGGCTGGGTCGTTAACACTTAGTACCTTAGTCTGAAGAAGTTAAGATCGGGATTGCAGGGGATATGATAAAATAAAGACGTTAACGTATTTTCTTTTCTTTTTTCTAAGTAAGTGACTTAACAAGATACAATCCCGAAACTGCAGAGGGACTTGAGAGCTTTCTAAATATATCAATGAACAAATCATTGTGCGGTAATTGACTTTGCATTAAAATTTGTAGAAAACGAAAAGATTGTCGCCACTGTGGGAATCGGAACCACGTCTCCGGCATTCGCACTAAAGAAAATTAAAAATGACTTATGTATTTTGATTCTGATTGCAACTCTGGAGGTTTTGGATCCCAGTGCTCTTATAGTTCATCCCAACTCCTTTTTAATGTGACGTGGAAAGTTCTTTTGAATTTACATTAATTTCATTATACAAAAAAAGGAGATACATTTTTACAAGTGTATCATGAACCTATATACAAATCGATCAAACAACAAAAACTCTAGGCCCACGAAAACGTTAACTCTTGACCGATGATTGCTACAGTCTTTAGGGCCGAAAGGGCAAACATGATCCAGTAACGTTACCTTATTTTATTACAAGTGCCGTCTCACAAAACAAATTTGCCTTTGAAAGCTATGAATTATTAAACGGAATGCCACCCCGATGCTCGGTGGCCGAAAATCTAATTACAGGACCACCTGCAACGTTTCCTAAATAACTCGTTTACATATTTACACGGTGCATTGCATGAAGCTTTTTTATAAATTTTACATAATTAATTGTGTATTACATTCTTGCATTTAATTTCACAAACTAAATGGTCTTCGCCGCAATTTATGCCATTATTTAAAGACAAACATGTAGAACAAGTAACCTATTTATACCCTTGATAGATTTCAATTTCCTTTCTATATTTGCTAAGTCATTCGATGCTTTAAGATAATTTAACCCTTCTGTTCTAGAATGTAACGGTTTTAAATAAATGAGATTCAACTTATTACACTAGAGGTCTAAAAATATGAAGCACCTAATTTTAGAAATATTCTTATGCCTTAAATCTAAATTGAAACTAGGAATGATTTTTCGCTTTGATTAAACTGTTTGTGAGGTTAATTGGTCCTAATTATGATGTGCTAAGATTAATGCCTATAAAAATGAATCATTTGATTTTATATCTTTCACGAGCAAAATTATGTGGGTTAACAAATGCATACACATCTTTGTTCAACTAGAAATATTGCACCCGTGACAAAATGGTGTGTATGGATTCTTAACTTTATGTAAGTTGATCTCGCCACAAAATTGTGTCAAAACGTGACATTTATCAAAAGGGGCCGGGAGAATAGCTAAAGTAACGATATCTTATCTTGCAGCTCGCTTTACCGAATTAGGGTAAACCCTTAAATTTTCTCCCGAATAAGCCATTGGTGCGAAATTGCGTGTAACACAGGGTATCTAACCTGAAACTATGGACATGAATAGCCGGCCTGATTGATTAATCTTCATGTAGTGTGTAAAACGAATTAGTTGCTACGGTAAGTAAATCCATTTCACATAAAATGCTTGTTGGCGCTGGCAACACTGTTTACCGGATATGACGTTATCTACTCGAGCTAAGGGACACATGGTTGCATGGAGCAGCGGTCACTTGGATTTCGGTCGCGTTCCCGGACGGACCACTAGTGCTGCTTGTCGTTATAATAGATGTTAATATTGAAGTTCAGGAATAGTTAAAATATTAGGATCAAGGTATAAACGTTAGAACTCTTATGTTACACAAATTTAAGAGATAAATAACAATTCTATATTAATTTTGTGTAAACACCAAAAATTGGCGATTACAGATCGGTGTCCAGGCGTTTGCTTTTAATTCAACATACTCGAGTAAACGGAATTATAATTCCAATGCTAGCACCAATGAAGTAAATGGTTGTTATTTACCAGTAAGTAGATGTGAATAATATAAAATGGAAGGTAGATTCAAAGACACGTGGCTCAATATAAACATTCCAAGAGGATTCACCAGGATTTACTTTTATGCGAAGTACAGAACAAGTATAAAATTAGTAATATAGCAGATATACTGTAGTATTAAGAGGAATAAGAAAGTTATAACTATGTGTGTCTGTGTTTTTGTCGCTAATGTAATATTGCACATTAAAACCTTTTTATTTAATCAAATTCAAAAATGCCATTTATCATCCATGAAATGTGGCTATTATTTCCTTTCAAGAGTAAAATATAAAATGTTTCATATATTTCTAATACACATACTTACATGTGCCCTTTAAACTTTTACTGAACACACAAATAAGTCCACGTCATTGCTATTATTCCTATCTTTTCTTTTATTGTTGACACATTTCATCAAAACATGTTGTGTCCTCCTCTACTCTACACTTAGTAAGTAAATAATAGGTAGTAGATACGCCAGAGCCATGTTATATTAAAACGGAAACGGAGTCTTAAATGCAATGGGATTCAGGAAATTTCAATAAAGTACGTCAAACTCAGAGCATCCCTACATTTCTTAAGGCGTCTCCGAGTAAATTTCCTTCGACGACATCCGAATTGAACGCTCAACAGGCTTATTTAATTATCACTTGCTCGGCCATCTACAGCTCAATCATTTCACTTTATCAACTATGCAGCATGGTTCGGGGATTTTAAGATTAGTTTTAGCAATATCGATTTTGTTTTAAACATTTAAAAATGAAACATGAATAAATTATGTATAAAGGCGTTTTATAAGTTGAATTGTATACAAATCATTCAGTGAGCAGTCAAACGTGCTTGTCATGTGGCTCCTCGATTGCTCGGAGATATTACAAAAGCGAATAACTCTTAACAGTTTAAAATATGAAATTTTTCCATCAAAGTTTTTCCTAAAAAATAATTCATATTCGTAAACAACAAGTCCACAGGCTGTTACAGCACAACCTAAAAGGCCTAAACCAACATCCTACTATATGCACTGGTGACTCTTTATTTTATGTTTAAAAGGCGTTTGAAAAAGTCTCGCATAGCGGCATACTATACAAGCTGACCCCACTTAAATTGCTATACTGGCTTGTCCGCATGGGAGCTACTCAGAGCGGGGATTCCTCAAGATTCATGCTTCCCGCCCCTAACCTTCTCATTTTACACGAGCGACACCCCAAAAGACCTATATGTCAAACTCATACTCTTCGCGGACGACACTGCCCAATTTTGCACAGACTAACTTCCAAAACGCAGCTGACCGCTGGAGATCACTCTGGCAATAGTTTTTTTTTTTAATGCAGAACAGACTTGCACTCTGAGAAGAGTCCTGTAATGTATTTTACAATAGGCAAGGCAAGAGTTTTTTTTTTTAATGGAAAAAGAGCAAACAAGCATGCAACCTCACAACCTCAAGTATTCACCGCTACAATCGGACACTAGCCACACCAGAGCTCTTTTCTTGAAGGTCACTAATTCGTATAGTTCCAACAACACTAATATTTTTAGCATCATCACCAAAATTACAAACGAAAACCGATTTCTTGTTAAAGAAAGCTCAAATATTCAGAAGCTGACTATGTTATTTCGTATCAACGTTATTATGTAATGTAAGAAACAGAACAGAAACGCGTTCATTTTCGGCCGACTGTATTATCACAAAACTTCGGGCAAAATGCCCTTAGAGCATAAGGCCTTACGCTTTGTATAGCACGAGCAAAACGCAGCTAATTAACCCGATCCCGACGCGACCGTTCTCAAGCATTCCTTCGTTCCGTCCACATCGACCCGTCAAGGAAGGGGACGTGAGTACGAAACTATTTCAGACTTGACGGGGTCCCGCCCGACGATATTACACACACACACACACACACAGTGGCGGACTAAGGCCCAGAAACCCGGGGCGGTAAACCTGAATGAGGCCCCTAGTTTAAGGAATTGATCTAATAATCAAGCTTTTTATTCACTTCACATTTGTATGTATAAGTAAAAAAGTAAAGTAACAGCCTATACATGTCCCACTGCTGGGCAAAGGCCTCCTCTATACGGAAGGTATCAGGGCATAGTCCACCACGCGGCCCCACTGCGGATTGGCGGACTTCACATATATTCGAAATATATATTTTTTTGTTATTATTTCGAAAATATGCAGGTTTCCTCACGATGTTTTCCTTCACCGCGGAGCACGTGATAATTCAGCACTTAAAGTTAAATACTTCATTGGTGCCGGCACCGGTGATCGAACTCAGGTTGCTCGAGTATATTGAATTAAGGCGAGCGCCCGGACACTAAGCTATCACGGCTCTTATGTATGTATAAGTGTTCATGTTTATTTAGTTAAAATCTTGAAAGTGGAATTTAAATTGGACTTGAATAAATATACGCAGAATACAGAGATGGATGAGCCTAATAATGAGGATGGATTTGTTAACAATTGTAGAAAATGGATTTATTTCGATGCTAGTAGGAAACTACAACTGTGGTGAGTAAACATATTCATTGTTACTGATCTTTTTGAGATAGAAACAAAGTGACCCTGAAGTGGTCAAATCCACAACGGGATATTTGAAATGTAAACAAAAATCGTTATTTAAACACAAACAGGATACGCTGAAAATTTTGACATACACTTCAAACATACAAGATACACAAGGCAGCATATTTTGATGTGTACATAGCATTACAATGCACTGAGATGGTTATCGTTACAACTCTATTAAAGGACATGATAACTAAACCATGGCGTACCATAGTAGCCCAGTAAAGTAAAGTAAAGTAACAGCCTATACATGTCCCACTGCTTGGGCAAAGGCCTCCGCTATACAGAGGGTATCAGGGCGTAGTCCACCACTCGGCCCCACTGCGGATTGGCGGACTTCACATATTTTTCGAAATATATATATTTTTTTGTTATTATTTCGAAAATATGCAGGTTTCCTCACGATGTTTTCCTTCACCGCTGAGCACGTGATAAGTCAGCACTTAAAGTTAAAAACTTCATTGGTTCCGGCACCGGGGATCGAACTCGGGTTGCTCGAGTATATTGAAATAAAGGCGAGCGCCCGGACACTGAGCTATCACGGCTAAATTAAGTAAACGCACGGCTAGCCCAGTAATTCTTAACATTACTTACTATTTACTAAAGATTAAGTAATGTCATCTATAAAAACAAAAACGTTATATTTAAATTATATCTATAAAAACATTACAAGTCAAGTTTTATTTAGAATAAATATATGAGAGTTATATCGTAGTGAGGGCCCTTATATTCTTCCTATCGTCGTTCCTTTGAGGGAGAAGATTTCGCTTCAGCACGAAAATTATGGCACTCCCTTAATCAAGAAAACTATCTCGAGATCCAAGTAAACGGGTTTAATTAACTCCTAGCGAGTGCTAACGAAACAGAGGAGCATATACCTTCAGGGAGACGGTGCTCTTACAGTAGTAGGAACCTCGACGTTATGAAGTTGCCCAAGATGTTGCTAATGTGTTGTTAATTAACTATGCACGTCGTTTACTTCGAATTTTCTCAATGGTACTTCGAAGTGAACGAGCGTCTCGGCCGCCACGTTTGAAACGTAGCGTTTTTTTTATATATTATTTGAGAATTTGCCAAGCGGGCGGTTCACCTGATCACCGCCTTACTAACCGTTATTGACATTTGCAACATCCATAGGGTTGCAAATTCATTGCCACCTTTTAATAAAGTGCGCCCCGGCTACTTCACCAGTCGAAAAGCAGAAGTGTAGTAACACTTCCACTTCCCAACGGGTCTTCTGTGAGTTCGTGATACTTACCCGGACCGACCTGCCCATTCGTGCCACATTCATACCACAGTACTAAATAATAGACTACTTAAAAATAATTTAAAGGGGCCAAGTTTCAGTTATTTCTTGTCCTTAAGGAGGGGGGTGCCTCGATTATTGCGCTCAGCCAACTTTCTGCAACGCCATTACTCGAGATAAATTTGTGTAAAAACCAATATTGAATATTAAAACAATCCTGGCAGTACAAAAAATAATTTTGTATGTAATGTATTTTTTTATTCCTTTTAAGTTATTTAAGTTCGTTTATAAATACTTTATGTTAAGAAAATTCCATTAAATTTACTAAAGCTAATCAATTTATCAAAACTCGTAGTCTCCAGCAATAGTCCAGTTAGTGATGGGAATTGCGGATATTATTGAGAACTTTCGATAAGCCTCTGCAACCGTCTTCGAGTCTGTTCAAGACGATTTCTGCATCATTTCCTCAGAGATCGGCAGCCGTTTGATTCGATCTTCGTTTGGTTTCCGCTTGTGAGCGTACAAACGATAATATTGGATGAGGTTTTCTTCAAGATAAATTGTAATTTCATAGTATTTGTAAATGAATTGCGAGATAAAATTCCACGGGAAGAGTATACCTTTAGTACAGTTACTAAAAAATTTGACGGTTATGAATGAACACTTACTTTTACTTATTTTATTGCTTTCAATCCGTAGACTATTATAGGTTCATTGAATGTAGAGAGAGCTGGATACGACCCTTCGCGTTGGCTAGAGCATCTATTGTCTACTGGGAAGGTTTTAACCGTAATGGCCATTTTTTATGTAAGAAGGTGACAAGTGAGTTGGCGGTTCCTAATGTTTAGTGATAACCGCCGACCGTGGACATTTGCAACACCCTTGCAGATGCGTTGCCACATTTTAATGAATACTTCACGGCGGCCTTCTGTGAGGTCGTGGTAGTTACCCGGACGGACCTGCCCACTCGTGCAACAGCCGAGGCTGCTGCGTGGCCCTGCCACAGTCTTCCTGGACCGCGCCCACACCTTAAGTACTAAGCTAAACACTATTAGCACTCGTCATCATCATCATTGCAGCCTATTTGAGTCCACTGCTGAACATAGCCTCCCCCACAGACTATTAGCGCCATAAGATCTTAATATAAAATTAATATTTATGTTTACGTACTTATATTTCGTGAACTTATATGATCGACCTTTCCATGTGAAGATCGATAGTAAGGTTAAGTGAAGTATCAGCCCATACTTGTCCCACTGCTTGGCAATAGAGGATATCTTGTGTATAGAGGCCCCACTCTTCGAATATTTTTTTTTATTATTATTTTGGAAATATAATGAGTAATTTTTAGTACACCTTATCAACTGGAGTAAAAGCATTTAACACGGAAAATGGGTAATGCTAAAATTTTTGCATTAACCCATTACTTAGACCCATCGAAATTAAGATATTTACATGATTCATATCTAAATAACATCTAGTGTGTACAAAAACACTTCTATTTTTATATATCTTATGAAATATATTTTATCTAAAGACATACAAAAACCGATGTTGAATTCATATAAGGTTTCAAGAAGTAGCGAAAACGCTAACTTGAAATTTGCCTGAGTAACGATATGGATATGGTATCTATGATCTTGCTACTCACTTTCCTGAATTACGGTAGACCATTCAATTTTCTCCAGAGTGAGGCATTGGCGCAAAATTACGCTTGAGGTTGGATGTCTCACATAAAACTATGAACCATGAATTTCCGGCTTGATTAATTAATACTCCTATGGATTACGTGACGAGGTAATTGTTGAGGCTAATATCTCATCACGCTGAATACGCTATAAAAATAAAAGTACAGGTCAAAACTATTTTCATTATCAAATTTCAGTCTGTTACTCTCTCCTGGTCTCTCCACTACTGAACATATGCATTCTTCGTACACGTATTCTATTGTGGTAGGGCCACGCAATATCACTTAAAATGAACCGCCAGCTCGTTTGCCATATATAGTGGCAACATAAATACATCACTTGTGAAAATTTCAAGTGTCTAACTTCATGAGATACAGCCTGGTGACAGACGGACTGACAGATAGACAGATAGACAGCGGAGTCTTAGTAATAGTTCAATTTTGCCCTTTGTGTACGGAACCCTAATCATGCTACATTCTAAATAGTTTTTCTGTTGTATAGATTTTAATTTTAGGGTTAAAATTTATTTCGTGTGTTATTTCAACGCCTTTAAATCCCTTTACCCATTAGTACCATAACGAATAAATTTAATAACTACATAATTATAAACTTACAGGACTTTCCAGCACAATTTTTCAAAATCTACAAAATTTTGAATATATTCCATTAAGTTGTCATCTAACAAGAGGAGATAATGTCAGCGGGGAAATTCACCTATCGTTCTCGGCACCATGTCGTGTGGGCAAGGTTAGTAAGATAACATGTAAACTCTCGAATCCCGAAGACGTGGGTTCGATTCCCACAGTGGCGACAATCTTTTCGTACTTTTTCTACATGTTTTAATGTTCAATCTTAGGTGCAGAGATTAGCACTATAAAAAACTTTAAAATTTAGCATGTAATCTAGTTATTATATAAACAATTAATGTTTTAATTATTCTATACATATAAAAGTTTTATATGAAATAAGAATGGAATGGTTTGACACATATGCTGGAAAGGATATAATAATAGATGCACCAAGCTAATATAAGCTGCTGCTAAGCTGCTTCAAATGTTAAATAACAATGTAAATGGCAATCAGCCGTTTAGCTTAGTGGCTAAAGCGGCCGCGAATGCCGAAGTCGGCGACAATCTTTTCGTAATTTTTCTTCAAGTTTTAACATATTAGATCCAATTAAGCTGTAACAGTAAACCTTAAAATCATTAAAACAGTGTGACTAGTGAAGTCCACTAGTCATACTGTAATAATTCTTAGGACAATGCTGCTGAAACCTTAAGATACTTGTGGCTAAAGAATTTAATCTTAAAGATTTCAACCGGCGAACAGGGCGTTAGTGTTGCATTCAGTATTACAATTTTATATGTAAACCATCCAAGTAAACAGTGCAGGAGTCCTCATAACTGGGAATTCGGTCAGCGGGCGGCGGCGCGATAAACTCCTATTAATAATTCATCGTGCCTGGAGCTGTGTTTGCTTTGCGAGGCGTCTCCTGAATATTGCAGCGGGTGCACTGCATCCCTGCATGCTGTGGCTTACGTATTTGCTCTGCGAGGTTGTAATCTTATTTTCAATGGGAGACGAAATTTAACTATATTTACGGATTTATCAAGTTGAATGTGTAGGGGGTAAAGAAATCCACAAGCGCACGTAAAATATTTCATCAAGAACGAAGAAGAATGTATAGAACATTGAACGGAGAGCTTGATACAAGGCCAAAAGGACCTTTCCTTGGAGAGCGAAATAGACTTGAAGCGGTCTTTTAAATATTTAATAGTGAAGAAATTAAACAGCACGCAGAACATAGCAGAGAGAATATTAGTATTTCTGCAAATATGTATTGGGTGCCCATTTATGTTTTTGTTAATAAAGAAGTTAAAATAAAAATCCTTATACGTAGAAATACTAGAACCTGAATATGTAAAAGTAACAGCTTATACATGTCCCACTGCTGGGCAAAGGCCTCCTCTATACAGGGGTATCAGAGCATAGTCCACCACGCGGCCCCACGGCGGACCGCGGAGCACGTGATAAGTCAGCACTTAAAGTTAAAAACTTCATTGGTGCCGCTACCGGGGATCGAACTCTGTATGCTCGAGTATATTTAATTAAAGGCGACCGCCCGGACACTGAGCTATCTCGGCTCTGAATATGTATATTTTTATAATTAGGGCCCTCAGTTGTGAAAATACTGTCATCTCCCATACGAAGTTTTAGTACACTGGACCATATTTTTAGACGAATTTAAAATAGCATTATTCCAGTAGATAATTTCGCTACTAAAACTTGGTTCTCGAATACGCGGGTGTGTGGTCTTATTTTCATTTTTGTTTTAACGTTATTCAAGCTCCACGTTGCTTATAAACCTTACAAAATGTGAAACTCGAACAAGTTAAGCAAGACGGTAGTAGGGCCCTTACGGTGGTAGGGCCACGCAGCAGCCTCGGCTGTTGCACGAATGGGCAGGCCCGTTCGGGTAAGTACGGCCCGGCCGGCTAATGAAAAACAATATTGTTCCTTGGTAATTTTCAAAATCATGTTTGTTTAAATTATTTTGGTAGGGTTTACGGTTACAATATTTACGTGCGCCGTGGGGTGATAAAATGCACGACCTCGTGACCACATTTTGGTGAAACGAAGCCGGCCAGACTGCCGATCAAATAGTGAATACTAAAGAAAATTTTGAATTTTTTAATATTATTATACTATGGAAGTCATACGTATAATTATATCGATCAGTGCTGTACTGTGGAAAAATGATATTAAATTAACACTAGCGACCCGCGTCGGCTTCGCGCGGGTACAACATACGAAACATATTAAGTTATGACGACGTGAATAGTGCACTTTCACATATCCTCCACTGGTTTACTATTAATAATATGGTATTAAATGCCAAAAAAACCAGATGTATTTTTTTTTACCCTTCCCAGTATAAGAAGGAAAAGTTTTAGTTTAATATTAAATAACGTACCCATTAATCCAGTTGAGTCTGCTGAATTTCTGGGAATTACAGTAGATTCAAAGCTCCAATGGAGTCCCCATATAACATCTCTTGCGATTAGGCTGAGCTCCGCTGTTTTTGCGATTAGAAGGGTAAGGCAGCTAACAGACATCGACACTGCCAGACTTGTTTACTTTAGTTATTTTCCCAGCATCTTGTCGTACGGTATTTTGTTCTGGAGTAGTGCATCAGATATAAATTCTATATTTATTCTTCAAAAAAGAGCTGTTCGAGCAATCTACAATATCGGAGCCCGGAATTCACTCAGAGATCTTTTCCAAGAGGTTAACATTCTCACTGTTGCTTCTCAGTATATTTATTGTAATGTTTTGTATATACGTCATAACCTTAATAATTATTACCTAAAGACTAGTGACAGACATAAAATAAACACTAGAAATAAGGACAAACTTACTACACCATTGTTTCGTCTACAAAAAGTAAATAGGTCGTTCATGGGGCAAAGTGTGCGCATGTATAATAAAATCCCACAGTCGATATTAAGTCTGCCGCTTGACCAATTTAAATGTAAAATTAAAAATCAACTAATGATTAAAGCATATTATACCATTGCGGAATGTCTCGACGACGCCAATGTGTGGAGTTAATACTGTTGATACTCACGTAGGCTAGAATAAGACTATTATACCTGTATATTATATTGTACCCTGATATTTTTGAAAAAGAGCAACTGTTGAGTTTCTTGCCGGTCTCTTCTCAACAGAAACCGCTTTCCGAACCGGTGGTACCTTACGAACCTATACACATAATCTTTGATGTAAAATTTGACGATTCATAAGAGCGCGCAAGCGTCTTTTTGAATAAATATATTTTTGATTTTGATTTAATGTCAGAATTAATCCGTGGTATACTCAATTATTACTCTAAACGTGGGAATTTAAAATCAAATTAAAACATAATAAAAATTCGTAAAATAGTTTCATTTATATATAAGACATAAGTTAATATTTAATATATAAGTAAAAACAAGAAATCAATAAATATTTACTATCGCTTTATGTTAAAGGATCCACGATGATTTTTAAGTTTTACCATCTAGCCTACATTGTGGAAGAGTAAGAATGTTACCAAATAGGTTTGATCTTCCACTTCGCAATGATATGTTAAGGGTCTTTGAATATTGATAGTATAACAGTTTATATATCTTGGTAATAATATTCTTTGTTATTGTTGTTATAAATAACACACTTCACTTTAACATATATTTTCTTGTGTACTACATTTCTCGCCAGTCATGTTTCACATTTATCAAACGCTCAAAAACATTACTCGGCTGGGAAAACTAGACTCGGCTATTAATAAACCTTTTTACCCGATAATAAATTAAGGTTCATTTCAATAAATCGGTAAAGGAAAACAACGTGAGGAAACCTGCAAATTTTCTAAATAAACACAAAAAAAAAAAATAGAAGATAAGTTTAGTCTGCCAATCCGCATTGGGGTGGAATATGCCCTAATATCCTCTGTACTAGAGGAGGCCTTTGACCAGCAGTTTATTCTAATGCTAATATCTTTACTCAATACTAGCTGCTGCCCGCGACTACACCTACGCAGAATAGGCTAAAGACATAACATTCAGACAGAAAGACAGACACATAAAATATGTATATAAATCATAGCCTATGTCTTATTCTGATGTATAAGCTATATTATTGTAACGTTTCATTAAAATCCATGCTGTAGTCTTGTATCTTGTATTAACTGATGTTTTTGCTTTCAGTCCCGAGACTATTAAAGCTTCATCGGACGCAGAACCGGTGGGCTAGCCAGAACCCACGGGTTTGGATCCTCCGCTATGGGTAGGGTCGCGCATGTGCTCATGCGTGCGTTTAACTACTATGGTGTGTCATCTAAGGGCCGTCGAGGTCGCCGGTTCGGACCGAGACCCCGACGGCCGTCGACTGTGCATTTAGCTAATCGGTGGCTGGGAGCGGTGAGAACCGCCCCGGAACGCGGGTGTACCTTGTGTACGCGTTGTGTGGGTCTCGCCGTGCTCGGAGGCGAGGGCGAACTGGTGTGATTGTTGTTACACTAACTGTGGGTGTAGTGTTATCCGCGGGACCCCCGGCGGTGGGTCCATCGTATCTAAGTCCTCTTCGTCGACCGGGTCGATGAGGACGTTTCGCGGGCGACGCTTGTTTACGTTCGCGTTTGTGTCCGGTTGGTAGTTTGCTGCGCTTACCACCAGAGGGTTGGGATGATGCTGGACTCTATCGAAGAACCGTTTTGTCAAATCTTTAAAATGTGCGCGAATCGTCGGGAGTCTGCAATCGCTGTGCAGGTCGACGTTGCCCTGATACCACTGCGCACCGGTTGCGCGGCGGATAAACTTATTTTGTACTATTTGCAACTTGTACAAGCGAGTAGGGTGCGTGTGGGCGAAGATCATGCATGCGTAGGACATAATAGGTCGTACGCAGGTCTTATATAATAATAATTTGTGCCTTAAGGGCATTTTACTTTTAGCATTAGTTAAATTGTGTAGCCGGCCGGAGACGAACGCGGCTTTATTACGAACGTTATTAATGTGCGTAGTAAATGACATACGCGAGTCGAAAGTGACTCCTAAGTATTTGACCTTTTTCTCCCAGGGGAGCGGTTGGCCATAAAGGGATATTTGCCCCAACTTTCTGCATTGGCGAGGGCCATTATAAAGATGTGACGGGTAGGTACTTCGTGTGAAGTGAATCGCCACACTCTTTTCGGGATTAATATCGATTCTCCATTTGCGGAACCAATCGCCGAGGCGGTCGGCGGCGCTTTGGAGTCGAGTTGTTAATTGACTGAGGTTGCGATCTGAGTAAAAGAGCGCCGTGTCATCCGCGAAAAGCGCGAGATTGACGTGGGGGTCTCTAGGTATGTCGCTCGTGTAGAGCGTAAATAGCAAGGGAGAGAGGCAGGAGCTTTGTGGTACGCCGGCCGTGAGGCGGTGGCTTGTGGAGAGTGTGCCCTCGACTCGATATCGAAAATGGCGGTTCTACAAAAAGGCCCGGATGGTGTGTACGAGCCTATCTGGCACTTTGAGTGTGTACAGCTTGTAAAGCAAGCCGTTGTGCCAGACTTTGTCGAATGCTTTTGCGACATCGAAGAATAGAGCCCCTGTACTAATGTGTTTGGGGTGGTTAAGGCCTTTTAGGATGTGCTCCGTTAGGCGGTATAGCTGATCGGGACAAGAGTGTCTAGCTCGAAAGCCGAATTGTTCCGTTGGCAGAAGGCCGTTGGAAAACACGTGCTCTTTGAGCCTGTTTAACAATAGCCGCTCGTAGAGCTTCCCCAGACAACTGAGGAGGCTGATGGGACGATAGCTGGAGGGCTTATTGGCTGGTTTATTCGGCTTGCGAATGCCGATAACCGTGGCTTGCTTCCAGTCGTCCGGAAAGGAGCAACTGGAGAGAAGGGTATTGAAAATTGTCGCCAGTAAACAGATAAGCGGCCCAGGGAGAGCTTTGAGAATCTTATTACTTATATTATCTGGGCCCGGGGCGGATTTTGGTTTTAAATTTTTAATAATATCTTGGACCTCTTCGGGGATCACTGAATTTAAAGGTTCGCCTTCCGGTGGAAGCGCAGCCCTAGTCTCGATTACGCGGTCCACCTCCGTTAGGTGGGCCGAATCGGTGTGTTCGCGCGATGGCGTACATTGCTGCTCTAGGTTGTGCGCAAGGCATTCGGCTTTTTCGGAGTCATCTAGGGCTACTGAAGCGCTTTTAGGTCTAACTAACGGCGGTAGAGATTCGCGGGGGTCTGCTTTCAGACTGCGGGCCAACCGCCAGTAGGCGGTGTGCGATGGCTCGATGTCCTCTAGGAGAGTGGCCCACGTTGTGTGTCGGTGTTCCGATACACGATCTTTGACTTCTAGCTGAAGGCGTCGAAGTAGGGTTCGGTTCGATTCCGATCGGTATCGGTCGAAGGCGCGTTTGGCTGCATTTTTTTGTCTAATTAGCAGTCGCAGGTCGGGCGGAAAGTTAAACCGTCGGTCGCCCGACAGTTTCACTGTCCGTTCCAAGTCTGCGACTGCGGAAGTAATAGTTTCACGGAGACTCGCTATCGCTCGATTTGCGTCATCGAACGTAGCTATCGTCTCGGGTAAGTCTACAAAGTCCTGGGGGTCCAAGGCCTTGAGTTTGACCTCAAGACGATGCCAGTCCACTACGGATTTGGTCGGAGGGACCGCGCCGGCGTTCTGGCCCAGTTTACACAGGACGGGCCTGTGGTCTGAGTCTTGTTCATGGATTGTCTCGATATCGAGCGAGACCTCCCTGAATAACATTATGTCTAGGACACTCGGTGACGCGTGCTGGTAGTTGTCCACCGTAGGATACCTAGTGGGAGTCGCGGGAGCGACTATACTGAAATTTAGGTTATCGGATAAGCTAAAGAGATGCTTTCCGTTGTTGTTTGGGATGCTGTTGATGTCCCATGAGCCGTGTTTGCAGTTTAGATCTCCTGCAATTATCACGGAAGGGCCTAAGTTAAGAAGCGTATCTAGGTCGCTTTGAAAGAGGGTTCTATTCCCCGAGAGGTAGGCTGAGACTAGTACAAGCGGCCTGTGGCCGGTGAGCGCTAACCTACACGCGGATGCCTCTATTTGACTTAGCTCTGGAATGTCGAGCGGGCCATGCTGTAGTATTTGCGTGAAAGAGTAACAAACAAAAGTTTGTATGTATGGATTAAATACATACAAACTTTATAATATTAGTAAGGATAGAAGCTTTACGCTTACTTATTGATTGTAAAAAAAACACTACTACCGGTTCGAAAAAAGCCACTGACCTAAAAAGAAACTCAGCAGTCCACTTTTTATTCCGATATTGCTTTTATTCGAAGTTAAAAAAAAAAGTTTTATTTCGAAATTGTTTGTATGCTGGAATGGATATAACAATGGACACGCCAAGCATTGCTTCAAATGCTACAGAACAATGTAGATAAAAGACGTTAAGATTTCCGTCGATGTGGCAATCAGCCGTTTAGCTTAGTGGCTAAAGCATCAGACCGCGAAGACGTGGGTTCGATTCCGACAGCGGCCAAAATCTTTTCGTACTTTTTCTACAAATTTTAATGTTCCTTTAAGTTTTTTTGTTCCAAAGACAAATTTCATTGTCCCATGATATATTTACTTATTCTACGCAATCCAGATGAGGGTAGAATTAATTTATGTTTGTTTTTAGTATTTATATCATGCACATTACAAAATCATGAAAATTCATTCTTATTTTTATGCAATATTTTGACGACTGTCAGCCATATTTCGTTCGTTTCGTAGGACACATTTTCAAGTCGAACGCTTTGAATCAAATATTTTTTACAAACATAAAAGGGCGATGCCCGAAAATTTACATCGGCCGGCGGAACCTTTGATCTTTAAGGCGTCCTATCCAAACAGTTGACAGTAGAAATCACTGAAAGACATTGAAAATGCGAGGAGACTTGCTACTTCATCATTATACAGTTTATCCTTCAATACCGTTCTCGAAATATGGGTTATAAAAATATAAAATGACGTAACATAAATATTATTTGATAAAAAAAATTAGAAGTAAAAATATTATGATAAATGTGTCAACGGAATGAATAAAACTCTGAGATGGGAATTAATAAAATTCTGTTCATCATTCAGTCATGCGTGTTTTATAACTATAAAACATAAATAATTTCATTAATAATAATAATAAACATAAAACATGCAGTAATATTACTGTTAATTTTATACAGTACTTTTTTAATACTTTATTCCTTGTATTATAAAACGGTATCATTAGTTAAGGTTAGCTTCAATGATCTATAATTCTATATTAGTGTATAATAGCTTTCAGTATTTACATTTAAATTATACATTGTGATTTGGAAACATTCACATATTTATATTACCATCGGAAGCAATTAAAGAAATAGTCTTAACAATATTATTGGTCTCTGATGACACATTTTTTATTTGAGCAACAACGCGATATATGGAGCGCACAAATAATTTCTGAAACTACTGCATTCCTAGCTTTTAATGAGAATATAGACGTAAAAAGGCGCTGATTTGGGTTATTACGCACGGCGATTGAACATGGTCCATCGTTGTCGCCTCTCCACTTACTAGTATTTACGCTTCGCTAACAATGCTCGCATACTGAGGCAGTTTCTGAAACGTAGTACCTTGTCAAGTTAATTTCGATCACTACCATTACGATTAAATTGTGCAAAAATAGGTCACTGCTAATAAACTCTAAGCCTAATCATAGCAACCCTAAAAATCGGCATTCGATAAAGTTTCCAAGCCAAACTGACAAACAAATATCTCATTGCTATTCACCAGAAGTACGTGACAATGGGTTGCGAAGCCAGGTCTTCAGGTGACAAACACTATGGAAAACGTAGGTATGAGTATGTTCTAATGAAACCTAATTTAAATTATAGTTTATATATTAGATCTTCATTGGAGTGACGTTATTTTATTAGAATTCAAGTTAGAACTATTGAAAATTGCTTCAATTTTCATTTTATTCAATTTCATACACTGAAACTTGTTTATTTCATGTTAATATTTTTACGATTTATAAATTTATAGTATATGTTTACAAATAACGATTTCTTGGATCTACTTGTTACAGTATATACAACTCAGATTTATTAACCAATCAGTACTTTAATTACAGAAAAGTAATGGATCTCAAGAGATAACTAACGGGTGTTCCTCATTTTACTTTTCTCACTCGGATAATAATTAAAAAGGAAACAAAATACCGGAACGAAAAGGCGCTGTCAAGCCAAATTTATAACCACTCTATTATGCTTTATACGTAAAGTTTTAAATGAAGTACTCAAACGAATGAGCTTTTGAGGTAGCTTGATTATACTGAAGCGAGGTCCGACAATAAAGACGTCATTGGTCAGGATAAAAGAACGTCAATGTTATCAAATGGAGATAGTTATTCGGCAGCGGGAAATGGACATCCGTCTTTTTTGCCGAAGAGTACGTTAAGTGTAGTTGGAAAGAACTATTTAAGAGTCTTCGCTATTAAGATATACGACATAGCTTACGAAGTGTTTTTTTTTTCATGTTAAGCTTCGAATTATTCTTTGAAATATTAGTCCCTGCTAAAAGACTGCACAGCGAGGACGGTGACCTCGGTTGGAAACGATGGTGGGGTTTTACCCCATCAAATGTTACTGTCAAAGTCATATTAGTTTTATTAAATCTTATCGGTGGTAGAGCCACGCAGCAACCTCGGCTGTTGCACGAATGGGCAAGCTCGTCCGGGTAAGTATCACGACCTCACAGAAGACCGGCGTAAAGTGGAAGTATGACAAATAAAAGTTTGTCAACGCATCTGCAAACCCTCGGGTGTAGCGGATGTCTATGGGCGGCGGTATTCACTTAACATCAGGTGAACCGTCTGCTCGTTGGACAACTTTTCACATAAAAAAAAACTCAGGTACAAGTACTTTAACCATACGTCCATGATTCCATTTTCAATCAGCAAGGAAATTTGCGGTCTCATGTAATACTTTCTCGTAAAAACAATATTCTTGTCACAGGACATCTAAATAACACAGTAGGCCTCTTCTCTGTACATCTGTACAGAGGGTACTACTAGGGCATAGTTCATCACGCAACTACACCGCGGGTTGGATAAATAAAATAAATACTTTAAGACACTTCACTTTAGGTTGAAATCACATGTCTTTGAAATATTTCATTTTATTATTATTTCGAAAATATGCGAGGTCTCGTGACATTTTCCTCAACGGGTGGATAACGTAAGCAAAAGTTATAATCAATTTTTATTAAAGTCAATGTAATAAAAGCATACATTTCTCCATTTTAAAGGAAAATTGTTATAATTATGTATCCTTATATGTACGTGACGCTCGTGTTTAATAATAATAATAATGTTTATTTTTAACCATAATATTTTTTATATATGCAATATGTATCTATATTTTTATTTATAAACCCAACCAGACGAGGAAACAAATGAATATCCCCCCATAATAATAATAATAATAGGCGTAGGGAAGCGACGACCCCATCGCCCACCGGCGTAACAGTTCAAGTGACAGAACTGTTGCGCCGGCGCAATCAGTCAGCGCCTTGCCAATAGGTGTTTGCACCGTGCCTCGGCATAAGTGAGGTGCATAGGCGCGTCTGTGCGTTCGGCCACACTACAGAAAACGGTGCCGGTCTGGGGGCGTCTTCCGTTAAACGACGCCCTAAAAATGGATGATGGAAAAAAAGAAAGGAAAGCGCATAGGGCCGCTGCCTGGGGGCCGCCAGGGCGCGTCTGGAGCTGGCGCTGGACGTGGCAGCATGCGGGACGCCAGCCGAGCGCGGGGTACTGCACGACCACCAAGCAGTACCTCGCATCCATCATCCCCACCAGTTGGCTTGGTATCGGCAGGATCCTCTCGGATCCAGCAATCGGCACCCGCCGCTGGTGGAATACGCCGCTTGCGCTGGACGTCTGAAATGAATCAGAATGCAATGCGGGCGTATTTTAGGGCAAAAGGGAGTGAAACTGGAGGGTTTGCGTATCGGGCAAGGATGCATCGCTTTTTTGCTGAGCTTTTTTGTAACCCTGCGGATCTCGCAGGGTTACAAACGGAAGCGGAGGCCGCGTTTTACACCCCGGCTCCTGTAGATTCGTGCGATGATAGAATAGTCACCCAAAAAATAGAGCAGATGAGAAGTATATTGGAGGAGGCAATTCTGGAGGTGCGCGAAACGCCTCTCGAGTATCGACCACGTCTCCCCCGCATACCCCTAAGTAAGCGGAGTCGGTCTGTCGTGAGGTCTCTTAACCCGATGCTGGCAACCTATTTGGAAGCTAGCCGAGATCTTTGCGATACGGACTCAATTCTCTTTGGCGCTGCACTGGCGGTATGCCGAATTGTTGGCGCCAAACTTCCCAAGGCTGGACGTGCTACCAGACCAGGTAGCACTATCCCAGCATGGAGAAGAAGAATTGAGGACCGTATCGCAAAGGTAAGGGCCATCATCGGCAGGCTGATAAGCTTCAGGTCGGGCAATAATAGGCCCAGAATTGTGCACACCGTTAGGATGGCGTTCGCTGGGACCCACATCAACTTGTCCCAGCCAGATATTACGCAAAAACTAACGGAGCGCATAGATGACCTGAAGCAGAGGATCGCTGCTTGGGGGAAGCGGATTCGGAGATATACCGAGAGAACGGCGCGGTTTAGCCAGAATCGCCTCTTCCAGAGTGACCAAAAGAGGCTCTACAAATCTTTGGAGCGACCAATGAGCTGTGGAACGGGCCAAGGACCGGACCAGGCAGACACTGTCGCCTTCTGGCGCAGCCCGTGGTCAGAGCCCGTAGACCACAGCGAGGGCCCTTGGACACAAGTCGTGGCGAGCCAATGTGCAGATATTACACCCATGGACCCCGTCGTCATAACACCCGACGACGTATCGGAGGCAGTCCGTAGAGCCCCGAACTGGAAAAGTCCAGGACTCGACGGGCTGCATCACTACTGGCTGAAGGGGTTCGTAGTGTGTCATGCTGTGCTCGCCCGACAGTTCCAAGAAGCTCTCGATCAGAGGTCACTCCCGAGCCTCTTTACTACTGGGGTCACTCATTTGGTTCCTAAAGATCAGGTTACCACAGACCCGAGTAAGTACCGCCCCATAACGTGTCTACCTACCATCTATAAGACACTGACATCTATTCTGAGCATGAGAATCACCCGGCATATTAATATGAATCGGATTATGTCTCGTGCCCAGAATGGATGTCGGGGCGGTGGTCGTGGAACCAAGGAACCACTTCTCATCGACGCGGTCATTGGCAAAATGGTTAAACGCAACCGTCGGAACTTCTCCGCCGCCTGGATAGACTACAGAAAGGCGTTCGACTCGGTGCCCCATACATGGCTAAAGAGGGTCCTCGAACTGTACAAAGTAGACTGTACAGTAAGAGACTTCCTCGGGTACTGTATGGGGCAATGGAGTACGATCCTTTGTCATCTAGGCGAGCGGATGACGGCTGCGGAATACCGGATAAGGATACGACGGGGTATTTTCCAGGGCGACTGTTTGAGTCCAAAATGGTTTTGCCTCTCCCTGAATCCTCTCAGCGTGTTACTGGAGGGCTCGGGGGGAGGATTTCAGCTTCGAAGAGGAGGGACAAAAGTGACTCACCTTTTCTACATGGATGACCTCAAATTATTCGCCTCCAATCGCTCCCATTTGATGGAATTGCTTAAAGTCACTTGTGATCTCAGCAATTCTATCAAAATGGAGCTTGGGACGGATAAGTGCGCGGATCCTCCATGTCGAAAGGGGTAACTAATAGGGGGTCACTAATACGGAGGGCATAGACTTATCTATGCCCGTTAACATTAGGACCCTCTCTGAGGCTGAAACATACCGATACCTGGGTATGTCACAAAACATGTGTATCGATGAGGCTGGCATGAAACAGTCATTTCCTGACGTGTTTTTTGCACGCCTGACAAAGGTATTTAACAGCCATTTGTCAGGCGTGAACAAAGCACGCGCATTTAACGGCTGGGTCATGCCAGTCCTCATGTATACCTTTGGCATACTCAGGTGGACTCAAACTGAGCTTAACGCCCTGGATCGAAAAGTCCGCACAACTATGACGTCCCACAGAATGCATCATCCGAGATCGTCAGTTATGAGGCTGTACCTGCCGCGGAAGCATGGCGGGAGGAGCTTTTTAAGCGCCCTCACCATGCACAATCGCGAGGTGTGCAGCCTCCGCAACTACTTTCTGGCGATGAATCAATCTACACGGACGTCATTAGTTGTGATAAAGGACTTACCCCTCTATCCATAGCCAACGAGCAATGGCAGGACCCGGGAGTACTGAGCGTTTCCGAGCGAGAGACCGTATGGAAAGAAAAAGAGCTCCACGGGAGGTTCTACAAGGCTCTACACGAGCCTTTCGTAGATACCGTTGCCTCCGTGAACTGGCTACGTTTCGGTGACCTCTTTGGGGAAACCGAAGGTTTTGTCTGTGCGATACAGGATCAGGTTATTAAGACGAACAACTATCGGAGATACATCCTAAGGGATGGCACCGTCGACATCTGTCGAGCTTGTCGCCATCCCGGGGAGTCGCTTCGGCATGTTATCTCCGGTTGTTCCATGCTTTCTAACTCTGAGTATCTGCATAAACACAACCTAGTAGCCAGAATTCTACACCAGGAGCTCGCTCTGAAATACGGACTCGTGGAACGGAAACTGCCGTACTATAAGTACTCTCCGGAGGCCGTGCTCGAAAATGACCGCGCCAGGCTCTATTGGGACCGGCCCATCATCACGGACAGGACGATTGTCGCGAACAAACCTGACATCGTGGTGATGGACCGGGCACAGTCGCGGGTATTTTTGGTCGACATTACCATTATCCGAAATTATCCCAATAGTCGTGTCTGCGAATGGGTTAATCCCATTCAGCCTCTCCGAACATCTGAGGCGACTGGGACTCCGGGACGGAAAGCTCCAAGCTCAAATGCAGAAGGCGGTGCTCCTCGATACCGCCCGCATCGTCCGCCGGTTTCTCTCCCTCTCACCCTAACCCTCGGCCGTTTGGTCTTCCCTGCCGAGGGCTTCCGTCTGGTTGGGTCCTATTTATTTACGTATTATATACAATATTTATATTTGTATGTTTATTTTTATTCATAATATTTATTTTATATATGCAATATATATTTATATGTTTATTATTTATCCCCAAATCCAACCAGACGAGAAAACAAATAAATATTCCCAAAATAATAATAATAATAAAATATCTTTATTCACATAGACGCTTGCGCGTTCTTATGAAACGTCAAAATTTTACAAGAAATTAACACGTTCGTAAGTTACCACCGGTTCGGAAAGCAGTTTCTGTTGAGAAGAAACCGGCAAGAAACTCAACAGTTGCTCTTTTTAAAAAAAATCAGTTTACAATATAATAGTACAGGTACAATAGTCTTGTTTTAGCCTACGTGAGTATCAACAGTATTAACCCCACACATTGACGTCGTCAAGATATTCGGCAATAGAATAATAGGCTTTAGCCATAAGTTTACTTTTAATTTTTCGTTTAAATTCATCAAGTTAAAATGCCTTTATCCATACAAGTTTCTTTAACGACGCTATCTTTGCGGTTCAGTTTAATATATTTTTTTGAAATATTTTAGGACACATTTTGACACAAAGTTCTCTACGCTTGTACTGTGGTAACTGGATAACTAATAAACATACCTAAACACTATTCTTTGCATATAATACATAAACACCCAGACACTGGAAAAACACTATGTTCATCGCACAATATTTTTCCAGTAGTGGGGATGGAACCGGCACCTTCTGGCAGGCTCACTACCCACTACGCTATTCAGGTCGTTTCATCAAATATAAAATTATTATAATATGCTCATTATCATGATTTTCATTAAAAAAAAACTTGTTAAAATGATAACATTACTCCTTATGTACAATAAAATCTGGTCTTTCATATGGTTTACGTAAAATGTAAAAAAAAAACCGAAAGATTATGGCAGGTGCAAATTAAGGCCTGATGAATGTCGGCGCTTAGTTCAAAGCGACGGCTACATTAAGTCGTGCTATATTCGGGAGGAAAATAGGATTTGTTTAATTTAAGGGCGAGAATTTTTTAAAATTTCATAATTACACATTTCTTTAATGTGGGTCGCCACAATTTTCGCCCATTTAAAAAGAGTAAAACATACACATATAGCAGGAACTAAATACCCTTATAATTTTATTTTAACTACTATGTTGTATTTTATTTTTAGTGTTATATTGGTATTAATATGATAATACTACTCCGATAAGATGACTCCGTGGCGCAGTTGCTAAGGTATTGGCTTCGGCGTCGGCGCTTGTGGATTCGATTCCCACACAAGACAAGTGATAGCTCATTTTGCAATGATCCGTGATAGCTCAGTGTCCGGGCGCTCGCCTCTAATTAAATATACTCGAGCAACCTGAGTTCGATCCCCGGTGCCGGCACCAATGAAGTTTTTAAACTTTAAGTGCTGACTTTTCACATGCTCCGCGGTGAAGGAAAACATCGTGAGGAAACCTGCATATTTTCGAAATAGTAAGAAAAATATTTCGAAGATATGTGAAGTCCGCAGTGGGGCCGCGTGGTGGACTATGCTCTGATACCCCCTGTATAGAGGAGGCCTTTGCCCAGCAGTGGGGCATGTATGTATAGGCTGTCACTTTTTTTACTTACAAGACAAGTATTTGTGCGACCCACAGATAGTTTTTTCGCGTCTGGGTGTTTGTCCAAGTGAAATTTATTTTTTAAAACGTGTAATACGTTATCCTTACGTTTGTTACCCTAAAGTGAGGGCGATGTTTTAAAAAAAAGAAGAACGAAAGAAAGGAAATATACGGCGAAAATATTGGTTTATGATAGTCAAAAAGTCAATATGTCGCCGATCTTTGCAATCCGACCAAGCATAGCGTAACTGCTTCCCCGGTGTGTAACTAAGACTTTTTTTTAAATGAGGTCTTGGGGGGAAACGCCTACGCATACCCGCCCTCGCGGGGGCAAGAGCGGCTTATGTCGGACTCGTATCGACTAAAACCCCCACTACGTTGTGTACCGAGGATCTAACAGTTCTAGGGTTTTAGCAATTTGAGTACGGGCCAATCTTTTTTCGACGGCGTACTAATTATATCGCGACGTATCTAAAATTGTATTCCATAGCATAGTTCACCTCTTTTGTTAGTCAATAGTTTCTTTAATTTCTTTTTATACTATCTTTTTACATGGGATGCTCAGAATTATGTATATTTGCAGATGTTCTCTATATTTCTATATGTTATGATTATTGATCGTTAGTAGTTTAAGCGGAGTATTTGACTTATGTCTTATGTATATGACTTACAAAATATGTTGTGTACATTGTGTACTGTACTGGTAAAATTTAATAAGACTATATTACGAAAGCGTTATTAGTTAGCAGTGTACATAGGCACTAAAGTAAGATTAATGAATCAAGTCTTTCAATCTCGTCTCAGATGCTTGGGTGAGCATCAAACGTCATTTCTCATCAACGTGTGATATCAGAGCGTATTGAATGGCTTACAAATCAGGCAGACAACATACTGTCGGGTATAACTACGATGTTTGAAAGGTTTTAAACAATTTCTATAACATAAAGTTATTAACCATAAACTCATTACATGCCATAAGATAAAAATACAGACAGAGTTAATTCATAACAAAAAACTCCATTGTCCTCCCCATGTGCTATTATTGATTTGATTTGTAATTGATTGTCATTTGTCAAATATCATATCGGTTATTTTCGGTCCGCAATATTCTAATAATTTTGTATTGCTTGATCAAGATACTTTGATATTACAATTAATAATAAGTTAAATTGTGTACCTAAAACATTAGCAACTAAACGTTTATAAAATATGGTTATATTGTACATGCCCATGCTCCATACAGTTCTGAAACATATCCGTTGTACGAATTATAACACGTGATATCTAATGCCGCTTTCCGGTTTGAAACTTAAATTAAAAAGTTTGCGTAACAATTATAAAATATTGCTACAAATAAAAATCGTAATGGCGCAGAAAAACATTTCTTCCACGATAATTTAAATGAAATTCTAATGAAAAAAAGGTATCTCAAGTTAATTAAAAAATAAATTACTGTTTTTGATTATTTTTTTTATTTTAAACGTTGCCAAACGAGCAGACGGTTCATCTGATGTTAAGTGAATGCCGCCGCCCATGGACATAGGGCCCCACCCGAGGGTTACAGATGCGTTGACAACGTTTTGGAAATTGGGCTTCGGCTACCTCACTCACCAGACGAAACGCGTATTTCTTATACTTCCACTTTACGCTGGTCTTCTGTGAGGTTGTGTTACTTACCCGGACGGGCCTGCCCATTCGTGCAACAGCCGAGGCTGCTGCGTGACCTCACCAACGTAGAATTAGATAAATAGATTCTTTAGATAATAAAAATTATTTGTTATTTAATTAATTTCCTGACTGTTGCCTAAGTCCTTCTTTTGTACTGTGTATATCTTTACAGAAAAATAATGCCTAAACAAAATGGCTTTAATTTTAATCTACTTATTAAGCAATTCTATATAATATAAATGTATATAAAAGGTCGTAGAGCCAAGCAACAAAACGGTGTTGGGGCCATTTTATTTTTTTGTTCAATAAATCTAAAATTTTATCTAAGGAAAAGGTACATTTTCACAAATCCTTAGCTTGTGAATGTATTTTTTTTAATAATTATTGGCGTGAACGAAGCTTATAATTTTAAATAATGTTTAAAAGTTAATGGCCTCATTGATACATCCATAATATACGGACTTAAATACACAGTACACTTTACTGTGTAAGTTGTAAAGAGAGCAATTAAAAGTGCCCTAACAGTGCTAAAGAACTTGCTGAGTTCTCTTTCCTTTTATAATTGCATAACGTCGTCCAACGATAAAAATAAATGATTATTTACTAAACAACTCCACGAAACGTAAACATTTCTGAGCTCACGGGCGGAAACCAATCGACGATTGGATCAAACCGCCGCTGATTTCTTAGGAAATGATGCAGAAACGTCTTGAATAATCTCAAGAAAGGTAGCAGAAGTTTACATTTTCCATAATTTCTACTGCGATTCCTATCGCTAGTTGTATTACTGCCTTAGTTTATTAGGCTGAACTTTTTATTTATTACGTATTCTCTTCCAGGCAGAAATACTGACTACTACTGTGAATAAAATAACTTTAATGTTTAGTTATTAGTACTTTAATAAATAAATAATAAATAAATATTTTAGGACACATTCTTTTTACACAACGTTCTCTAGTCCCAAACTAAGCAACGCTTGTACTATGGGTACTAGAAAACTGATAGACATACTTAAACATACTTTTCTTTTGTAAATAAATACATATTATACTTATATAAACACCCAGACACTAGAAAAACACTATGCTCATCACACAATATTTTTCCAGTAGTGGGGATCGAACCCACTACCGACTGCGCCATTCGGGTCGTCATATGTCACTTGTATTCATTTATTATCACAGGATGACGTTACTATTCGATGGCTGATAATGAAAACGTGTTAAAAATTCACATATTGTATTCAACTACTTTCTATATAAAGCCTACGTCCAAATGCTGATGTTATTTTTCCTGGTGCTTAGAAGGGAAGTGAGCTAGGAAGCGTACTTTTGACCTAACATGGTAAACACACATTTGGTCCACCGTCAGTGGATGCGTAGATTAGTTCCATCGGATGTGCACTCCTCCTCACTTCAATCATCCAAAAACTAGACAATCAGCATTGTTAATAATTGTTGTCAATATTTTTCCTGTTTGTACGAAGTGTTTTGTCTCCTTTTTCGTAATGCGTACAACAAAAGTGATTCGTACTAAGTGAATACTCAGTAGAAGATGATTTCAAGGCGCGCAAATCTCGACATTTATAATATCTACTTTCTTTACTACAACGCCTAGCGCCATCTAGTGTACATACTGTAAAGTTTTTAAAAACCCTCAACATTTAGCAACAAAAAATAAAAGTAGAAATTTTGCCTTTGCTATTGAAATTTTTGGTCAATTTTATTTTCATTTTTAGCGCTAGTCTGTCTCTACATGATGTTTTTGTCTAGAAAGTCCTTTTTTTACTTCTCGATACAACATGATGGGTTCAGCTTTGCATTCGTTATGGCTTGGCATATATTAAATACGCACATTATTTTACTTATTACAACTATCGAAATCTGCCAAATTAAAGAAACTTAAACTTCAATAAAAATAGTATCCACGTAAATTCTCAGATAAAACAAAACAGAGCCCTGCCTTTTTACACACAGTTTTCTACTTCAGAATGAACAAAATTTAGCAATGTTTCAGCAACTCAAAAATGTACAGATATTAATAATGACGAAGAATGGAACCAACCCTTTTTCATAATCTAATCCGAAATTTTGCAAGATTTAATAGAGCTGTCGTTTTAAGGAGCCTCCCGCATTTATCTGGCCTTAATTTGTACCTGCCGTAATCCTTCTAATTTTTTATATTTTTCGTGAACCGCCGAACCAAAAAAAGACGAGATTTCGCTTGTTATAAAGAATCTTATGCAATAAATAAGTATTTTATTAAACCTCATATTCACCAATACTTTATTAAACTTCATCCCACGGGAAAAATTGATTAATGCACTCGCAGTTCATACTGAAATACATATTTTAAAGTTAATAGTGGTATAATATATTTTAAAGCTTAACAATGACGTTGAAGACTTCAGTTTCAACTAATCACCACAAATTAAGCACAAATATCTTTTTTTAGGGTTCCGTACCGAAAGGTTAAAACGGGACCCTATTACTAATACTCTGCTGTCTGTCTGCACGGTCACAATGGAACAGATCACGGTTGATCTTATTTCGTTTTGTATAACACTGCATAAAAGTCATAATTATTAGTTTACAATAGTTCTTCTAGTAACAACTGATCACAGTAGTTTTAAAAAACCTTTCTCCCATTCACCAGAATTATTAATTAAATCATCATTTCTATGTTATAAATAATATACTTCATTTATCTAACATTTACAAATTAATAAAATCATCATTTTAATAATGTTATAAGCAAATAAATAGCAAATTTTTTACTTATTAAATTGTCGACTTCTATTAATGGCTCGTGGGAATATTGATATCTGATTCACCTTAAATACACATAAATTTCCGACTTCAAACCATTTTATGAGTTATGGTAAATAAGATTCATGCCTTTCTTCCTTTCACCCTAATAGGTGAACAAGATAGTTACCCTGTTAGTTAACACCTATTATGTATAGCGAGAAAATTAAGTCCCAAGCTCGATATAATACAATGATTGATGCACGTAAGAATCCCGAAAAATAGCAACCTCGTTGACTGGGAACCGGAATAAATAATGATCGCATGATTTACATTCATACAAATTAGAGAGGTAAAGGATACGCTATATATATAACAGGGAAGGATGGAGGGTCCTACACAGCTGAACTACTGAGATGCTGCACCGACAAGAGCCTAAATTAAAGAAGATATAAATGGTCACAAAATAAATATATTACTTTAAAATCGAATCACAGATAATAATTAATCCGGATCTGGGTGTTTATCATGAGGGCGGCCGGTCGTAAACAAAACCTAGCCTAAAACTTTTACATGATTCAGATATTGTGCTGATCCCACAAGTTGGGATAAAGGCAGGACGATGATAATAAAATATGTAACTTTTAAAAGCTTATAACTTAAACCCAAGTTAAGAATATGCTTTAGCAAATTCGCATTTCTCGAGAGCTAAGGCACTTTAGTGATTCTTTAAAACTACACTTAAGACTCTCTTGGGCGAAAAAAAAGCGGATGTCCATTTCCTGGTGCTGAATAAGTATCTTCATTTTATAACATTGATGTTCCTTTACTCTGACCACATCTTTTATTTTACGACCTCGCTCGGACTCGTATAATCTGACTACTTTGAAAAGTCCCTTTTTCTATTACTTTGTTTGAAATTTACTATTAAAACTGATGGAACTATTAAAGATTTTTCTTAGCTTTTTCCCTCAATACGTTCCGTTTATTGGTATTTTGTGTAGCTTTTATGTGTGTGTATGGGATATATATATATGTATAATAAGAAAAAAAATTATGCCAAAAAGTCACGAATACATTTTACTATAATTTACTAAATAACATTCCTTCATTAAATACCGTATATTCTCTTTATGAATAAAATTTCAGTTTCTATTATTCATATTAATGAATTGTTCGTTTTTAAAAGAAAAACAAATGTGCTATTTTTAGGTTCTTAATTTTTAACCCAATTAATTGTCTTGGCAAGTCAATTTTTGTTGCATTTAAAAAAAGAGTAATGATTATCCATAGTTATGATATTAATAATAAAAATAAATTTATATATATATATATATATATATATATATATATATATATATGTTTATTTTTATCCATAATATTTATTTCATATATGCAATATATATCTATATCTTTATTTTTATTTTTATTTATAAACCCAACCAGACGAGAAAACAAATGAATATCCCCCATAATAATAAATAATAATAAAATATCTTTATTCACATAGACGCTTGCGCGTTCTTATTATTATATTATTTGGACAACCTTTTCATAATTGATTGATTTATTACTAAGCGTTATTATTAACCGACTTCAAAAAAGAAGGAGGTTGCTCAATTCGATCGTATATATATATATATATATATAACTAAATATATAACTAAACACTATATATATAGTGTGTTCGCGGATAACTTCGTCGTTTATGAACCGATTTTGATGATTCTTTTTTGTTGGAAAGAACATATCCCAAGGGCGGTAACCATGATAGGGAAACCTAATCTGATGATGGCATCTATCCCCCACAGGACAGCCTAGTGTGGGGGTCAGTTCATAAGGCATAAATGTAGAAGATTTTTTTGGAAATAAAGTTATTTTTTATTTGTATTTGTATCTCAGACAAATCTAGGGTAATCGGTGAAAGGTATTAACAATGTTTTTTGAAGTCTTTTTTTTTGTGTTAAAATTTATTTTCATATCAATAGCGATTGACATTAAGTTGACAAGTTACAGAGTTAAATGGACATTGCAGTATGGGAGTATTGTTAGCGACGCTCGCGAACCGTGAATAAATGGAGAAGAAAACGATGAACCATATCCAATTGGGGCGCTTATTAGCCTGAAGGACAGAGCGATCTCCTTATGTTCGGTATTATTTTCACTCTAAGCGAGATAAGTTCCGTCACATACATACTTCTGTGCTTGAAGTAATAAATTACTGGCATAAACTTAAAAAATATTTTTAAGTGCTGAAATAAACAGAATAATTTCGGTACCGTGGTTGGGCCACTTCGAATCTTTGTTGTTCCATGACCGTCCAGACTAATTCAGCTACCAGTGCCACTTGGAGTAGAACGTAAAGTTCGGGATTTTGTAACTTTGTATTTCGTCTGTAATTGACTTAACGGGGTCTTCTCTTTTGAGCTGGCAACGCATCTTCAACTGTAAGAGAAGGTAATCACTCAATATCACGTGAACTGCCATCACGCTTGCAACGTTATCGCAATACATAGATAAATAATTCGATAATTAACAGGCCCAAAAAACCTCAATAACTAATATTTTACAATTTCATTAATCTATACAGTCTATACAGATAAATAAAATGGTAGTGTTTGTTTGTAACATTAAAATAATCGCTTTTTACTGAATGTATATGGATGTATACACGGTACATATACCAAAATAACATTTTTTATAATTTTTGTCTGTCTGTCTGTCTGTTTGTTCCGGCTAATCTTTGAAACGGCTGGACCGATTTGGACGGGACTTACACTGAAAGAGCTGATCTAATAAGGAGTAACTTAGGCTACTTTTATTTAATATTTTTTTATTTTAAATTCCACGCGAACGAAGTCGCGGGCTAACATAAAAGATATTGTCTTCATGTGTCTTTCAATTTTAAAACAGTGGTTCTATGTCCACTGCCGTTGAGATAAAAATTCTAAGATGCGTAAATGTATTTCTTCCAAGTTTGCAAACAAATAGTGGCTGTGATTTTTACTATTTGCAACACAGAAATTATTCCACGTACCGGAGCCCCTTCGCTTCGCTCTTATAGACACTAAAAAAATATTAATATGATTTAACATTTGACTTCTTTTATCGACTGTAACATAAAAATCATTTCTTGGTCAGCTTTTATTGGTCTAATGTTTTACCTTTATAATACAAAACAAACATAATCAGGGAGAAATGAATATCGTAGGATCACTAGAAATAATTATGTATATTTCTAGCACATCGCTTTGCCGTACAAAGTTGTTTATTCTGCGAAGCTGCCCCCACCGAGTCAATTACAATATACAAAGAGAGGCAGTTTCCCGGAAGTAATTTTCATTCGGATGAAACAACATGACTGCGGTGTACCATCTAATTCGCGGAAGCAAATTTAATATATTGACCTAGATGTAGATAACGTATTCCTAGAATAAACAAAAAATTTTGTAACTGATGGTGTCAGTTGCCCGGAATCTAATACCCGAGCTGCTTTTGACTGTGGTAAACTTGTTGGGTGATTTGGCATCGCAGAGATACCGATAATGCAGAAATTATCGATTACGAATAAAATTGTAGTTTACCTGTATTCGTTTTGAACTCGGCAATATTGTATTTCACTTTTGTTTTGAAGCGATTATTGTTTTATCTGTAACTAGCTGAGGTGGCAAATATTGTTTGCCATATGAATTATTTCTAGGGAGTTTAGAAATATTTGGTGTGGACCACACTTGTACACTCCTTGAACACAGAAAAAGAATTTTCGGAATGCACGCATAAAATGTGTGACAGTTTGTATGGGAAAATAAAATCGTTGCTATTTCGATTTTCCATGCAATTTTTCCATAATTTCTCATCGTTTCAAACCTTCCCTGGACTGCCACAAATATTTCAAAACCACAATTAGCCAAATCGTTTAGTCCAGCCGTTCTCGAGTTTTAGCGAGACTTACGAACAGCAATCCATTTCTATGTGTATGATAAAAAACTATTGTGGCTATTGAATTGAGTACTTAGGAGCAATTTGCGAGATATATTACCTTACGACAATTATTATTTATATTTACACCAAGATGTAATGAATTTTACAGTTTAATTCCAATAGATGTTTGTATAGAAGTGATCTAACGAAAAATATATTTTAACAAGTAACGTAATTTAGGAAATAATAATATAAATTTATAAGGGTTAGATTTGTTTGTCTAAAAATTATGCAGTAGAAAAATTGATGAGTTTTGATAACATGACTTCCAATATAAATATTGCAAAAAGTATATTAGTATTAATCAAACACAAAACCAACTTCTAGTGCGTATTTCACTACAAATGTTCTCCACGTACAAATGGGCCACGTAGCAGCTTCGGCTGATGCACGAATGAGCAGGCTCGTCCGGGTCAGGACCATGGCCTGACAGAAGACCGCTGTGAAGTGAGTTGTCAACGCTTCTGCAACCCCTCGGGAGTTTTGGATGTTCATAGACGGCGGTAATCACTTAACATCAGGTGAACCATCTGCTCGCTTGACAACTTTTCACATTGAATAAAAACTTCGAACTTTGATTTCGCCCTGTATGAATCTATAATGACATTTTCGAGCTTATAGCGCTTATTGTGTGCAGAAACCACCGTATTCTTGTGTACAGTATGGGACAGGCTAAAACTATTTTTTTTCTTTTCAAGTTACTATTGTGGAATATTAGTCCCACTGTTATAAGTTACGGCTGTTCAATAAATGGATCATGATTTTATACAAAGTTAGATGTTTTCAAAAAGTCGAAGAACTTTTTTTTGAAGTCGGTTTAAAATAGAAATTTAAAAATTTAAATTGTTTATAGTGCTAATCTTTGCACTTAAGATTGAACATTAAAATATGTAGAAAAAGTGCGAAAAGATTGTCGCCGTTGTGGGAATCGAACCCACGTCTTCGGCATTCGCGGCCTGACGCTCTAGCCACTGAGCTAAACGGCTGATTGCCACACCGACGAAAATCTTAACGCATTCTTCCACATTGTTTTCTTAGCATTTGAAGCAATGCTTGGCGCCATCTATTGTTATATCCTTTCCAGCATACAAACAATTTCGAATATCGTTTTTACAACGATAATTCGAACGAGAGATGTCGCCATTGCTTTTTTAGAAATTTAAATTGTTTATAGTGCTAATCTTTGCACTTAAGATTGAACATTAAAATACTACATATTTTAATCGGTTTAAAATAACCGACTTCAAATATTTTCTCGTTTAATTCTAGCGAAGTTTTCAGAGCGAGTTTTTTAAATGACGAAATCTTTACGCTCGGTTATTACTCCAGTTACTTTATATGTTAGTAATAATTTTATGTTACATTTTTATAGCATTTGTATTTTACAATTTTTTTTTTGTGTAATAAGACATCAAAAATCTGGTATATATTTATGTATATATGATTTTGAAACTTTGTAAAATTATTGTACTATTTTCAAATGCCCGTTCGTGAAACTCTTTTGCAATAGACCATCGCTTCCGGGCTGTCATTAAGTGCGGTTTGCTCTCATTTCAATTCCGTCTTTTCAGATTCAGCTTGTTATTTTTTATGGACGAGTCAGGGGGAGAAAAATAATCCCCCGTTGAGGTATAATTTTCCGTTTCTGTACCGACTGTGTCATTTAAAATAAAATAGAAACGAACAAGGCTTGCATTGAATTTGTCGATTCTGCGTTTAGATTTTTGGATAGGTGATTGCTATTGGTTGTTTTACTTGTCGTTATCGCCGTAAACTACGATACCGGAATGTCATCTGTTACTGTATTCAATTTGTTATAACTTATAAGTAGTTTCGACGATGACTTTTACATTAAAACATTCTACCGACATAGTATGTTTTCCCTTTTCCTAGAGTATTGACTCGTATTTTACTCTGATGCATGGCAATGATCCTTACCATTCAGCCAGGAGTACTCAAGAATGTTTCTTGTAAGAGAATATTCAAGTTCTGACATTGCCTGATTTAAACCGAAAGAGAATGCGTGAGAAATGCTCCAGGTAAGATTTTGAAAGATCTGAAAAGTGTATCCACCACCCAAAAATTTCAAGATCAATTGAAATTTCATTGGAAGTAACTACCGAGATCAATAAACTCATAGGCTCGATGAACTGCTAACATTGGTAACTAACTGCTAACATCAGGTACATTAACAAATACCTATATTATAAAATACATAATATTAAAATTGTTATTCAATTGTTTTTATAAAAAATGTTTGTCTAGTACTTCCTTTTATTTATTTTTTTATCGAAATTTTGGTTTTATGCATCATATATAAATTTTGTAAAAAATAATTTTTTTAAAAAAATAATTTTTGTATTGAAAGCCTGTCAAAAATTATATTGTTTTTCAATTTATTTACCATTACTTGATACCAAATACATAAGTTTTACTAATTTTGTCTGATTGCGAAGAAACACCGTTGCATGAAAATAGTATTTGGTACAGCTTAGAATTTTTAATGTGTGTTTATTATGGAATTTCGAAATAGAAATGAAATTGTGTCGTGAATACCAAAAAAAGTTGTTTCGTATCCTAAAGTTATTACATATAATTTGTTGTTTCATTTGTCCAAACCCTCATTGCCGTAAGCCATTATTTTAAATGGCGTATCTTTTTTGAACAAAAGCAGATGTAAGGGGGAACAGAAGGGGTCCAAATTGGTCCGCTAAATAAGTATATTGAGATAAGACCCGTTTTTATGGGCTCATTTTCTTCATAATGTTTCACTGTGCGAAGATAATTAAGAATAATGAATAAATCATCATATTAAAAAAATGTTCATTAATTAATTTTTGTTACAACGATCATTCACTAACTTGAGTCTTCGGGGAAACATTAAAATACTTATTAAAAAGTAACCGAAAACTGTTCTTAATCAAATCGCCCGCATGACCTTAAATTAACGTGAATGTGAACCGATTTGTACTCTGTATATTTTTTCATACTAATAATGAACTTGTCCGACAAATTAGCTTAAAGCTAGCATTGTATATAAGTGAACATATTCTTTCGTCTACATTTCAATTCTTACTCAAAATTGGCCCAATGTCTAAATTACGGCTGAAAAAGCCAAGAGCTAGATAATAGTACCTAAGTTTATCTTGTGATAAAAACACATTTTTGTTAAAAAACATAGATTAGTGCCATAATCTTACAATTATTCTTTCCAACTTTTAGCACAATTTTTTTATTGTTTATTGTTTATGAATTGTACGTGTGAAATAAAATATATGTTCTATTTTTTATTATCAAAGTAATAAAAAACATTATTTTTTTTTATTCAAAAGTATACACTTCATTTGCTAAACAAATTTAAGTAGATTATTAAATCGAACTAAATTAAATGTTATCCAACACACGGCATTGCTGCTGGGTAGTGGACCAAGTGCCTCGGGACATGCGTGATGCAAACATAACGCACTTATATTTTTTACATGTGTGTGGAAGTCAATTTTAGTGCCTAAAGTCAGTGTTAGATGAATTGAAGATAAGTGCCTTGGGACAATTCTTTCCATTGGAGAGTCAGGTAAACTATACGTAGCGTACTCTATAGTACTGAGAGCGTAAGGAAGATATCACCTTGCATTTTCAGGAGTTAACAGACAGGCTACACCATTCAACCACAGCCTTAATGTCCCTCTAATGCGTTTTAACCGCTTACGATACAGCTTAAGGTCATCCACAAATATAAAACATTTAGCGGTCCTCACAAAGCAAGTCAAGTCATTAACCATCAATAAAACAGGGTAGGTCCTAAATTGCTTCCCTGACTTACGGAAGTGTGTAGTAGATATCCATCGTAGAGCCAGTAACTAGAACAAACTACGGTCCCTCAAATACTTTACAAAGAACTTTAAGAGATTCAGTCGGACCCCTATCTCAGCCTATTTCTGTAGAATATCGTTGTCTACGAAGTCAAAGGCCTTTATGCAATCAAAGTAAGCCGCATGAACTCGACGACAAGCATCCATTTCAGTAGCTATATAATCCAATAAATTAATGAGATCAGTAGTGGTAGAGTGAGCCTTACGAGACGTATGCTGGCAGTTGTCCAGAACGGTAACCACCTGCTCGTTTATATAACGATCACTTCGCTCAAGTCTTCACGACGGAATGTGAAAATGAAAAGTAAATCTGATATACACAAAACTTCTAAATCCTTCTATATCTACTGTACATAACTATCTATATCTACTAAACATATGTATGGGAGATATATCCAGAAGAGTTTTACGTTTATCGTTAAAAAAATAGATCGTTTTCATATTATTTCTATCTACGCCTACTTTTATTCACCTATCGAGCTATATTCAGTGTACCAAATAGAAAAATATATTACGAGCATGTAAATAATTCAGAGTGTGAAATAATTAATAAAAAACGAGGTGGAGAAGAAACCGTTCAACGACAAAAGTTTCTTTGTAACATAATTTAAGGTCCTCCACTATAATTAATGCGTCCTCGAAAAAAGATTGCTCTGTACTCAAAACGCTAAAACAATAGAACTTTCAAGTCCTCGGCACACAATGGGTAAGGAGTTTCGCTCCGTTGTGTTGGATTAAAACAAAGATAATGTGCTTGCGTCAGATTTTTTTCGGATTTCTTTTTAGACGTTTTCCTTCGCTCTTACCTAAAAAGCTTTTAGATTATTTTTTTATGTTAAAAGTCAACTTTGTAAGTCGCTATTATTTTCAGTTTCCATCCGTGAAAACATTGATTTCTAATTCTCAAAATCAAAAAATTAAGAAAATAGCTAATTTTTTTTTTTTTCAATTGCTAATCCACTCCATTTATCTTACTATGTACAGGCTTTTTTCTATGACTTTAAATATTTCATAATTTATTGAAAAAAATTATTAACTCTACTCCTAAGTTATTGTAGACAATTCTAAATAACCTTTCGGCACTGCGAGATTCGACCCTGCATCTTCTGTTTTCACGCCCAGACGATTTACCAACTAAGCTAAGCGGCCGATAACCTCACAGCGCGAAGATCTTGAGATCTTACTACGTTCCTTCTTTTACATTTTGAGTAATGTCCTCTTATGGTATCATTATTTTACAGCATACAACACCTTACAAATAACGTTCAACAATGAACATTTTTAGGAGACGTGTGACGTTACCATTGCTATTATAAATTTTTAGCATATTTTATTTTTATTTTTAGTGCAGTCTCAGCACTCAAGATGAAACTTTAAATTACAACTACACATATTTTAATTAGGATAGTCTAAGTTCAATGTACCCTACTAACTGTAACTATACTCGAACTGTATTACGTTTATTAGTTACGTTTTAGAATTACTTCTTGGTAATTGATGAAATATATTTATTTATCAGAAGGGTATATGTTTATTATCTGGGTTCTTTTTAAGATTTTGTTTTTCTTGTTTTTTTTCTCTCATTTGCAAGATATAGACGGCAACTTTAATTTAATAATTAATATACTCACTTTGAAAGAGTGAAACGTGTGAATATTGCTTGGCCAAGCGTTAATGCATACATCTGATTATGAAATTTTCTGCAAAACCTGTCGAGGTTTTGTTACCTCCCTCATAAATAGTGAAAACGAGATATCGCTTCGTATTAGCCTTCCCATTCGAGTGACCCTTGCATAGATCCAAACAGTAATAGATTTAACAATTTGCATCTGTAAAGCGATTGACCTCGGTAAGTTATGTTTTAAAAATATTCTAAAACAGACGAAATGCCTTAGGGATCTTCAATGTGTACCTGTCTAATCTATAAAGGACGTTGAAATTACGTTAATTTAAACAATGAAAGCTTTTCTCGTGGGGACAAGCAGACAGGATTCCCCTCTGCATCTCTGCATCTCTGCATTAGAATCAACACGTAGCGTATTATTGTTCACTGGCTTACATACGGAGTTTAATTTTCCAACCGTTAATTCCCTAATGACATTATTTACACTAAATAGTGACCTAATAAAGATGCAGATACCGAATGTAAGGATTTCCTTAAATAGGTACTCATATATGTGACATATACATGAAAATGAAAAAAATATCTTAGACTACGTACCTACATTTGTTATAGTTCGGCGTTTGAAGGCACATTTTCAAAAATCTCAATGTCATTGGTGCCAGTAGCAGGAGTTAAAATTCGGGTTTTCGAGTACAATGAATTACAGAGTCCAGACGCTGAGCTATCATGACAAACATCCAAAAACAAGCTCGGACCTTAAAGTTAGTGAAGTCCCACTGCTGCACAAAGGCCCCCTCTGTACAGTGGGTATTTAGGGCACAGTCCACCACGCGGCCTCAATGAGGATTGGTGGACTTCGCATATGTTCCAAATATTTATTTTTGTTATTGTTTAAAAAATATGCAAGTTTTCTCACGATGATTTCACTCTCTTGAACAACGTAGTTCTAACGTATTGAAATAAAAGCGATTGAACAGACAATGAGCTATCACGGCTCGAACCTGAATCCTTTTTATACATTTTTAATTTGTTATTTACTGAATGAACAAAATATTTGGTCTCATTTTCCCAATCCCTCAACTGCAGAGAGTATAGAACTTTAAATGGACTAAAGTTATGAACTCTATTTCATTTCGAATACAGTATAAGTGTTATGAGTTTGTAGCGTGGATTAGTATAATAATGAAATTAAATCCAGAGCTATGGTCAATGATAATTACAATAAAGAGATACTTTACATAATATAGACTATAATATGTATCTTACTATACATAATATGGATAAAAGTGTTATACCCATACATACACATTTACAGATCCGGCGTTGATCGCACAAAAAACCATACGAGTGTGGCCAGTAATTTTTCTAAATAAGATCACTGCTTCAGCCAGTAAGCCCCCGCACTTTTAAAAGGAAGTAAAGGAATATCGTAGCGACTTACATAATTCCCATTTCTTTTGTCCGTTTGATCTTTTATTCCTTTTGTTGTCAAACTATGACTACTAAAAGACATCTATGTGGAAGTCGTGCAAATTGTAAGCCCTTTTCTTGAAGTTAAGAAAGTTTTTTCTAACAATTCTTTCTGACTACACTTAAGTCTTCCTTGGAAAATCCTATATACATTTTTCTGAAACAAAATAAGGTATTCATTTCATGACATTGTCGCTGTCTTACCCAGACTATTTCATTTGCAGATGAGTAGGATCTATAGGTTCAGGTATAAGGTATTTTGTATTGGTAAAAAATTTCAATGACATCATTTATCTCAGCATATTTTTATCAGCACCACAGATTAAAATGTTTAATTACCTTATAGAAGACCGGGAGACTTTTTTATCTTTTAATCAGTAAACACACTTTTTTTTTAAATTGTCTACGTTTAATTGCAAGATAAAAACGATTAAAGTTATCCAAAGAACATTCTAACGAGATAAACTGGTTTCTTCTAGAAATCCTAGCAACTATATAGTAAATTGCTGATTTCCAAAAGGCATGTCTATAACATTATGCTGTTCTGAAAATTTTGCCTCATGATTATGTTTAGCAAACAATGTACGAGCGTATATATGTAACCGAACTTGGCGTAGAAAGGGGCATGAAAATAAGCAATTTTAACGCAAACTCTCTAAAATAAGGTATAGAAATTACAAAAGAGTTGGTATCTTACGCCTGTACGTGACTGTATCTGAATTTTGGCAATTATTTTATTTACTTGGGGAAATACCTACGCCGATGGAAAGGTCGGTTTATTTCCAATTCGTATTAACTGAAACTTCACGATGTTGACATGGCTAAGGAGGCGTTTTGGCACTCATCAGCCACTCTTGCTTTGCTTTTATTTCGTGGCGAAACCCCCCATGGGATACTTATCCACCATGGGGAAGCTTATAGGTTATTTCGGGTTCCTACTGAATGAAACCCTACGGCAGTATCTAACAGTCCTTATAAGTAAATTGCCCAAAGGAAGGATGGTACCCTCTCCGACTCGTCAAGGATTCCAGTCCTTTTGCCTACAAATGCACCAAAAAAAGTGGGTAAGAGGTCAAGTTCGCGCGATGAGAATACAAACTGCTTAGATCAGTGGTTAAAGCGTCTGGGCGCGTTACCTGGAAAGCGCAGTTTCTAATCCTGGCTGCAGCGAAACATTTTTCGGGAAAATATATATTTTTATATATTTTAAATAATTTATCTACTCATGTTTCTTCTTTAGTGCATAAATTAGCATTATAAGATAATCTCAAAAAAACACTTTAGGATAATATTATCCTGTGTTGCAATGACGTTTTATAAACATAAATTTCACGCGAACAAACACCCAGATGCGAAATAACTACGAGTATTTGTGGGACACAAATAGTTGTCCCGTGTGGGAATCGAACCCACGACCCCCGACGTCGGCGTCGAAGCCAATGCCTTTTCAACTGCGCCACGGAGTCCTCAAAATAATATTAGTTATAATTCGTTATCAATCAAAGTCTAATATCTCGTAAAGGTTGGCAACGCTTCTGTTACTATCCTTAGCAATTACTCCATCTGCTTGTTTGCCACCTTCTTGGCTTTTCTTTAAATAAATAGAAAGGCAAATTTCTCTTTGTACTCATACCTTACCTTTATGATGTTTGCACAACTTTCACTTGATATTTGTTACCTCTGTTAACTATCATCATCATCACCATCATCATTTCAGCCTGTTTGAGTCCACTGCTGGGGACTGTTAACTATAGCGTTAGATAAAGAAATCAAAAGCAAAGTTATGTAATAAAAGAACATATTTAATAAGCAAAAATGTGTTTAAAAGTCTGGTATACGTAAAACCATGCTCTCTCACTATATAACTGAAGAAAAGAAAGTTTTATTAAACCGTATCGGTTAAGAGGCACATATTGTGTCCAAACTATTCCCCTGCCCGACACTGAAACTCAAAAAAGAAAACTGTACGTACAGATATAACGGAAAATGTTTAGCGAGTTCTTGAGAGTTCGAGTCAAAGTTTTGCTCTGATGAAAAAATAAATAATGAAAATGCTTATTTTACAAACAGATTATCTTGTGACAGATTTTTTTCTAGGCAAACAATCTGGGTAATATTGTATTACAAATTGTATTACATCGATTTATGCATTTCCATGATTCAATAAAGTTAATTTATTATTTTATGTAAAGTGATAAAGCCACCTATTAGATAGCTTTTCTATTTTAATACGTTTCCTCTGCTGTATTTCAAAATGAAGATGAGAGAATTTATTATTAGTACAATTAGTACTGAATTATTACTAGAATTAGGCCACGATTGTGAGTATTCAACAAGGGAATAGCAGTTTTGCAATATTCATAGACCACGTGGATATATGAATATTGGATAGGTTTCTTATTGGAAAATACTGAGTTAACAATAGTGACTACTACCGGACATTTTTACAGCCAGGATTTTTTTTATGTGAAAATTTGCCAAACGAGCAGACTGTTCACCTGATCTTAAGTAAATACCGACGCCCATGGACATCTGCTACACCCAAGGGTTCCAGATGTGTTGACATCCTTTTGAAAATTGGGCTCCGGCCACCTCAATCAAACGCGAAACGCGAAAGTATTATACTTCCACTTTACGCCGGTCTTCTGTGAGGTCGTGGTACTTACCCGGACGAGCCCGCCAATTCGTGCAACAGCCGAGGCTGCTGCGTGGCCCTACCACCGCTAAAAGCATGATAGCTAACCACACTGTGCGGGTGCGTAAACAAATAATAACTTCGCGCTTTGTATGAAAATTAAATTGTACGATTATATACTATTGCCCAATTGGTTAAAATTATATAAAAAAACGGCGCGTATTCTGGAGTATGCAGGTTTAACCCTTGCACTTTTCCTCCATTTCTCTATAAAAATTAATGACACAATAAATGTCACTATAAAAATTAATGTTATTTCATTTCTGCCTTTTCAGATTCCAGCATGTCATTATTAGTAGAGCAGACAATTAATATTTTGTTATTAAATTTCTCTCTACCGAATACGCCATTAGGTATTATTTATTTATTCAGGCTGTTACGATATAGCAAAAGTCATATTAGATATGCTACTGTTACTTAAGCTCTGAAATCGGAAAATTATATTATTAGTTAAGAAAAAAATTAACTGGATCATCTTAAAAAAAATACATTTTTTTAAATTTCTTTAAGGATAAATTATAGCATTATGTATAATATCCAAGTTTAAAGTGAATCAAAGTACAAGTAACAACTGTTTGGCTGTGGAATTAAAAATAACACACATCAAAATGTGAGCAAAAATGCTGACGTTAGCACAATGGATTCATTTGTAATTGATTAATTCTTGGTATATCACTACTTACACATAAAATGTTTCGCTTACAACTTTTTGGGCGATGATAATCATATACGAATTTAAATCTCCACCCATAAGTGATTCGCAATCACGTTCCACATCTATCATACGTTCAAGAACGTTGTTTCGGAAAACTAGGCTAAGTAATTTGTTATAGACTTAGTAATCAATTTACTTTTCACTGCCATAAATCAGTAGTGAGAAAATTGTATTAACCGAAATCGTTTACGCACGAAATGTTGTTACGTAAAATATTAAGACCTTTATATTTGCGAGAATGTTTTTCTTATATATAATATAATATTATGTGTGATAGGATAGGGAGCGTATCGGGAGCCCCCCATTACCAGCTTCTTCCATTTTACCGTATTCAACGTAGGGCGGCTCGGATTATCGACGATCAAGGTTTTTCCGATCGGCTTCATCGTTTAGCTGTGCAAAGAGCTCTTGGATCATTCTGCATCTTTACCACATTTATCACGTGGAGTGTTCTAAGAAATTATTACATTGATCCCGGCCACTGAAATTCACCATCGGTCATCGCGCCAAAACCAAAAATTTCATCCACACCTCCTTGATTTTCAGCGTTCTTTAATTGCGCAATTTTCAAGGTTTTTCTTGCCTCACACAACCACTTTGTGAAACCAGCTGCTGCCGACGGTCTTTCGGAACCGTTGCAGCCTGGAAACCTTCAAGAAGAGAGCATAATGTTTCCTGAAAGGTCAGCAACGCATTTGCCAGCCCTCCGGTATTGCAGCTGCTCATGGGCTGTGGTGATTCACTTTCCAGCAGGTGAGCCTCCTGCCCGTTTGCTCCCTTCTTCCATAAAAAACAAAAATATGCAGTAATTATCTGGTAGCTGCTAGGTCCGATTTAAAAAGGTCGAGATTTCTTATGGTATGCACTGATAACTTTTCTGTAAACCGCGTTTGTTATGAGCAGTAATTACTGCCTCCAGTTTTTACTCGGGTGGGAACAAGTATGTACATGTCATACAGATATATCATGGGTACGTTAAAAACACTAGTAGGTACTTTAAAATACTGGTATATTACAAATCTTAGCTTAAGTGATATTACAATAAGTAGTACCTGCCGATTAGGAGGCACCATAAAAACATAAATTACAAATATACCACTAATCCAAAAAATATAAGGCACTCATCATTAAAACAAGAATAAATTAAAACAACGAAGATGTTTCGTTTTATTTTTATGCCAAGTTTTATTTTGAATTTCAGGCACTGGCCGGTAGATAGAAAACAATGTTTCATCCGAGACGGTTCTATAAAACTAGTTTTGTACAAGAAATGCATAAATCATCTCAATAAACTCGACCGACTTCTGAATAACTGCATTCGATTTGTTTTCAATCTCCGCAAATATGACCATGTATCGTCTTATCGTTCACAGCTAAACTGGCTAACCATACGACAACGACGCTCTTTAAGAGCCTTGACCACACTTTTTTCTTACCTTAATTCCCCATTTACTCCTTCTTATTTAGCTCCCCACTTCCAATACCTTAGTTCAGTCGGTTACACCAAAAGATAGAAAAGAGGTCGCTCTAAACACAATCGCCTTCTGTTCTGTCCTCCTCATCAGTCTGATTTTATCCATTCCTCTTTCTTTGTTCAATCTATCCTTCTTTGGAATGAGCTTCCTCCCAAAATCAGAATGGCTAAGAATCGCCTTGCTTTTAAGAGAATGGCACGGAAATACATTTTGGGAAAGCTGCCAGCAGTTTAATGATATCATCAGATAAAAATATGTATGCGTATTTGTGTATATATTTATGTATATGTATATATTTATAGTACAGTATACATATATATATATATATATATATATATTTATATATGTAAACTTTTATTTAATTGTATTGTATTATGTCTCTCCGCGTGTCAAATATTTATATTTTAAATTTGTGCACCTCAAAATCTCGGAACGGACTGGATCTACAGCAAAGTTGATGTAAGAGTTATATGAAGTCTTAAAATACTGAATAAATAAATGCTCCCGTACATTGGGTGTGGAAAAATATGACTCTCTTGTTTGTCCTCCGAGTGTCAATACGAGGAACATCTAGCAAAGTTGAAATTTATATCAGATACTGAGGTCTATAGTCCCCATTGGGTGTGTAAAAAAGTCCTGAGTCAATACGACAAAAAATTAGGAACAAATTTAGAATTTCGCGAAAACGTAATTTTCAAAATTTACCTTAATTTTTAATTTTCATTTGAAAATTTAATATTTTACCTGTACGATGCACACTATTTTTTGGCAATTACCCAACAAAATCTTCTACGGAAACTACAGTTTCCGTGCTTACGCACACAGGAAGGTGCACAGATTTAAATTTGAATTTAAGTGGCGCCTTTGTTACCGGTGACGTCCTTTCCTGATTGCTAGTTTATGTAATTTCGCCTCGGAGAGTTGAATTTTAATCGCCCGCTCTAGTCTCAATTGCCCCATTTAATGAGTCTGTAAGTGTAGTTAAGATTTTCCAAGTCTTGTATAACATATTATTATTTTTAACTGTGGTAGAAACACGCTGCAGACTACATTGTTGCATGCAGTCTGTCTGACATTTGAATAATCAAATATGTGTGTATACGATTGATAACTTTATAGTGCAAGGAAGTTAAACTTCTAAGGTGAGAAATGGTAGTGATCAATGCTGATCAATAGTTTACGTGTTAAAAAGATGTACGATTACAATAAAAAGTTCTCAATTATTAAATTTTTTCAAGCAAAATACTCTTATTATGACTTTTGAAGTTAGTACTTCTCTTGGCGCGTTAGGAAAAAAATTATGAGAGTCAAATTTATACGATGCGCGCGCACACCGACCTTCAAAGAGCGACATGATAAAGTTGGTTGCGAAGCCTGACTGACGTAAACCATCCTTGGAAATCAAACACCCAAATCAGGAACAATTATTTTTGTATCACAAATACTTGTCCCGTGTAGAAATCGAACCCACTGCCCTCGACGCCGAACCCAACAGATTAGCAATACTTGACGTCACCTAATGCTTTCCAAATGACGTTTTATAATGAATATTTGAAGACTAGACTTGTTGCTTTTGCTATTCAATTTTTTGTAATCAATTTTGTTGTCAACACGTTGCCACGCCATCAGTCGAGCTTACCCGCCGCATTAGATGTTTCACATCAACAATAATTTCACCCCGACTACGCTAAAATCCAAAAAGTGTTACAACTTCTGCGTTTCGTCGGTGAGTGAGGTAGCCGGGGCCAACTTTATTTAACTTTTTTTGTTTGCAACCCTATGGGAGTTGCAAATGTCCATGGGCGTCGGATATCACTTAACATCAGGTGAACCGACAGCTCGTTTGCCATGTTCTCGAATAAAAAAAAAGCTGTTCCTGATTCTTCTTTATATTATACATGTCATATTGAAGCGCTCTCATAAGAGTGACCTATAAATATTCCTATGTTTGTAAGTTGGTTTAGATTATAATAAAGGATTCCTTATGTCATTATGTTGTAACAAAGCTGTGCTTGGGAATTTGGGGGATGATTGTATTTCAAGGTTCTTGTTCTTTGACTGCCCTCAATATTGACATGTTCAGCATGCTACGACAAAAAAAACGACTTCTCTATCTAAGATTAAAGTTTTAATGTCCTCTTGATGGTTTAAGCAAAATGATTTAACCTTAATAAAGGAATATACCCCTGAATGCCGGTCCGCCACTCCCTCGGTATCTACTGCGGTCGAAACAGGCCAATGGTTTGCCGGAACCGACTGCAGTTCCACCGTACTGAAGACAGTGTCGTTTTCCCACTACACCTCGAGTGTAGTGCTCTGTACATCGACAATGCTACTACCGGGGCCATTGATAGGGTTGGCCCATTAGTCAACCCCAGGAGGTGGGGCTTGCTGGACGAGATTACATCCAAGAAATGGGGACCAGAACCCCGGGGCTCGAAACAGCGAGATCTTGTGGCAGCTGCAGTTTTCATTCGGGAATATACCACTGGGCGCATTGCAGTTAGTTTAAGAGAGACAATTAATGAGAAACTTATTGCATTTTTCGTGAGAGGTCGAGTGGTACTACTTTATTTTTAATACGGAATTCGAAGCTGAGGTAAAGTTTCATTTCGAGTAATATCCAGATTTCATGAAAGCTATACAAACAGTAAATTTGGTTAGGCTTTATGGAAACAACGACAGGGTGGGCTTGTGCCTTTTATCAGTCGATACTGTCAGGTTCGATTCGAGAAAGGTTTCGTATTTCTTTAACTAAGTTATATTTTTTTGTATTCTTTAATTAAATAACTGACTTCTTCTGTCTTCTTTTAATTTAACTTGGCACGTAGCGTCAACCGTTTCTTATTTTAACGAAACTTAATTAATTTCTTTCCTATTTGCATGTTAATTATTACGAACTGTAGAACACGGCAAGTTTTGTAAAATGTTGGTCTGAGGATGAACTAAAGAAATTTATAATAGTAAGACAATATATAGATTTAACGATCCTGCTCGTCCACAATTGTAAAGACAATTACCCGCATTTTCTGGCATTTTTCCAAGGAAATCTTCGAATTCTGTTGTTAGTGCACTGAGAAACGTGTACAGATTAAAATTTAAATTCAAATAGCCCCTTTGTGATTGCTGACATCCTTTCTTAATTGCTAATTTATGTAATTTAACTTCAGGGAATTGTATTCAAAGCGTTTGCATATGTTAGTACTATTTTAATTCCACGTTATTTCTCTTTCGCTATTTAATTCAGCTAAAATATACTTTCAATTTTTTTATAGCAGCCTGCTTCATTTAACTATGTTACTGGAGTTAATTTCAAAATTCTCATCTTATGAAAATAATTTACCATGAACATAGATATTTATTTATAGGTATAGATATATATTATATCTTATAGGGACTCAGCCGATTGGCCTCTAGCCCCTCCGGTTAGAGCGAAGGGTTTTGGCGTATGCTTTTTGGTTTAACAGTATCATGAGCTAAGTTGCTGTTTAATCGCTTAGGTCAAGTTACAACTGTTATTTGATACCAAGTCTATATATGGTTATTCTCACTTGCCATGTCTTAGATTTAAATGTTAAAAAGCATTCAAATTTTCAACCATAAGGAGGTATGACATGAAAGCTACTAAATAAAGTTATATGTACATCATTAAGTTATCATCGCGTTATAGAAAATTTTCAAATAGCAAAATAGAATGAAACACTGTTAAACTGTTGTTATTTAAGCGAACCATATGCACCTTAACACAATCATTTTATTAATGTATATACATCGCTTAGTAAGTACCAGATTACAGCATCTATCGTGAAGTGTGCTTATTTGAACCATTTTCATGTCTTATCTAATGGTTCCATGGATATACACAATATGAAAAAATCCAGTGAGAAAAACACATAACAATTGCAACTTTTTCTACACAATTACACCAGCTTCTGAAACAAACATTTACGAAAAAGAACAGAATCACCATTTTCGCTTATGTTCGTTGTGTTTTACATAAGTATCTGATTTACTAACACAACGTGTTACTGTATACCTAAATTGTTAACCATAAAATTTAATAATGATTTTCAAAGGTCATCATTATCCTCCTGTCCTTTAACTTAGTTTAAGTTTCAACTCAGTATAGCGTATTGATACATTGCCTAAAAAACGTTAAGTAACGCTACCATCTGATTCATTCAATTAAAAACACAATACTTTTCCTATTCACTCTTCATTTTTATCGTTTTCAACGTTTAAATCTCCCTCCTCCAGCTCGGCGTTTAACAATTGGCAACTGGAATTGTCCACTGGAATAAATTGGTATCCCTTTAAATGAAAGCGATCCAAATGATTCGGATCGACACTTCACTGTTTTAAAATTTTTATCGAGCACTTAATTATTCCGATTGCATTGGCCAGTAGGGTTAGCCTTGCTTATTGGATATTTGCGAGTTTTTTTTTATCTGTGTTGATATTTTTTTCCCTTTTGGTTATGTTCAAACAAGTAATGATTTCTTTACTCGATGTTCTTTATTTAACAACAACTACACTAGACTCAATGTATTTAATTTTTAATTTTCAAGTCTCTGCATTAAGATAAAATTTTTAAATGCCTAATCTGGCACGGAAATTTAAACTTGGACCTTCCTTATTACGAGTCAAGATGTTATGCTATTCCGTCTAATTAGCTAATCTCTCGATATCTTCACTTCACCGTCTTCTTCTTAGTCGGACACTCTTGGCAGAGTGGTCGTGGCTGTCGATGGACAGGGTTGCGACTCACCGTCGCCGCTCGCTTCCAAGGCAGACAGTTTTTTTATACCTTTTAGTTATATTTACAATGTTTCATCTTGGGTGCAGAGATTAGCACTATAAAAATTTAAAAACCATTGTTCTAAAACAAACCCTTTAAATTGTTGGAATATTTTAACCCTACTAACACATTGATGGGTAATAAATACTTTCTCATTTATTTTTCTATTAGCAAATATACGTCAGTTCATAACTCTAGGCGATGCACTTTCCTTGCCTAGAGTTTATGAAGTAAAAATATTGAGCTCTAATTATTTGCACTTCAAAGAACAATACACACGGAGGAAGTTGTTCGTGCCTCATTAATGCTGAACATGACTTTCCCCTTAGCAGTCGATCTCGGTATACCAGACACACATTCACCACAAAAGACGTGAGTTATCGCGGTTACTTACGTCACATGCTCTAACTATTACTTCATATATCGGCTTTCGGAATCGGAAGCGACCCTGTTGGCGTAGTGCCACCATTTCGATATATCCAAATAATGTATTTCCAACAAAAATATATTACTGTTTGAATTTTAATTTTCAAAAGTTTTCTGTATTATAATTGTTTCTTTCTTGAAAATTTCTAATAGAAGATGGCGTAAACGGTGCTTTTTATGGGAGAAGGTGGCTAGCGAGAGGGCGGTTGATCGGGTGCTAGGTGATACCCGCCGCCTAAGGATAGTTACAACAGTGAGCCGCCATTACCTCACACACCTGACGAAACGCCACCCTACACCTTCCTTCTGTGAGACCGTAGTATGAACCGACCGTAGGATGAACCTACGCATTGGTGCAACAGAGAAAACTACTTCGTTTAACTGACACAATTGCCTTTACAAAATTACGACGGATACTGCTCGTCAGTTATTTGTAATTTTATACCTTATACAATGACTGCTTAGGAGCCAATAGTCCAGAGGTATCCAGTGGATTCGGCGCCGGTGTATCGATCTTTTAGAATACAATGCTTAGCTGTCTTGTCCCATACTTTGGAATGTGAATACTTTGACACTTTTGGTCTGGTAGTAGTACCTGTAGATGATACGCGAATACGTCTGTGTAGAATAGGCTGAAGGCGTAACATTCAGACAGAAAGACAGATATACATTAAATATGTATGTAAATTATAGCCTATGTGTTATTCTGATGTATATTCTGAGCTTATAAGCTATATTATTGTAAAGTTTCATTAAAATTCAAAAAGTAGCAAACATCCATCCATACATGCAAACTTTTGCGTTTATAATATTAGTAAGGATGTAGCGACCATTTCTCACTTACACCTTTGAAATAGGTTACTGCATGAATTCACCCATAGTCGTATGATCGATGACATCACAGCACTATGTTTAAGCTCATGATTAAGATGGTCGTGTATTGATCTTTTGTTTTCGGTTAAAAGGGGCGGTAAATGTGTTGTTACTCCAATGACCGCCACTCATCCTTAGTTTCATTTAATGTTCTTTTTTTGTATATTTCTTTTTTGTATTTTCCACCAAGTTTCGTCTTTTGTTTGGACACCTACTTAAGCGCCTGTATTCTTTTAGGTCAAGATTATGGTATACTCTTTTTATTTTTCTCCCTTTTACTAATTAGTATGTTGACACCAAGAACTTTAACTTTGATTAAAAATAATTTAAACTTTAAATAAACTTAAAATATTCCACTATCAGACTACATCTTTTGTACAGATAACATCGGATCATAGTCCACTACTTGACACCGCAGTAATTTTTTTTAAATACGTATAAACCTTGGAAATTCTTCGCCATGTTGTTTTACGCTCGTATTTAAAAGCTGAAAAATGAGTTTTCAGAGTAGACAGAAAAACTATCCTGACGGATAAAGATTTGCATTTCTTCGACGGTTATTTGTTTGTGCTATTTTGAAACGTTTATCCTCAGATCTCTTTTTCCTAAGCTATATTTTTCTGAATAAAGCATTACATTACATCTAGCCCATACTCGATGCATGTGTAAACCGCATTTTGATGCATTTTTTTATAATTACTATATTAAAATGGTCATTACTATAAAAATTGTGCTACAAATGTTTAAAGTGCAACAAACATTATCACGTTGCAATTTCATCGGGAACGTTATCTAACTTCAATTACCAAGTATTAACTTAGTTTCAAAAGGGAACCTAAAACACTATCTTAACTTGTAACAAGTAATTAAAGTTATGTTACGATGGCACTAGTAATATTGAAGAGCTGTTAGCTATATAAGCTGTACTTAAGAGATTGTTCTATAAATATACATATTTAATGGCCCCCATAAACGGTTGTGATTTTTTAACTTTAACCGTTCAGTCTTAACAACGTCACACCAAGCTTATTTAGTCCCAAAAAGTGTGAAAGAGAGACATTCATACACATCCTTAGGTTGTCCTGCTACGTTTGTACTGATTGTTGTCTTTGTTGTTATTAAAATAAATGTATAAAACAGCACAGAAATCAAAACGATGGGAGAATGCTCGCTACCACGTACTCAAAAAGTTATCAGAAAAATCAGTCCACTTCTATATATATGTATTTATGTATTTCGTATGTTTATGTATATTAGGCATTTATGTTTATTATGTATTTTTATGTATTTATTTACCTGACGACTATAATAAAACCCCACGAATCTTGTCAAAATCCAAGAGCGGAGCTGACTCCGTTGCAATATTTGAAGCATCTGCTGGTATCGCGTCTTCTCTATGAGGATATTACCTGCAGTTCACGCCTCGTATCGTCTTTGTCGCCCATCAATAAATAAATGAGAGGTGAGAGAGTACGCGAAGACAGTTAAAGGGAACGCTACATTGATGGAGATTCTTGAAGTGCACGTGAAACCACATGACTGTCATCGTTAACGGTCCAACAAAATAAACTTATGTAAGCTGATCAAACGATATAATCTTATACAAAAATAACAAGGAATTTGAATTATTTCACCATAGCGAAAAAGATACAAATGCAAATGGTCCGATAAAGATTCATAAATTTTATTTTCCCGCCAAAGCAACTTGACACGACATCAAGATAGCAAGTCGGAGTTATGAATTGCTCTCGAACTGCAGTGTGTTTACATACGCAGTACGCTCCCGTACAATAAGTTTTAAAATCTTCATACCCGTACAAACATCAGATGACGTTACATTTACATAAAGAGATTTAACGTTTTCGACTAAAATGTTTCTAGTTACATCAAAAAATTTAAAGTACAGTTTAGAATGAGAGGTGGTGGTGAATTTACGAAAAATTTTAAATAGATTAAAGATGGATATGTATAAGTTTTGCATGTTAAGTTGGATGTCTTTTGAAAATTAAACCAAAATAATCTATATAATCGTCACGCCCTTTTGTGGTATAAATGTAATCCATAAAGTTTTTATATAATAATTACTCCCTACCAAAATACGTTAAACACTAACTCTTAAGAACTTTTGTCTTTTGAGTTTCAAGCACTGGGAGAGTTGTGAAACAATAAGTGTTACCCCTTATTCGATACGGTTTTATAAAACTTTTCTCTCTTAAGTTAGTTTCCAACTGGAGCCATTTTATTTTCTCTAGATTTTTATATGATATGGTGTTAAAAGATATATTGGATTTTTTCCAATGTCCTTTTTATAAATATTATGGTTATATAATAATCTTGTTGTACAAAGAGGAAAGTTATTTGAGTAATATTTAAAATTTTTTAATGAATATAAGCGGTGTTTGTGGCACTCGACGAACAATCAATCAATAAGGCTAGTAAAGCCAGATTTCTTAACAGAGGCATCATAAACATATCACTAACCTATTGTAAATTAAATGGTCCTGTATATTGCCCGTACAATTTTTAAAACAACCTAGTAACTAAGCCAGGAAATTCGTCCAAAAGAAAAAGACTGCACAGACAAACAAAAATATGCAGAGAGCTTATCGCTTTGGCATTTATTACGAAGTTATAGCTCTAGAGCAGAGATTCAAGTAAAACCAAAAATTGCATGATATTTAAAATATGGTTAAACCTTCCACGAACTTTGCAACGATAGTTTTTTACTCGTATATATAGTACTGCAATGCACGGAATAAAAACTACGGTCATTCTTATATCGAGAGAATCATTTTATTTATCCAAAACAGACTTTTTATTGGCTAACCTCTATTCCGTCTAATAAGAAACTTATTTGAAAGCCCTCACTATGATCTTTTTTTTTTTTTATTATGTAAGAAAGTGGCAAACGAGCAAGCGGTTCACCTGATGTTAAGTGATAACCGCCACTCATTCTGATTCGTAACACCCGTAGGATTGCAGACGTCTTGCCACCATTTAATAAAGTTATTTTTATGTTCCTTAATGTTGCCTGCATATTCTTTTAATGTTTTACTTTTTTGTGCATTATATGTCAGCGTTATCATAGTATAAGTAATGTCTGAATTTCAACGTCAGATAGAGCGCATGATTATGCTGTCTGTACCGGCTGATGACACCGCGGAAATCACGGCGGCATGGTAAAATATCCAAGTTTTTACGCCAATATGTTTATTTCTAATTTTGGAGACGTCAGAACCAGATATTTATATAATGAGAAAACTACTGCATGGGGTATATACCTAAAGCAGTAACCGCCGAAGCTATCTCGCACTCTTTTCTTACACTAGATCTTTTTGGTTTCAAAAAATACACCTGCCATTCTCCCGTTCCGGTGGCAGGGGATAAATTAAAATAATTTTCCCGCCTTAAAAATAATGGTATCATTGCTTAAAATAAAATTATCACTTATCTACTCCACAACGTATAAACCTCCAAATGTGTGATTTCAGATTCACATCATATATAAACATTCTGATAGGCACAAAGTTGCCAAATCAAAAGCTTCGTCATAAAATAGACGACTTCAAACACCCTACGATAATAACTTGCTTTATTTTAATATTTTTCGATCAATGAAGGTAATGTTGCAAAGTCACAGCGTTAAAATAAAGGTGAAAAGGTTACATACGGTCGCCCGCATATCCGTTAACGAAATGGCTATCAACGAGACTTTGTGCACACAGTAAATTTTACACGGTCGAATAGTTGTTTGCGACGCAAACATTTTTGGTGAATGGAAAAGCTAGTCCCATGTGGAAATCAAAACAAATATACGTATCTTTAAATTCCGTCAAGATGACGTTGTTGCACGGTGATGTGATTAGAAGGCCATAAACAAAATATTTTTGTTTGTTTATTTATAGATGCACAAACTTAAGCTTTTTAAAATAAAGACCACTTCTTGATTCTGTACACATTTATTTTAGAGTAACTCCTATGCTCTTCTTTAAGGCTTCTTGGTAGGGTCACGCAACAGTATTCGCTGTCAAACGGCGTGAAGTGGAAGAGTTATTATACTTCTGCGTTTCGTCTGGGGATTGAGGTAACCAGGTCCCACTTTATTAAAAATTCGCAACGTATTTGCAACCTTTTGGATGTTGCAAATATCCATGGTCGGCGGTCATCACTTAAAACCAGCTGAAATTGTGGTGGGGGCACGAAACAGCTACTGGATGTTGCATGAATGGGCAGGCGTGTCTGGGCAGTACCACGTCTTCACAGAATATTCGTGATTCATTCGTGCGTATTCGCGAGTGAGGTAATCGGAGCCCACTTTTTAAAGGTTGTCAACGCATCTGCAAGCCCTTGGGTGTTATTAATGCCCATGGGCGACGGTATTCACATAGTATTAAGTTATGGTTTACGCATTTTTGTTGTTTCAAACAAATGCTATAATGAATAGATTCTTGCGGGAAGTCGATGGATGCAGTTGGCTCAGGATCAGACATCTCTGCCCGCTCTCAGCCCGCTTTTATCCTTGTTAATCAAGACGTTTCCCCCCAGACAATTAATTAAAGTAAACAGCATTTTAATTTCAATGTTCTATTCCATAGCAACTTCGTTTAGATTTAGTAAAAGAAGTACAATCTAAGTCATTGTTTTTAACAATTTAACATTGTAAATTTGAAATGCCCTCTAGATGTTTTAAATGCGGCAATCCATCGAAATAAACTAAAGGCTTAAACAATGCTACGGGAATATATCACGATGCGCACTGCAGTAACAATCTCATAAAGAGAATTAACGGGAAACTGCATACATTTTTCGGGCAAATAAAGTGCTACTAGGTTAATACTCAAAGAATGAAATGGTTGTTTACATCACTTCATTCCGGGCAGTGTTAAAATTATCGCTGCCTCGAATATAGCAAGTTCAATGGTACATACATTAGTGCAGCATGTTATTTAATATTTAGAACATGAATTGAAAACAGATGCAGTATTTCTGTATCAACAAAAGGTGGCTTAATTATTTGTATTTTTTTACTACGAAATGTTGTCAAACTAGCTGTCGGTTCATCTAATGTAAGTGAATACAGCCGCCCATGGACTTCTACAACACCCAATGGCTTATACATATATAATATATATATATATATATATATATATGTATTATACCTTATTTATATATATTCACCTCCTACTTTTGTGGAGTCCGTTGAAAAAAGACATTTACTGTCAAGATTTCAACATGCGTTCGAGACGCTCTAGCCAACTGTAGACCCCATAGACCCCAATCCATATAAGATTATCAAACTTTTACATTTTTAACAATGTTTGGCGCCACCTAGTGAGAAACTTTACAGTATACGTTCTCAGTCGCCACCGAATTTCATATTTATTTCAGGTGTTGGCAACATTAAGAGAAGTCGTGCCTTGAGGTTGTTGGCAACACTAAAAGAAGTGTCATTCTAGGAGGTATAAATGAAACTGCACGAAGCATTTCATGGTCTTCATCGTCTTTCTCTGGCTGTCATCAAGAAGTATACGCGATAGTGCTGCCCAATCGGTATCACAAATTAAATCGTTAGAGTGGTGTTTCATTAGTGATATTAAACTGATAAAATAAGTAATAATACCAGTGTTATTGTTGTGCAAAGTGAAACTACGGTGATTTGGTAAAAGTATTTATATTTCTACCTGCTTACCTCGATAAAGCAAAGTATAGCTAACACAGGTAATACTTACGGTAAATGTAAATAACTTTAACTCCGGCGTGATTCAATTGAAATAAATTTTAAACGATAGAGAGGGATCAGTAATGAATTTATCAACAAGCAGAATTTGGCGGTCGCTTGTAGTTTTTGAAAAAATAAATAATGAAATAGTGTGATTTTTACTATAGAAATCCGCCATTTTTTTGTTGTCAATATGTCACTTCAGCTGGTATTTGGTGCTCATAAAAAAAAAACCTAACATCGAAGGTTAAGGCGGGAGCGAAGCGGGAGTGAACCTTCTAACCTAATCTATCCGAGTCGGATTCGCTCTGTGTCGGTTCTGTGACTCATTAAATTAAAAAAAAATCGGAATATCGATACGTGTATGATGTCGCCCGCTTCCTATATTTATCACGTTGGCAAAACTGTGTATTGAGTTTTTGAAGTCAAACAAATAAAATGGTGGATTTCTTAGTACAAAAAACAAGTTTTAAATATTTTTTTCTAGAAAACTATAAGCGACCGCCGAATTCTTTTTGATAAATTCATAACTGATTTTTCTCTATCGTTTAAAATTTATTTGATTTGAATTACGCCGGAGTTAAAGTTATTTACATTTACCATACTTACTAAGCATAATAGTGAAATTAAAATTTGCATAAAATAATTTTTAATTCGTACGGTAGTTCTTCCCTGGGGAAGAGAATTTTAATTTCTCGTATCGCGTTTACGTCGACCTTCTCCAGTCTTAATATTCTTTGATGAGGGTCTTCGGGGAAGCAATATTGTGTGGGTTATTTGGGGGGTCATGCTAACGTTATCGGTAGCTATGGATGTAAGCAATTCCCTATTCATTTAAGGAGAGTTTTGCTAGGTTAAAACGTCTTTAGATAGCAATAAGAAAGAAATGCTGTAAGAATTTTCTTTGTCATACAAAGATTAAAGTTTTCTAAAATCCACCATTCCTATGTAACTTATCAGTAAATTTCGAAAATTTTCTGAAATCCTACCAAAACAATTAAACGGTTGGTTTAAAAACGATTAAAGCAAGTCATTAATGTTAGTTAGTTCATTTAACTTTTTGTTTGCCTGCTTTAGGCTGTAACCAATTGTAAATGATACCTTTGATTTTAAGAAAACCAATACTTTTAAAGAATGTTTGCTAATGATGAAATCTACTGTCCAAGGATCAGCTGCAATGTCTGGTTGAGTAATGTCAAGGTTGAGTGATATCCGAAATGTAAAAATTGCGTGATCAGATAAGTCCGTAGTTTTTTTTTTATATCAAAACATGCCCTTACTTTAGGATAACATTATCCTGTGTTGTAAGGACGTTTTACAAACATGAATTTCACGCGGACAAACACCCAGATGCGAAACAACTATCTGTGGGTCACACAAATAGTTGTCCTGTGTGGGGATCGAACCCACGAGCCCCGACGCCGAAGCTAATGCCTTGGCAACTGCGCCACGGAGTTATTTGTTGAAGTAGTAGTTAGTGTTCCATTTTTCATCAACCATTTCGCGCAATTTAAATTTTTATAAAAAAACGAATCTGTGCCATAACTTGATGATGAGAGGAAGATGTTTCAAAGGAAAGCTCGCAAGCGATGCAATATTACGAGTTAATTTAGCGGAAAACAAGGTGCTCTTCGTTAAAGGCGTAATTCGCCTCGTTAAAAATCATCATCAAAAATCATAAAAACATGGTGGTGGTGGGGCCACGGAACAGTTTTTGCTGTTGCACGAGTGGGCAAGTCCATCCGGGTAAGTCCCACGACCTCACAGAAGACCAGCGTGACGTGGATGGACCGCTTGCACGTTTGCCGCCTTCTCACATAAAAAAAATTAAAAAATTGATAATTTTTAGGGTTTCGTACCCAAAGGGTTAAACGGGACTGGGAAAATGTGAAAATTCAACGACAGCTTAACTAAAGACCATGATTGACTTCCGTCGTATTAAAGTCAACCGAGGTCTTTGGTTTACCTGTAATTGCTGTAACCGCAAAGTACGTTACAAAAATACTTGTAATACGTCTAAAGAATTGTAGTCTAAACTCACTAAGCTAAAATTCTATTATTATTTCTTACGAACGAAATATTCTTATGAACATAAAGCATTACTTCTATCTTTGATGTAATATGAATAACGTGACAATTAGTAGATATAAAGATTACGTTTAACTGGTCTCTTTTTTAAACATTATACACAACAATATCTGAACATTATTCCATACATCACAATCAATGCTGGTAATAAATAAAAACAAGAATTAACAGTCCCGTGCCTGAATGCCTCTGTTAACGCAGGCAATCAAGCTTCTGTTAACCGCATACCCGTGAATGGATGGTCTGACAAGGGACTTTTAATGAATATGGGGTAGTAGGTACGTACGTTGCATATTTCTCATAAACATACGCATAATCAGCTGTAAAAAGGGTAAGGGTTGGCACGAGATTTTATGGTCTTCTGTAGATACGAATCTTTTATAAGAATATGTATATTATATGTCTGAGTATATCTGAGTAGGCCAGGAACCCTTCTTTCACTGTAAACTGAAGAAGGTCTGAGTCTGAACAGCCAAATTTACACGTCTCGTCAATATACGTATTTTTTTATGTGACAAAGTGGCAAATGAGCTGGTGGATCATCTGATGTTAAGTGATAACCATAGCCTATGGACATTTGCAACTCCCGTTGGGTTGCAGAAGCGTTGCCATCTTTAAATAAATTGGGACCCTTGCATTGTGAAAATTGCATTTGTTGATCTTACATACTGTAAAAATATAAAACATGTAGATTGCAGTACAAGATGTGTTTGAAACTTTATCATCATCACCGTAAAAGTTACAAACCTTCCAATTTACGTTAAATCCTAACCTACCCTTTATTTTATTTTACATTTTTACGGTAATTTTGACCCGTGAAAACTGCACGTGACAATTTGTAAGTAAAGAATCACAAATATTATTCACAATTAAAAAAATGATTTATGAATTTTAAAGTTGCTTTTACGAAAGTTTTAAGTTTCCATTTTGTTTCATATACCATAAGTAGCGTAACGTAGAGAAAAAGAGGTAAAGTCAGAGTTTAAATTTGGCTTCGAGAATAATCTGTGGAAAATCTCTGCAGTAAAATTCCTCTCGTTAGTAGACTTCGCCGTTTAGAAGCTATCAAAAACTCGCAAATTGCTTCTGCAAGTACATATTTAGTGCAAAGTAAACTCAGGTTGCGACATAGCAACAATTTTGAAAGCGCACACACAACGTTATGACTCTGGCTATATTTGTTCATATAAATTTTCGAAAATTACTGCTTTAAGTTAATCGAAATAATGAATGAATAATGAATGACTTTAGAAGGTCTGCTTCTGTAGGTGGGTATCTGCGTCATATTTCGTCCGTGTACTCGACCTGACAGAAGATCGGCAAGTAAGTACAATACTTCTGCGTCTCGTCTGGAGAGTGCGGTAGCCGGGGCCCACTTAATTAAAAGGTGGCAACGCATCTGCAACCTGCAAGCCTACGGGTGATGCAAATGTCAATGGGCGGTAGTTATCACTTAACAACAGGTGAACCGCCAGCTCGGTTGCAAACTTCTCACACAAAAGCTAAGTCCGGCTCCTGAGAACGTAACTTTAAAGGTTTTCAGGATCATCCGCAAGCGCCCGAGAGAGGGAGATGGACGTGGAGAACGGGACCTCAAACCAGGACAAATTGGCTATCTCCCTCTTTTAGCTATATTTGTGTATACAACTTAGAATGAACTCTTAAGTTACACACAAACGCGCACTTTTTTTTGGACACATTTTTACGCAACATTCTCTAACGTAGGTACTAAATAACTGATAAACATACTTTTCTTTTGTAAATACATACATATTATAAGCATATAAACACCCAGACACTGGCAAACCACTACGTTAATCACAAAAACAATTCCAGTAGTGGGGATCGAACTCACACCCTCTGGCACAAGTAGCAGGTTCACTACCCACTACGCCAATCGGGTCGTCAAGTTTATCTTGTAATTAAAAAAATACTACACACGGACACTCCATTATATTTAATATTTATATAATGTAATCGTGTGAGCGTTGAGCAAAATCGGCAAAATAGTTTCAGTTTACCAATTTATTTTCACAAAATACTTTAGTTTTTCGTTCAGCATTTTATTTCATTGCGTGGTAACTATGTTTAAACCTCCCTCCACGCGGCATTTATCAGTTGATAACTGCAGTTGATCGTTGAAATAAACAGAAATCCCTTTAAATGCAAGCGATGCAAATGATTTGGATTGACATTTCACTGTTTTAAAAATTGAATCGAGCGCTTAATTGTTCCCTAGCGTTGGCCAGGGTTAGCACATAGATAGATTTCGTGTTTTTTTTTTTCTTATTTGCATTTTAGTAATTTTATTTTTATTTGAGACAGTTTATACTAACCTTAATTTATAGGACTACTTAATTTCCATTGAAAAATAAGGGCCTGGAAAGATCTTTCTAAATCAAAAGAACTCATTTTCACAATCAGATTTCTTCTCAAAAATCTTTTCTTTCACAAAAACATTTAATTTAAATTTCGATATTTTCGGGACATTTCTGAGTATATTTTAAACGCTTTCTAACGCTTAAAACGGGAAGATATGACGTTTTCTAGTAGAAATATACTTAAGATTCTATCTGATATTAAAAATAACTGAGTACTTGTGTACGAGAAGGTAGTTTGTGATATTAGTATCATCCTTACTAATATATAGTTTGTATGTATCATCATGTTTCACGCAGAAACTACTGAATAGATTTTAATGGAACTTACTTACAATATAGCTTATTTTTTTTTTTATGGGAATATGAGGCAAACGAGCATGTGGGTCACCTGGTGATAAGCGATCACCGCAGCCCATGGACATTTGGAACATCGGTTGAGTCGCAATTGCGTTGCCGGCCTTTAAGGAAGGAATAGGCTCTCTTCTTGAAGGTCCCTAAGTCGTATCGGTCTGGAAATACCGCTGGCGACAACTCGTTCCACAAAGTAGTTGTGCGGGGTAGAAAGTTTCGTGAAAAACGCACTGTGGTGAAGCGCCAACCATCAAGGTGGTGTCGATGGTACTTGGCGGTTTGACGAGTTGTACGATGGTGAAATTCACCAGCAGGTATCAACCCAAACAATTCCTCAGAGCACTCCCCATGATATATCCGATAGAAAATGCATAGGGATGCAACATCCCTACGCAAGGCCACAGAATCGAGGCGATTCGAGCAGCTCTTCGTTGAATGCGGTCAAAAAGAAGGAGCTGGTATTTCGGTGCCCCAGCCCAGAGATGAGAACAGTATTCCATGTGAGGCCGAATCTGTGCTTTATAAAGCTGCAACCGATGTGTCGGCAGGAAATACTGTCTCGCTCGGTTTAGGACACCGAGTTTTTTAGAAGCCAGCTTGGCTTTTCCTTCCAAGTGACCGCGAAATTGAACGCTGCTCGATATATCGACCCCAAGAATTCCGATCGAATCGGTGGCAACAAGGGGAGTGCCTTCAAAAAAGGGAGATACGACGTAGGGTTTTCTCTTCGCGGTAAACGCGCAAACCTGTGTCTTCATGGGGTTAAATTGGACTAAATTAAGTCTGCCCCAATCCGAGATTTTGCATAACATAACCTCGACTTCAGACACAAGTTTATTCCGGCACTCTTCGACGTACTCCTGAGAAATATTTGCCCGGCCGGTATATAGTGCGTCACCCGTAGTGTCATCCACATAGCAATGAATGTTGCAAATATGCAACAGATCATTGATATGTAGGAGGAACAACGTAGGGGACAGGACGCAGCCTTGTGGGACACCAGAGTTCACGAATTTAGCGTCGGAGCAAGCACCGTCACCTTGATGCTCCGACGAGTGAGAAAACTAGTGATCCAGTTGCACAATTTCTCAGGAAGCCCGTAAGATGTAATCTTAAAAAGAAGTGCTTTGTGCCAAACCCGATCGAAAGCTTTCGCTACATCTAAACTAACCGCCAAGGCCTCACCCTTTGTCTCAACTGCCTCCGCCCATCGATGCGTTAGGTACACTAAAAGGTCACCAGTTGAGCGCCCGCGTCGAAAGCCATATTGACGATCGCTAATGAGCTGGTGCTCCTCAAGGTACCTAAGGAGCTGGCAGTTTATGATGGACTCCATGATTTTAGAGAACAAAGAGGTGAGGGCAATAGGCCTATAGTTCGACGGATCTGAACGATCACCTTTTTTAGGAATCGGGTGCACTAAAGCCGTCTTCCAAGAAGTTGGGACAATGCCTAGGGAGTAGGAGTGCCGGAAAAGGCGCGTTAAAACCGGTGCCAACTCTGGAGCACACGTCCTTAACACAATGGGAGGGATTCCGTCTGGCCCGCTCGACTTATGGATGTCTAAAGAGAAGAGTGCTTTACGTACTGTGCTCTGCAGAAACCTTATTTCTGGCATTGTGTGCTCACACCGCGGGATGGTCGGCGGTGTGTTCCCCTTATCACCCAGTGTCGAGTTAGACGCGAAGAGGGTGCCCAAAAGGTCGGCTTTCTCTTCAGCGGTGTGGGCTAACGAATCATCTCCCCTGTGCAAAGATGGAAAAGATGGCGTACAGAAGTTTCCTTGAACAGCCTTGGCGAGAGACCAGAATGCACGAGTCCCCGAAGGAAGGTTAACTAATTTCTCGCTTGCTGATGCGATTGCTCTTTTGAAGGACCTAGAGGCAAAGTTGTACTCCTTTTTAAAGTGACTGGTATTTACATCCCTAGACGCCATCGCAACGGTCCAGGCCCGATAACTCTCCTGCTTATGGTGAGATGCCAATTTGCAGGAGCGACGGAACCAGGGATTGGATCTGCCGCCAATGGGAACCGTAGAGAAGGGGATAAAAAGTTCCATTCCCTGAAGCACCACATCGGCGATAGAATCAGCGATGGCGCTGGGATCATCCAGCAAGAAGCAAACCTTGCCCCAGGGATAAGATGCAAAGAAGGACCGCATCCCATCCCAATCAGCTGACCTGTAATGCCACACACGACGAAAACTCGGGGAGCGCGTAAGCGTTCTGCGCGCGATGGGCACTACGCTCCGGACCAATGGATCGTTCCGGACGTGGTCTGACGAGCCAATAGGGGCATCGACAGAAACTTGGTAGTGATCCGGATGAGTGGTCAGCAGAAGGTCCAACAGGGAAGGAGAATGATTTAACACATCTGGGATCCGCGTAGGCATAGTGACCAATTGTGTTAAACCATTTGCAATGGCAAAGTCGTGTACAGACCTCCCAGCATGATCGGTGGTATGTGACCCGAGCCAGTCGACGTGATGGGCGTTAAAATCACCAAGGATCACGGTCTCTGCGGTTGGGATCTGTTGGAGCACATAATCTGTACTCATTTGGACGTGGTTTATGAGTCGGTCTGTTTCCGTATTGCCGCTATGGGACCTATAAAGGCACGCATAGACGCGAGGGTGGTCGTCGTTGTCTACACGTAGCCATATGATGGACAGGTATGTGTTATTCTGATGCTTATACATCAGAATAACACATACGCTGTAATTTATAAAGATATTGTGGGGAATTGTCCAAAATATATGTATAAGTGACAATTAAGTAGGAAAATTAGCCATCTGCGCGATATTCTGGTTTAAAATAAAAAAAAAAAAACTCATTGTTAATTCCCTTTGGCCGCGCGGGCGAAGCCGCGGTTAACAGTTAGTAATAGATTTTTTTTATCTTTCGGTCAATTCATTCCAAAGTTAGACCATTATACGCAAACAATTTATGACACCGGGCCGGTTAGTAATTGAACTCGAAAAACCTAACATGATTACTATTTGAATTTGATTTCGGCATTCGGCAACCCTATTAGCATTGGGCAACCACTTCGATTTGGCTGAATGTTTCAATTCCATTTGTTTCATTTTTATTTCCTCTGTTGAATTACCGTTTAAATGTTAATTGTTAAATTCTATTCGTTTATTGCTATACGTTATTTCAGTAATTTTGTGAATGTTCTTATAAACAAAAAAACACTAAACTCATCGATACCCGTTAAAAGTTCACAAATTTCCAACCGAAGTGAATTTGTAAAAACTTGAGAGAATTTGGGTAAATCTCGTATACCGGGTTGGCGTAGATGAGTAGATATTTGCTTTGGTGACGGAATAGTGAGTGATTGCTACCTGGGGCAAATGCTTGTATGATCAACAAGTACTTTAAAGTTTTTTTTTTAAACATCTCCCTTACTTTAGGATAACATTATCCTGTGTTATAAGAACGTTTTATAAACATAAATTTCACATGGACAAACATCCAGATGCGAAACAACTATCTGTGGGTCACACAAATAGTCGTCCTGTGTGGGAATCGAACCCATGAACCCCGTCGCCGAAGGCGATATCTTGGCGACTGCGCCATGCGTCATCAAGATTTTTTGTCTACGTTCTATTTGTTAACAAGATATGTCTGCGTAGCCAAATAAAACGTAGATTTACGTTATTACTACTAAAGGGGTAATATTTGCGAATATAGAATAAAATAACAGTATTTAATAATAGTTTCTATGCATATACTATCAAAAATGTCTTGTAGAAACATGTAGACAAATTCTATTTCTCATGCAGGCGTCGCGGTGCCAGAAACTGATTTAGTTTGTGGAACTTACAATCTAGCACAGGAGTTTAACAAAATCAGTCCATTATTTAAACTTAATTAATTAATGCAACAAGTAATAATGCAGGACTCCAACGAGTGTAATGGGAAACCGTTGGTGAGCATGAATGCCGAGCATAGTCAAGTATACAATCAAATATATGACAGATATACAATCAAAGCCGCGATAGCTCATGACGCTCGCCATTAATTCAATATATTCGAGCAACCTGAGTTCGGTCCCCGTTGCGGCACCAATGAAATTGTTAATTTTAAGTGTTGACTTATCACTCAACACGTGCTCGGCGGTGAAGGAAAACAACGTCGGGAAAAATGCATTTTTTCGAAATAATAACAAAAAGATTTCGAAAATATGTGAAGTCCCCCAATCCACAGTGGGCTACGTGGTGGACTATGGCCTGTACAGAGGAGACCTTTTCCCAGCAGTAGGACGTTTATAGGCTGTTACTATATAATCAAAGATGAATGTACTACTTTTGGATTAACACTCGAGCAACTCTGGTGGAGGGTTGATTTTGTTAAGCTACATTAACAGCAATTTAACGTAAAAATATGAACACGTTCTTCAATGACAGGAAACGATCGTCTTCATCAAGCGGATACTCTCCAGACCATCACTTCCGTTATGCCATATTCTCAAAATATTGCGACCCGAATGGCGTAGTGGGTAGTGTACTTGCCTCCTGCACCAGAAGGCGTGGGTTCGATCCCTACTACTGGAAAAATATTGTGTGATGAACAGTGTTTTTCTAGTGTCTTGGTGTTTATATATGTATAATATTTATTTATTTACAAAAGAAAAGTATGTTTATCAGTTATCTAGTACCTACTCATAGTACGAGTGTTGCTTAGTTTGGGACTAGAGAACCTTGTGTTGTTTGTGTTCTAAAATATTTATTTATTGAGAACTAGCTTTTCGTTCTAGCTTCGCTCGCGTTGAAGCCTTTAAATAAATATTTTTCTTTAGAATATATATATTTTAAAGATTTTTCCAATTAAAAAATAGCCTATGTCCTTCCTCAGGCTCTATATTATCTCTGTACCAAATTTAATTTAAAACGGTTCAGTAGTTTTGGCGTGATAGCGAGAGACAGACAGACAGAGTTACTTTCATTTATAATATTAGTATGGATAGAAACCTCATCAATATTTTCTGCGTTATATCGTTACACAGAAAATATAAATGAATTATAATTATATTGTCAAATCGGGTTCAAAGTAAATCACCATTCAACATCAAAAGGAATTATTAGAAAATCTTCTCCCGCCAGGCTCGTCTCAATTAAGAACGCCTGCTATTTTGAACAAAAGCTTTTCAACAATACACGCCAATTTTATTCGTTCTGTGAATTTCGTACAATGGCTCGTTAATTACCGATTACGAATTCTTCCTATGATATATATTTATATACATATATATATAATAATACGGTGGTGGGGCCACGCAACAGTGTTCGCTGTTGCACGAATGGACGGGTCCGTCCAGGTTAGTACCACGACCTCACAGAAGACTGGCGTAAAGTAGAAGTGTCGCACTTCTGCGTTTCGTCCGGTGAGTGAGGTGAACCGGGCTCACTTTATTAAAAGGGTGGCAACGCTTTTGTAATCCTACGGGTGTTGCATGTTGTTTCGTGTTGATGTCCATGGGCAGGCGGTAATCATTTAACATCAGGTGAACCGCCAGCTCGTTTGCCACTTTCTGACATAAAAAAAGAAAAAAATATTTCATTTTGCTTTTCAAGTCGTAATATTTCTTAATATACTTGGTCCGTACTTAGTATCTTCCGCTTGAAATAATGTTAAACTGGTAGCCGATGGCTCACTTCGGGATAAAACTTTTTTCAATCAAATTAGTGTAAGAGCGATGTCTAGGCCACAGTCCCATTGTTGATTGCCTGTTTTCACAGACTGACGAAATCTCATTATCAGAAAAATAATACGGTACAATAGTTTTGCGTTGGTTGGAAACTTACGCAGATTGCAGATTTTAGTTTGGCAGCGTAAAAAATAAATTTATTACCTCGAGCTACAACCGGTGCAATACAATAAATAATCTCTCACAGCCATGCCATGATATGCCAGACTAAAAATTTCTTTATTTGTATCCTTTTATCAAGAATAATATATTAATAGATACTCGTAATTCGAACGTGAGATTTCGCCACTGCTATTAGTGATTTTAACAATGTGAAATTTTCATCGGTGTGGCAATAAGCCGTGTAGCTTAGTGGTTAAAGCGTCTGGACATGAATCCCAAAGACGAGCGTTCGATTCCCAGAGCGGCGAAAAACAATTTTGTACATTTTTCTACAAATTTTAAAGTATCATCTGAAGTGAGATTATTATCACTATAAAAATTTAAATACATTAGTTTATTAATTTATAAAACTCTCTGTGTAGGTAAATTGACCCTTAAATTAAAAAAAAAAACAATTCCTTCTAATTGAAACTGCGGTCACATCATTTTATTTTTTCAAATAATATCTATTTTTAAGTTTTAATACTTTTTGTGAACTTTGGCTCTATCAAAATTAACAGCTTTCATATGAGATTTCAAAGTTATTGATGGTGAATAAGTTTCATCAATAAATAATAACGTTCAAAATTAATCTAACACAAATTCAGGCAGTCCTCGTTCATCCCTACGTACCGGGATAGTTAATTTCTCTTATGACATATAATAGAGTCTATGAGGTGGAGGCAATATTGGAGATCTGGGAGCTGGGAGCTAAAATTAATGGAACAGTGATGTCTAATGCGTGTTTTAAACGCATATTAATATCCAAGAACAGTATGCGCTTATGAACTTAAAGCAAGCTGCCGTCACGACAAGTTTCCGTGTTATTGGATGGCAAATAGTGAGCTAGGCGTAAACAATTTCAATGACACGACACAAAGCAATATGATGAAACATATGGGATTTTTAAATAATATAAAAATATGCAAGAGTATTATGAAATAATTAAAAATGATAATTGTGTTTTAAGGAACACATTTCATGTTTACTATTCGAAAGACATGCGTGCTCATATTAGTATCTGACCGCCGTCGAACAGGTAAAAAATATTCGTTTACTTTTTTCTGGCTTTTTGTTGAGTATCACTACATAGTATAAAACAAAGACGTCCCGCTGTCTGTCTGTCCCTATATATGCTTAGATCTCTAAAAGTACGCAACGGATCTTGATGCGGTTTTTTTACTAGATAGAGAGATTCAAGAGGAGTTTATATTTATAATACATTGCGCCCGTGCGAAGCCTGGGCGGGTTGCTAGTTTATGTATAAAAAAGTGTACAATACCCGCGATAAATATTGGAAATCGACCTTTGGAATGCAGTTAAGTAAAAAACAAAAGCAACAGCATATACGTGTCCCAATTTTGGGCAAAGGCGTCTTCTGTACAGAGGGTATTATAAGGCTGTAGAGACGGGATCTGAACTATATGATTTATCAGGATTCTATAATTAATTAGCCAAAATACTGATGACTCCGTAGCGCAGTCGCCAAGGTATCGGCGTCGGGGGTCCTGGGTTCGATTCCCACACTATCTTTGTGACCCACATATAGTTGTTTCGTATCTGGATGTTTGTCCACGTGAAATTTATGTTTTTAAAACGTCTTTACAACACAGGATAATGTTATCCTAAGTAAGGGCAATGTTTTTAAAAGAAAAAAAATACTCCCACTACCACCTTACCTAACACTCTTACTCTAAAGCTCAAGTATGGGCGCTAAGTTATACACATAATTTTAAACCATGTGTCCATAATTTAAAGACTCTTTATAACAAAACCTTTGCGCTTATTGTGGACAAAAATTCTTTTTTTACTAGAAAAAGGTCTATCAAAGTTTAGTAGTTTCCCTAAAGGCAGCATAGTTACGATACGCTTTGAGTGGCAAAATTATAGCTCGAGATGAACTCGTCTTGCGTAACAGAAACGATCCCTTGACAAGATTGTATGTATCTTCTTTTTATTTTGTGATAAATAAACAGTGCCAATATGTTATTAGAATATCTTTATTTAATTTTTTGAGGTTTTCAGGAAGCAGTCATTAAAATAATCTTTTAACATTTGGGGTCGATGAAATGTATTAAAGTTTATTAGTAAAATTTGCAACAGCTATAGAATTAGTTACATACTTTACTGCATCATCCTAATTTTACGAGAAAAGCAAGAGGCGAGTGAATGATTTAGGAAGTGTTCTTGAATTCTTATTGAAATAAATATTAACATTAAGTTTCTTCAGTAATATCTTTATAATGTTAATAAAACACAATCGAATACAATTATGTTAGATCGGTGTAAAATAGAATATCAAAGGAATTATTAAATTACTTTAGCCCTCTGGGCATCGTCGTAATTAAGATCGCTTGATACTTTCAACGAAAGCTTTGCAATAATACATTAATTTTATTCTTTGTGAAAAGTAGAATAATTCTCCAATTACTGATTAACTTTCATTCCGATAACATACGGTTTTTAAGAATTAAAATTATTGCTTGCTATGAAAATTTAGTTTTTGCAATTATTCCTAGAGAAATCTATGTTATAATTAGATAACACGGGTGCGAAAGAAACATATTTAGCATACATAGGTGCAACCATGTGTTGCAATCAGTATGGGTATAATTACGTTTACCCTACACGCTCAAGCTCGCTAATTAAGATATAATGATACACGTACATTCACATAGTGATTAAAACGTTGGGAAGATTAATAGGTTTCAAGATGCGTGGTTTGTAATTTCTTACTCATGGCAGCGTTGATATTATTATATCATCTTTCAGAGCCGCGTTAACTCTTGAATTAAATGCTAGAGTCCAAACGCTATTTGCGGATTTAATTCAAGATATTTGCAACACCAGAATTTAAGTCCCGCTGCCGAAACCAATGAAATTATTAATTTTGAGTGCTGATTTATCAAGTGCTCAGCGGTAAAGTATAACATCATTAGGAAACCTGCATATTCACAAAATAAGCAGAAAAAATATTTCTTTTTTTTATGCGAAAAGTTGCCAAGCGAACAGGTGGTTTACCTGATGTTAAATGCATACCGCCGCCCATGGACATCTGCTACACCCGAAGGTTACAGATGCGTTGACAACCTTTTGAAAATTGGGCTCCGGCTACCTCACTCACCAGACTAAACGCGAAAGTATTTGTCCTACTTCCACTTTACGCTGGTCTTCTGTGAGGTCGTGGTACTTACCCGGATGGGCCTGCCCATTCGTGCAACAACCGAGGCTGCTGCGTGGCCCTAACACCGTTCCGTTTCGGAGATATTTTTGTATTTGCACGTGACCCTACGCGTGATGGACGATGCCCGAATACTCTGTTCAGAAGAGGCTTTTTTTCTTTTCCTAGCAGTGGATATCCTCGTATACAGGTTGTTACTTTAATTATATATAATTGTTGTCGCTGGCAACACTGTATACCGGATATGACGTCATTTACTCGAGCGAAGGGTCGCATGGAGTAGCGGTCACTTGCATTTCAGCTGCGTTCCCGGACGGTGATATAACCACTAGTGCTGCTTGTCGTTATAATAGTTGTTAATATTCAAGTTTAGTAATAGTTCAAATATTAGAATCAACTGTATTAATTTACTTTTATATGTAATCTCAATTATGTTCATTTGTCTCGCGAAACTCTAAAGCGATGGTAACTTCTCTAGCCGAAATAGTAAACTATATTTTAATCGGGAGATACTGCGAAACTGTTCGTAAAAAGTTTATGAATTATTTATTTACACACATACTCTACAAATTAAAATTCGTGACATATTTAATGTATCATCAGTTTTGAATTTAGAGCGGTCTAATTACACAGCAGGTCAGAACAAATCTCACTGTAATAATTACATATAATACTAATGACTTTACTCTAATAATTTCCCAGTATGCTTCTTTAATAAGTAATAACACCCGCGTTGTTAATTAGTATTTGATTTGATAAAAATATACCATTATGGAACACCAACGTAATTTCATTATCGTATTCGTTATCTTTATTTTCAATTCCGACATGTAGCTTACCTAAGCTTCATTATGAAATTGCAAAATGAGAATGAGAAAAAGAAAAAGTCGTAATTGAGTATTGATCATGTTTCGGCATAGAGAATGTCATCTCACACGAGTGCATTGAAATTAAAATTCGTACCCTGTACCACCGACGCTCATTTGCAAAGCTGACATCTCAAGTCTTACATTTCATTTTGTGGTTCGCTTTGCTTCATTCGTTTGTTCGTAGTTCTATGTGTGCTTCCATACGTTTGTGGATCCATCGTAGACTTAGACAGAAAACCACTGACGTTTCCCACATGGATTATGTTTCTCTCGAATGCATGCATATCCAGTTTTCAGTTTTCAAAATTTTTGTTGACGTTAAATCTTTGGTCTCTAGAAGATTTTACGTCTGACCGATCAAGGAATATTACACATTGTTTTTTTTGTCGTGTAGATGTTTCGTTGTATACTATGATATATGGGTCGCTAGTTTTTTATAAAAGCATTTTTTTCCATTAGTAGAAATCGAATCCGCACCCTCTGCCGAAAAAGGCAGTATCACTATCAACTTCGCCAAATGGGTCGTAGTAATAATATAGATTAAATTAAATGTCGAATTTAATTTAGAAGGAATTATGAAACCATAGGTAAACCAACAGAACTTAGTGCAATTGTAAGGAGGCAAACATTTTCGCAATCCCGGGCCGAGAACGATTTATAAATTTCATTTTCTCGCCAAAGCGACGTCAAGATAGCGGAAGACGGAGTTATGAATTGCTTTCAAGCTGCTTCACTCCCTCGCACTGAGGTTTGCTCCTTACTACTGCCCCATTCTTAAAACGCTTGTAGATTTTGTTAGACCAGCGACGCGTGCCGATTTTCTTTTTACTTTTTCATTAAATAACGTTATATCTCGTCGTGAAAAGTTTGTTTTGGTAATGAAGTTTCAGTTCCAGCTTCTTGTTTTACCAAGGCTTACCGACGCCCATTCCACCCCGATAAGAATTGCAAAGAGCTCCATTTTTCATTGGTATGTTTGCACATTTTCCGATCGCGATGCTGAGTATGCATCTGCTTCGTTTATGACATAATGACATTTCTTATCTCTTTCATAAGGATAAGAAATAACTAGAAGAAAATCCTAATTAGCATTAAGTCCGCCTTTGTAGAAACTTTTAGTACCTACAGTAAAGAATATACAAACAAACAAACAAGAAATCTCTAATTCTACGATATTCGATAAATGTGTTACCATAGCCTAAATATGAAAGTAGTCTATCCTTACACACAAACAAAACGAAATTATGTAGTACTAGCTGTTAACTGATGCTTCGCCGTCGCGGTCAAAGGGAATAAACAATGAGTTTTTTATTATACACTAGAGTAGCTTGCGCTATTCTGGTGTATATTTGCAAAAATTGCAGAATTTTTTCCCCACTACTGACACCTACCGTTATTTAAAGTTTTTTATAGTGCTAATCTCTGCACTTAAGATTAAACATTAAAACTTGTAGAACTGTATGCTGGAAAGGATATAACAATACATGTGCCAGGCATTGTTTCGAATGCTAAAAACGAATGTAGTTAAAAGACGTTAAAATTTTCGTTGGTGTGGCAATCAGTCCTTTAGCTTAGTGGCTAAAGCATCAGGCCGCGAATGCCGATGACATGGATTCGATTCCCACAGCGGCGACAATCTTTTCGTACTTTTTCTACAAGTTTAAGCCTACCGTTATATTTTGGACAATTCACACAAAGTGTATATAAATTATAGCCTATGTGTTATTCTGATATATAAACTATATTATTGTAAAGTTTCATTAAAATCCATTCAGCACTTTTTGTGTGAAAGAGTAACAAACATCCATACATATAGACTTTCGCGTTCATAATATTACAGTTAGGACATAAGGATTGTCCAATAGATGAGATTCGTGTGAAATATGAAATTCGGTTAAGTAAACTGTTTTGCAGAATCGGACCAACTATTTCCCCCCTTCCGACCTTGAGTAAAGTAAAGTAAAGTAACAGCCTATACATGTCCCACTGCTAGGCAAAGGCCTCCTCTATATAGAGGGTATCAGGGCATAGTCTACCACGTGGCCCCACTGCGGATAGGCGGACTTCACATATCTTCGAAATATTTTTTTTTGTTATTATTTCGAAAATATGCAGGTTTCCTCACGATGTTTTCCTTCACCGCGGAGCACGTGATAAGACAGCACTTAAAGTTAAAAAACTTCATTGGTGCCGGCACCGGGGATCGAACTCAGGTGGCTCGAGTATATTGAATTAAAGGCGAGCGCCCGGACACTGAGCTATCACGGCTCCTTCGGCATCTCCACGACCTTGAGTGTACATTCTTATTTTCTTTCTCAAAAATCTACGACCTAACTTTATCCGGTGAGAAATAATTTATTATTGTCCTTTTAAAGGTTGTGTTCATTATCCAATATAGGAATAAAAAAAATTTGCACAAGTTAAGAAATTGAATGTTTTGTGATGTTTCATTTATTGCCACTCTAGAATTCTACCGTATGATCTCAGACACTGGGAGAGATACGGTTACGGAAAAATATGTGCCCCGTATCCTATAGTGTTTAATAAAACTTTTCTCTTCCTCCACTTTATTTTTTAAGGTTAGAGCATTGCTATATAAATAAAATTGTTTTATTACTATTTAATAAATAGTTATCTTTTTTTAGTAAAAAGATATCAGCCGTATAGTTTCTCGCTCTTCTGTTAGACAAATATATTTCTACTCTAATTTAAGACAGTAATAACACATCACTATCAACAAAACACTGAAATTAGACGTAAATTACACTATTACATGTATTTTTCGCAAAGGGCCCTTTGCTATCATAATACTGGAGTCCTTTCCAAATTGTCAATTGATGGCATTTCGCTTCGGGGCATTGTATTTAAATTGACTTAGTCCATTTTACCTAATACGCTGATAATTATAGATGTCCTTAATTTAAAATTATACAATAGATTTAGACTAAAAGAGTATTTTGCGAGTATCTCGAAAAATCAATTTCTTTCTGAGGTTAAAGATTAATTATGATTTTTACCTATGTCGCCAGGCTGTATCTCATGGATTGTGATAGTTAATAGTAATTTTTTTCTTAGTTGATGTATTTGTTGCCGCTATAACAACAAATACTAAAAAACAGAAAAAAAAAATAAGTGCGGCTCCCATACAACAAACATGATTTTTTTTACGTTTTATAGATAATGGTACGGAACCCTTCGTGCGCGAGTAAAACTCGAACTTGGCCGGTATTTAAAAATATTTCAAGCATTCGTTGTCATATTTTTCCCAATGAGCATTTCATTGAGTTAGCGTATGATAATTGATAAAGGATGTTTATAAACCTTTAGTTATACTTCATTATATCTATAGGTTTTTTTGGATATACAAGATGTAATACTGATAAACAGGCACACAGATAAACAGGCTGATAACAATATTTTTGAACATTCATTAACTTTGTGTTGATGTTTTATTTATTCATCTAAATACCATTTAAACATAAAGAGATGTGATGTTACGGGTACGGGAATTTATTGAATGTTTAAATAGCATTCAGGGGGAATTAAGAGATTCATATAGTATTTACAAGAAAGTGTTTATATAATAAATTATTAGACAACAAGCTTCCTTCGATCCGTCTCTTGTACGGGGATTGTGAATATTAAATACCATGTTAGGACGAATTTCTCAGCAATAAGATCCTTTGAGGAGGGCCTCTAAGGGGGAGCCAATTTTGGTGCGGTTTATCTGCCAGGTATTATTCAATATATACGGCACAACAAGGTCGAGTGCGAGGTATAAAGGCTCATCTCATACTGACGTCGATGATCAATATGGGCTCTTAAAATTAAGGCCAAGTGACAAAAGAAAGGCTTTAAGAATTTAAGTAATAAAATAAATGAAATTATCATGATATTGTGTAAGTTTATCTAAGTTCCTCGTGTTCTCCCACCGTGTTAGTGTATGTAGGTCCTACTCATGACTGAAACTAACCACACATAAATTAGATTGCACGATGCATAAAAAGCAGATACTGAAATAGAAAAAAATCACAAGGCATGCTGCCTTGTGTATTTTTCTGTATATCAAAAAAAATATGTTTGTGTAGATGATGTCATGAAGTCGCGAAGCTTAAGCAAGTGCCTTGAAAATTGGCACTTATGTGTATTCTTTCTTAATCACCAACAGAAGGCGTTTCAATAAATTCACTTAGTTCAACAACATACCGTATGCATTTTTATGTGGTATAAATATTTTTTTTAACGAAAGAGGTAGTGTTCATTAATGTACCTATATATTGGTAATTAAAAGTTTTTTACGGTAGTGTCCGTTGCAACGAGGAAATTTGTTACAGTCGAATAATTAAACACGATAATGCACTACCAACTGTTTTATTTCTAGCCCGTTTTCCACCGATCGCATTCCTTTTGTGCGCTGTTCTGTGTATAGCCTCTTTGGCATCCTACATTTAATACGTAGTTCAAATGTGGATGGTGTTACTCGATTTGAAATTGAATCAACGAATGTAATTTATTTCATAATAATAAAAACTAAGCAAATAAAAATTTCAGAACATATTTCAACACGTTATCTTGTCCCAAACTAAGCAAAGCTACTATGGATACTACGTAACTGAAAAACATACTTAAACATACTTTTCTTTTGTTAATAAATTATAGAAGGATGTACACCTAGACATAATATTTTACAATTTTGTAGAAAAAGTACGAAATGATTGTCGCCGCTGTGGGAATCGAACCCACGTCTTCGGCATTCGCGGCCTGACGTTTTATTAAGTAATCTGTCAATTTGGACAATCAATAGTTGGTTAAAAATGTTATTTATCAAAAATCTTAGTTTTTATTAAAAATAAACATAATTCCCTAATAAGTTGTTAGGACATTCATGTGTTCTATTACCTATTTATTATTTATTATTATGCGAACATATCATGTGATTAGAAAAAATACAAAATGCAATTCAAAAGTTAGTAAATAATATGGATTCTTTCTTTTTATAATACTTACTTGTTTATTATGGATTTTTACTAGAAAAGTTCATTTTTTACACGTTCTGTGAAGTTTTTTTTTTTGACATTTTGCATGTATTTATATAAATTAAATTTTATTATAGCTCGAATTTTTACGTTGGCAATCACACGGTGACAGGACTGGATAGTGACGTTAATTTAAGTTTTGTTTAAAAAGGGACAGCTATACAATAGAAAGAGTTAATTGAAGTGAATCATTCATTTCATTCATTATCATTGGTAATACAGTGATTAGCTAATTTTTCTTGAACAAACCTTCCAGAAACCCAAGGCAGTTTAACAAGAGATTAACAGCTGATCATTTTTGATATAGTGTTATGTGATTGCTGCTTTGATTGGCCTTTCGGAAACTGGGCATGAGTTTTTTTTTATTTTAACAAACTCTACGGACTCGTGGTCCGTATTCTTTTTTGATGTACACCCTTTTTGATAACACGTTTTTTTTTTTAATTTTCTTTTTGTGCTGTCACCGCTACGTACATCAACCGGGCTGGTAACGGTGCAGCAGTGAGTTCATATTTATTGATTTAATTTTTTTGAGCCTTTGAGTTGGTAATAAGCATTCTTCTTGAAGGTGCCTAACACATATCGGTTCGGAAGCGCTATTCGCGTTAAATAATTCCATTGCTTGATTATGCGTGGAAGAAAATCGGACAGTGATGGACTGGCAATATTATCAATCAAATATTCAAATAGACGAGTTCTTATGTATCTTCAATTTTACATAAAAAATTATACATATAGGTTCGTAAGGTACCACCGGTTCGGTAAGCAGTTTCTGTTGAAAAGAGACCGGCAAGAAATTAAACAGTTGCTCCTGGTAGTAGCGACAGAATTGGGACTTTGACGCGTCGCTCTGTGGTGAAATTCAGCAGTATCAATTCGAACAACCTCTCACTTAATCCAAATTCCAATCATACGCTCAAATCGCTTAATTCTCTTATATGCGTTCAATTCACCGTGGATCTATTTATCTGTCATACCGATAAATTGGTGGCAACGACCCGTAGTCAATTAAATTGTAATTTATATGTGAAATTTATGTAAATCTCGGAACACTACGCAACTATTAATTAAACCTGTGTTTGTAATATGTTGGGGATGATCCTTTGAAAGACGATTTGAACTATGTATATATTTGCATTATTAATTAATGGAAATCCGTCAGTCCGGTTGCGTTACTGCTTTGTAATAGCGTTTCACGAACGTTATAACTCATCATCATCACCCTCCTTATCCCGTGAAGGTAGGGTCGGCACGACGTGTGAATTTTGTTGTAAGCGGTTTTAACTATATTTTTTACGATTGGCCGCATGCTAGTCGTAATAAAATATATCAATGAACAGAAGGGAGGAACTCAGAAGGGAGATAAAGGTTTCCGTGGCCCTAATGCTCTTATTTAGTCACTGCTACATCATTACAAATCCGCCGCCGAAGTCCGCCAATCCGCAGTGAGGCCGCGTGGTGGACTGTCCTGATACCCTCTGTATAGAGGAGACCTTTGGCCAGCAGTGGGACATTTATAGGCTGTTACTTTACATCATTACAAAAATTATTGTCGTCGATAGTTGTGTTTTTGAGACAGTCTTTTAAATTTGAAAATTAACACAATACAAGTTTTAATGAAAACACGAAAAGAGCAAGATAAAAGTTTACTATAAACAGAGGAAACACAAAGAAACCCGATGAAAGCGACGCAGTGTAACGAGTTTAATTAGTGGAAATGAACTATAAAGATGGTCTTAGATAATGGCAAATCAATTAAAAGAATTTATAACTATGTACAAAGTCTTTTTATCGAAGTTTAGAAGCAACAACGTCCCATCACCACAAGCCTGGTGCGTGCATAATTATACCAATAATAAAATTGTTATGCCCCGTAACACATCAGTCATGTGTCAAAAATAAAACAAAAACAAGTAAATTTTTTATTGATCATCATCATCATTTCAGCCTGTTTGAGTCCACTGCTGAACATAGGCCTCCCCCACAGACTGCCACGGAGTATGATCCTGAGCCACCTGCATCCATTGACTTCCCGCACGTTTGCACGGGTCGTCACTCCATCTAGTGGGGGGTCGTCCTACAGTGTGATGGCCAGTACAAGGCTGCCACTCGAGAACCTTTCTTCCCCAACGGTTATCGGTTCTACGAGCTATATGGCCGGCCCATCGCCACTTCACCTTGCTAATCCTCTGGGCTATGTCGGTTACCTTGGTTCTACTGCGGATGTCTTCGTTACGAACTCTATCACGCAGAGAAATACCGAGCTTAGCCCGCTCCATAGCTCGCTGAGCAACATTGACCTTCCTCATGCGGCCAGCAGTGAAGGACCACGTCTCGGTTCCATAGGTCATCACTGGCAACACACATTGATTGAAGACTTTAGTCTTCAAACATTGAGGTATATTCGACGAGAAGATTTGCCGAAGTTTCCTGAAAACTCCTAAGTTCGAGCTCAGTGCTCCCAACAACAACCGGTATAGGCGTGACATGGACATTAGACATGATCTTCGTCTTATCCATGTTCATCTTAAAGCCCACCCATTGAGCACAGACACTGTTTAGGTCATTAAGCGGTAATTTGGTACTACCAAGGTCCTCCAGCGATTCTGCCATGGTTACTATATCGTCGGCAAATCGAAGGTGGGTGATTTATTCGCCATTGATGTTAATACTTCGTCCTTTCCAATCCAGAAGCTTGAAAACATCTTCCGACTCAGCGGTGAAGTGTTTTGGGGATATGACATCACCCTGTATTACACCCTTCTGCAGTTGGATAGGTTTTGTACTACTGGACTGTACTTGGACGGACATCGTAGCCTTGTTATACAAACACCTCAGTACCTCGATATACCGACAGTCAATTTGGCACCGCTGAAGAGCCTGGAGTACCGCCCAAATTTCGACAGAATCGAAGGCTTTCTCATAGTCCACATACGCTAGGCGCAAAGGCAGATTATACTCTTCGGTCTTCTGTATAATCTGCCGCAAGGTGTGTATGTGGTCTATGGTACCGAAGCCTTTTCGGAATCCAGCTTTTTCGGAAGGCTGGAAGTCGTCGAATCTGGAAGCGAGACGATTCAAGCTGACTCTTGAGAATATATTATATATCTTATATTATATATTTTTTTATTAGGAAAAAACAAAACCGTCTTCAAATGCCTCGCTCTGTATTTCCCACGTATCTCCCGATTCTAAGATTCAATATCAAAGAACCACACGGGAAGCACCATCTTTCAAAAAAAAAAAAAGAATCATCAAAATCGGTTCACTCCATAGAAAGTTCTGAGGTAACAAACATTAAAGAAAAAATACAGTCGAATTGAGACCCTCCTCCGTTTTTGAAGTCGGTTAAAAACATAATCTAATGGGGATTGCCGACAGAAGTGAAAGCATATAACAAAATTAAAATTGTAGAATGTTTGATTCCACACATCTCATAGGTACTCCGAACGATAATAACAGTGCTTATATATCCACAAGTGCAAGTAATTTTACGTATTCCATTTTTGAATGTAGCTTATGGAAAGACTTCGGCGACGAGGACGCGAGTTCCATGATTTTTGTTCAAACTCAAAAAGTGCTCAAAGCGCAAGCTAAAAATAGTCTGTATTAGACTAGACCCTGTACATCCCATCATTGTTTAAAGAAACGAGGTTCTGAGTAAACTTGTTTGGTTATATTTGATAATTGACTTGAATGTAATCTATTAAGGACAAATAATCAACGCCTAAATCGCGAGACTCCACATTATGACTCTTTTTGTAAGAAAAGAAAAGTACTGGAAATAATAAACTTAGATACGAATAACTCTATTTACAGAAAGGACAATAACGCAATGTACGCAATATAATGGCATTCTCATAACATATACGATTCTACACTTTACAGTATTGAGACTTATTCTGACATCTTGCTTGATTTTCCGTTGGGTTTTAAGTTTCATTTAAGTAAATTAATGCAGGTATAGTCTCAATAATATAACATCACATCCCACGAGTAGAATAAGCATTGACAATGAAAATACAAATAATTATTACAAACTTTCACTTTATTGCATACTATATTTTATTACAATCGACACAATGCTTTCATGCATAAAAATATATGCGAGTAAATAACATTTATTCGTTTTGTATTTCATTCGTTCATTATAAATGTTACATTCGGATTTTCTCCACTACGGTGAAATAATGTTCTGTTTTCGTTTGTTGTATTGTATGTAAAATACAGTTTACTGTGAATATTAATATAATTGGAAGCGTGAGTGAATAAGGGCGAACCAAATATTGTACAAAAATTTTATCACTTTAATATCACTAATGAAACACCACTCTCACGATTTAATTTATGATACCGATTGGGCAGCACTATCGTGTATACTTCTGGTTTGACAGCCAAAGACGACGACTACGAAGAAGACCTCGAAATGCTTCTTGCAGCTTCATTTATACCCCACAGAATGACACTTCTTTTAGTATTGCCAACACCGTCAAGGAATGACTTCCTTTAGCGTTGCCAACAAATGTAACAATAAAAATCGCTTTACAATACGTACTAATATTATAAATGCGAAAGTAACTCTGCCTGTCTGTCTTGCTATCACGCCAAAAATACTGATACGATTTAAATTAAATTTGGTACACAGATAGTCTAGAGCCTATTTTTTAATTGGTAAAAGGGTTATAAAGGGTTCTTAAAGAAGAAAGATATTTATTTAAGGGCTTCAACGCTACGTTCACTCACGAAAAGCTAGTTTTTAATATATTTTACACTAAATAATTTTACACTAAATTTAATAGGTCGACAATATCTATCGGAATTAATATTCTTCATGCATCAATATATGAAATATTTCGTATGTGAAAGCCATGTATGTCGTATGAATGTTGAAGCGATGTACAAATTTACGAATTACTTATTTTAAATATTATCAACCAATGAAACAGTTAAAGGCTTCATGAAACATTAAAACGCTTTTGAAGTGTGCCCAAACAAAGAGCTTAATCAAGCTGATCGTAATTTTATTTTAGGGTTGCCTCTAATCAATAATTTTTGTATTATAAAATCTAAATTGAAAAGCTGTGGTTTTTAATTTAAAAAAAGTTATACCTCCGAAAAAAATGTAGAAGATTTAAATTACATTTATAAGTTCTTTCATAGATCTTGTGTATATCATTCAGCATATAGTGAAAGCATTCATCTTAATAGTGTTACGTTGACATGGACTTTTTAGGACATTCGCTAAAACTCAAGGGTGAAGAGACTTTTCAGGTATACATAAAACAGACAGGGACATTCGATTCATAATTATCCTGTCGAAATACCATCAACATTATTATCCTAACCCCTCATCCAAACAATGAACTAAAAATTTTGAGTTCATTATTCATTTCAATAATAATGTTCGTTGGTGTAGATACAAATGTTTTGATGTAAATTACTGATAAATTAATTTCGTGTTACCGGCGATCCCTTATTATTACCGAACAAATAATAATCATTATCGCAAGCTTTATGACTGGAAACAGTGCAATAATTGTTTGCTTGATGATCATATATTTGTCGAAAGTAATTACAATGATTATACCTATTTCATTTCTATATTTTTCAGATGAATGGTTATATCTTTCGGACGTTTGTATGCATGTATTTTTTTTTATAATAGGATCCATGAAACCATTCAATGCAATTCATCCATTTGCAACCCCGTAGGGTTTTGCCACCTTTTAATTAAATGGGTTCCGGTTACCCCACTAACCGGACGAAACGCAAAAAGAAGTGCAACAGAAAAATTGTTGCGAGGCGCCACCGCAGAAGCTTTATACAGTCTCATAATGATAGTATAACTTGTTTAGCAAAACATGTTTAGGACATTAATATACCCTTTCATTTTATATCGTTTCGTCTAAAGACGCTAATACTTCAATGGATTGAAACAAGTCAATCCTCTTTACTTGGAGTCTGATGCAATCAAATATTAACCCAGACTGACCCCTAGCCAAATATCAATAAAATCTCTGGGCTTGCATTGTAAGAGTTGAACCCTGATAATTATTTGGATTGCCCGGAACAATTTGAAATTGGATATGCCACGAATTTAATTTCCATTCCAATTATTCACTGTTTCAATTCAAAAGAACTTATGTTCAGGCTCGCGTGCCGCCCCGTTAATTTTACATCCGTACAAATTTTCTTTATGACGGAAAATCCACTTCATTTGAATGACTAATTGATGGGTCACGAATGTTAGTGTCAACAAACAAAGTTATTCTTTCGAAAGGTAAGTTAATGTAACTGAATCTGATAAAAAAAAAAATAACTTTTATAGTGCTAATCTCTTCACTTTAGATTAAACATTAAAATTTGTAGAAAAGATTGTCGCCGCTGTGGGAATCGAACCCACCTCTTCGGCATACGCCGCCTGACGCTTCAGCCACTAAGCTAAACGGCTGTTTGCCACACCGATAAAAATGTTCCCAAACGTTCCGTCGTAAAAACCACACATTGGTTTCGAACAGTCACCCGCCCGGACAGGTCCCCGACCTGTCCCTAATCAACTGGCAACCGTGACAACGTTGTGACCGCTCGTTTGAGAACCGAGTGTGACCGAGTGTGTCTGCAGGCCGATGGGTCCCGTCCCTACCGGGAAACAAATTAACAATGCGCCCCCTACGCCAACGCAGTGGCGGCAGGTTAGCATCCTTAACCAGTACAAGGTCACCAACGAGAGGGGGACTGGTTCTGTCCGTCCATTTAAAGCGCTGCTGGAGCAGATGTAAATACTCAATCTGCTGCAACATCTGGTACCGAGTCAACCGTCTAGGATTGACATCCGAGAATGGATACTCCGGCAACGCATTAAGTGGCTGGCCTATCAAGAAATGGCCTGGAGTTAACGACTCCAAGTCATTTGGGTCAGAACTGAGCGAGCACAACGGCCGTGAATTAAGCACGGCTTCAATTTTACAAAATACCGTAGTTAACTCTTCAAAGGGGAGCGCGGTTTGCCCTATCACGCGCCACAAATGAGTTTTAGCCGATTTTACTACTGCCTATAAAATTCCACCCCAGTGGGGGCATCCCGGAGGACTGAACGGTGGTAGGGCCACGCAGCAGCCTCGGCTGTTGCGCGAATGGGCAGGCCCGTCCGGGTAAGTACCACGACCTCACAGAAGACCAGCGTAAAGTGGAAGTATGACAAACACTTTCGCGTTTCGTCTGGTGAGTGAGGTAGCCGGAGCCCAATTTTCAAAAGGTTGTCAACGCTTCTGTAACCCTCGAGTGTAGCAGATGTCCATGGGCGGCGGTATTCATTTATCATCAGATGAACCGTCTGCTCGTTTGGCAACTTTTCACATTAAAAAAAAAAAAAAAAAAAAAACTGAAGGTCCACTGAATACCGCGACGAGAGAGGGCCGTTTCAATATCTACCCGGTTACTGTTCAAGAAATTTACTACATCCCGCAAGTAACGGTCCGCTCCTACAAAATTTGTTCCGTTATCAGAGCGAATCTACTCGTGTAGGCCTCGACGGGACACAAACCTATCCAAACTCGCAATAAAGGCTTCAGTCGTAAGGTCGGCCCCGGTTTGTCAAACTTGGGGTTCGCTAGCCGTAAGTCTGACGCCAATGACCGAATGTAACTATTCAACAACGAACATTTAATTCAACAACATTCGAAAACGGCAGATATATGGGGGATGTCCGTTGAGGTGACTGCTTCAATAATAGATGTAATTGCACCTCATTTAGCTATAATATTTAATGATTGTATAGAAACTGACGTATTTCCTGATTTGATGAAGCACAGTAAAGTCATACCTTTATATAAATCCGGTAGCTCTTCTGACCCGCTCTACCGACACTTAGTAAAATATTCTAAAAACTTATTCTTGATCAGCTGATAAGGCATTTTAATTTAAACAAATTATTACACAAAAACTAGTTTGGCTTCACAAGGGGTCGTTCTACAACCGATGCTGGTGTAGAACTGATTAAGCATATATTTGAGGCTTGGGAAAATTCACAGGATGCTCTGGGTGTTTTTTCTGATCTTTCCAAGGCTTTTGATTGCGTGAATCATGAAACACTTATCAGGAAATTACGCCATTATGGCATTAAAAATACCGCGCTTGACTTGATTAAGTCATATTTAAGTAAAAGAATTCAGAAAGTTGTAATTAATGGTGCTAGTTCTTCTGGGTCAATGATATCAATGGGCGTTCCGCAAGGTTCGATTCTCGACCCATTCCTTTTTCTCGTTTATATTAATGATTTACCCTACTTAGTAGGAAAAAAACATGACATAATGTTGTTTGCCGATGATACTTCATTAATCTTTAAAATTAAGCGACGTATTGTAACACTTGACGAGGTAAATCATGCTATGTCAGAAATAGTTCATTGGTTTAATGCTAATAATTTACTGTTAAATGGCAATAAAACTAAATGTATAAAATTTTCGACTCCTAATGTTAAACACTTGGGTGGTGCCAATGTACTTTTAAATGGGGACGAGTTAGGCCTTGTGGATATCACTGTTTTTCTAGGAATAACTCTTGATTCAAAGCTTCAATGGGGCCCCCATATATCCAAACTTGCTAGCAGACTAAGTCCTGCAGCATATGCTGTAAGGAAAATAAGATATCTGACCGATGTAAATACAGCTAGAATCGTTTATTTTAGTTATTTCCATAGCATAATGTCATACGGCATGCAGCCGATGTTGAAACAATATTTATTTTGCAAAAAAGGGCCATAAGAGCAATTTACAATCTTAATTTGAATGCATCTCTGAGAGAGAAATTTAAAGAAATAAATATTTTAACCTTGGCCTCTCAATATATTTATGAAAATGTAATGTATGTACATAGAAACATTAATAATTTTAATAAAAATACTGATGTACATAATGTAAACACTAGGAACAAACACAAGCTTGTAACGCCAGTTACTAGACTCCATAGAGTCAGTAACTCGTTCATGGGACGGTGTATACGCTTCTACAACAAAATCCCAGTTAATGTGCAAAGCCTATCTATTAACAGGTTTAAGACATTTATTAAAGAAAAACTTTTTAAAAAGGGTTATTATAATATAAATGAATACATTAACGATAATAACCCCTGGGAATCAGATGATCGCTCCTAAGCTATTTCTAAAAAAATATATATACTGTATAACTATGTATTTGTTGAGTAAAAAAAAATTGACAAATAAGAGGATACCTACGGAGTTTCTTTCGCCTGTTTCTTCTCCGTTAGAGGAACCTCATTACGAAACGGTGGTAGATTTAAAAAATGACTAACGATAAATGAAATGTAATATACATTTCATTTATCTTATTTCGATTAATAAATGATTTGAATTTGAATTTGAATTCAACTTCACCGGAGGGTGGCGACCTATCACCTTAAGCATCACCAAAGCCAAGACGCTAAACCGTAATCGCGGGTTAGCAATCGGTGAAAAAATAAACAAAGACTGACCGATCACATCCGAAATTCTAACATTGCCCACCCCACGAATAGAATGAGTATAATTGTAAATAGAATTGCCCAACCGTACTGCAAGATCGCTCGATATAATACTGCCCTGTGCATCGGAATCTAACAGAGCACGAGCGAACGCAGTGTTGCCATCCGAATCCAAAACCCGAACAGAAGCCGTGGGAAGTAAAACAGTTTCTGGGGCTAGGGCAACACTGGAGTGGGTGGCAATTGCCTTTGCAATCCATGTGCAAATTTATTCATTCCATTTAGGTATCTTTACATGTATCATGTCGTATATACGGTTTGTAAGTAAGAACGACGATTCAACAAAAATACAATCATCGGTTCTCTCAAAAAATGTAAACAGATATATTTGTTGGGGTGTAATCGTTAGAGGCAAAGATTTTAACGAAGCAGCGAGGCTTGATAATGGCGGAAGTGAAATTTTAACTTCCCTAAAACAACGTAGAAGGGAGTTACATTAAAAAGATTATTGTGCGAAACTAATTGGAGGCTGGGAGGGAATTCAACTGAACAATGGTTCAGACTGAAGAAGTATCGATTATCCGGGATAACTTCGACTGCTTATCTTTGAAGCTTAGAGTTTCTGTAAAAAAAAAAACATTTGACAAGAAAATATTACCTTATTTTTCATGCTCAACTCATGAATTTTCAAACATACTTCAAAAAAAATATATTTTATCCACTTCCTTATATCAGCCAATATTCAGTTTTAAAATGACATTTATCCTGTGAGAAAATTGTAATATACATCTTCATTTATGATATATTTTTTATATTAATAGTGGTATGCTATTAAAAGCATGTAATTTTGTAGATTGACTTTATTTAATAAATAAATAGACGTCGTTAGGATCCAAACATTTTTTTACAGTATTTTAATTCATTGGAAAGCAAACTTAGTAACAAAGCACGGTGAAATTGGCCCTCAAAGAAAAATATAGCGTTCCGTTACTAACCATAACTTTGGAAACGCCTTGGCAAATCCACTCTCCTCCCTCGATCTAATAGCAGGAATGTCAATAGCTGTGATTGCCTTGTCGCACAAGTAAACCGTTTGCTATATTTTGATACTAGCGACCCGCCCTGTCTTCGCAAGGGTGCAATGTTATACATATAAACTTTCCTCTTGAATCACTCTATCTAGTGATAAACCGCGTCAAGATCGGTTGCGCAGTTTTAAAGATCTAAGAATACATAGGTACAGACAGACAGCGACTACTATGTTTTATAATATGTAGCGATACTTCGTGAAATAATTTTGGCGCGGCAAATATTCGAACCTGCACACTTCGGAGTAAGCGCCTAGAATTCAGACGCTCTAGGAACTAAGCTAAACGGTCGACACCCTCACCGCGCGAAATTCTCCAAATCTTATTAACTTTTGCTTTTATTACTTTTCAACATTTGTAGCAATTCTTGGCGTTATCTACTGTACGAGCCGTGATAGCCCAGTGTCCGCGCGCTCACCTGTAATTCAATATACTCGAGCAACCGGAGTTCGGTCCGGTGCCGGCACCAATGAAGTTGTTAATTTCAAGTACTGACTTATGACATGCTCGGCGGCGAAGGAGAACACCGTGAAGAAACCTGCACGTTTTCGAAATAATAATAAAAAAAATTATGTGTTAAGTTATGTGAAGTCCACCAATCCGCATTGGGGCCGCGTGTTGGACTATGCCCTGATAACCTCTGTATAGAGGAGGCCTTTTCCCAGCAGTGGGACATGTGCAGGCTGTTACTTAACTTTTACTTTATCTAACGTACTAACCTTTACAGAAATCATGCTTTCTCAGATTACATTTTTAGAATGAATATTTTGAAGTTTTGCTAGTTGGCTACCATTTGTTACTGAATTTTTTTTATTTAGAAGGTGGCAGATTTAAGTGATAATTTATTTTATTTTATTTTTATTTTATTTTATAATCACCACCCATGGACATTTGCAACACCGGTAGAAATGCAGATGCGTTGCCACCTTTTAATAAAGTGGGTTCCGATTAGCTGACTCACCAGACGAAACGCAAAAGTAAAACAATTCACTTCACGCCAGTCATCTGTGCGGGCGTGGTACTTTCCTGGACGAATCAGTCCATACGCGCCACAGCGAAGAGTGTTGCGTGGTCTTACCACAAAATGTTCAAAGTTACACATTAGTTCTAATCTAGCATTTACATATGCTGTATTAGAAGATATTCTTCTAGCCAACGTATTGACATATCAGTAACTTAACTACAGGAATACTGTCAATCGATGATGTCACCCGCCTTTTCACAAACTTACCAAGAAACGACTCTAATATTAAAAATGTTTATGTTAAAGACACGGTAGTTTAGTGGTTTAATAAGTTGACTTTGATATTTAGTCGTGCAATAGTATCTCAAAGGCTTGTATTACAAAAATTTTCCTCTTACAGATTTCTGCCCTGGCACTTTTGGGACCAAATAGATCTTAAATGAAATGAAGATGTATGCGTCCTTACCTATGAGTTATAACTGTAACATAGTAAATAATTCATTTGGAAAGAATAAGTCAGCAAATTAACAATTTAATTGATGCCGACACCATTATTTGAACCCAGATTGCCCGAATATTTCGAATAAAAAGCGCCCAGACTCTGAGCTATCATGGCTCCTAAATCCAGCATAATATAATAGGTTGGAGCAAAGTTTCAAAAAAATATCAATATTTCAACAAAATCAAAATTTCCGGATTGCAAACGCTAAAACCAAATGTGTGCTACTCTCGCAGATATTGCACTAGGACCATAAATTTTTTTCGCGGCTTGCGTTGCATTTTTACCTTTTTATAGTAAAATTTTAAAATGTATAGAATTTCTTCATTAGAATCACTCATCTTAACCTTAAGGAAAACAAATGAAAATCACACATTTTCCTAATTTGAATTTGGAATTATCTTTTTTCAAATTTTAACTTTTAATAATACCAAAACCAGGCAGATACAAAATAGCCGAAAAGATTATATTATAAGTTCATACATACTATTTACGAAAAGAGTTTTTCTCCAACCTAATATATCGTACTAAGTGTGTTTTTTACAAGTTATCGCTTCATTCTTTTGTAAAATGACGCAGTACTAATCATTTCATTGGAATAAACTTGTTGACTTGCAAATGTATTCGAATACGAAACGATCGGTTGCACTGTAGCGTTAATGTTCAGCGCCGCAATGGATCTCTTTTCAGATTAATATATAGATCGCGATAAAGGCAGTGGGGTAAATGGAGACAGACGTCGCGACAGCCCTGGCGCCAAGTTTCAAAGAATGGCAAAGACTAAATCCTCAACAGATGAGCTATGTTGTTACGTCATAAAATATCGTATTTATATACCCGAATGGCGTGAACCTGTGACGATCCAAGGTCCCCACTAAAGAAAATTTACACTAAAAGATAAAAATAGTGAATTTCTAGTATCCAGGATCTTTATGTTTAGCAGTTACTTTGTTGCCGTAGTTAACTAGACAACATGCTATGTTACAAGCTATGTTTAGCTGGGACTTGTTAACGTTGTTACCTATTAATATAAATGAACGCAAAATCCATTGCTATCAGTTCATAATTAAACGTATTTTTTTTTAACACGTAGTCCAATCCTCCTAGATATTTATTTATAGGATAAAAATTCATCCTTTCAGTTAAATACATCAGTGAGCATGTATGCATTTTTATGTTTTTAATCTTTGCCACGAATGCTGAAGCTGCCACATCTGAATTTTCTACCATCCTCCTATTGGTGGCTTTTGCTCTGCGGTAACCTAACAACCAATGACGTATGGCGGTATAAATATTTCACTCAATGGTGAATTTAACGTTGGTACACACCGACCAATACGCTCGCTCTCTCCGTTCCCTACGTTTACGTTATGCGAATCTCGCCAAAGTTTCATAATACAATGTTCCCCTCTCTTGTGAACGAATTGTTTGTTTATAGAATGTTACAGTGTTGATTATTAATATAGAACTGAAGTGGGAAGAACAATGATTATTGTATATATAGATATAGTGCTTTTGATAATTCTGGTGAGTTTTGACCGTGCTTTCCATTACCTCTTGACCCGATTTTCTGTTTACTAACATTATGTTCAAAGATCTTATATATTAGTTGTGAGGAATAAATATAAGACTGGGAAATATCAAAAATTTCTTTAATTATATCAAGTTACTTCCTTCCCATAGCACTTTATTTTAACAATTTTTAAATGATTTCTTAAAATAAAACCGATGTATGAATACATCATTTCCTTTACAATTATTAATTTAATAATAAGCATTGATTTTCTTTCTCAAGCCAGAGAAAAAGGAAACTGTACCAGAAGATTTCCACCACATTGGTCTACTATGCGACTATTGACCATAGAGTTTTACTATGAAAAAATGTGTTTCGTTTTAAAAAAAGGACAAACTAGGCAACTGTTTCAACTACTAAAAACCACATCCATTCCGTCCACCCTGAGCTTTCTCGGTCGATCGTTTAAAATAACCCATTTAAATTTATCCGGCCGGAATTAATCATGATTTAAAACGTTCGGATAAATGTAATCAACATGTAGGATGAACGTATAAATCCATACTTAATATTATAAATGCGAAAGTAACTCTGTCTGTATGTCTAACTTTCACGCCAAAGCTACTGAACCGATTTAATTGGAAGTTGGTACACAGATAGTCTAGAGCCTGAAAAAGGACATAGGCTAGCTTTTAATAGAAAAAAAAGTGTAAAGGGTTGAAAAGGAGGAAGAAAAGTTGTTTGAAAGTGTTGTCATTTTCAGAACAAGAAGCATAAAAATTATATTTTAGGCTGTTAATTAGATATAAATAAATATGGCATTCAAAGTTTGTAAAAAAAATTCCCACGCGGACGAAGTCGCGGGCACAGCTAATATGTAATACAGCGATTTTAATAGGAGGGCCACTGAATAGATTTTTTTTTTCTTTTTCCGTTATCCTGCGTTGTAAGGACGTTTTAAAAACATAAATTGCACGAGCACAAACACCCAGATGCCAAAGACATATTATATAAAACAAATCTTGTACACGCTGTTGCAAGAATAGGCAGGCCCATTGGGGGAAGTCCAATACAGAAGACTGGTGTGAATTGGACGCGTTGTTACTTTTTCGTTTCGTATGGCGAGTGGTTACCGGAGCCAACTAGGTTAGGACTCTGCAACGCCCGTAAGGTTGTACCTTACGGGCGTTGCAGAGATCCAAGGGCGGCACATAAAATCAGGTGAACCGCCAATTCGTTTGCCACTTTATCAAATGAAAAAAAGCGCTTCTTTATGTTCAATTGACACATTTAGACAGTATAAGATAAGCGGACTGTGATAACTATTGTACATTAGGCGATGTTTGCAGCTATTCCTGATCCTGTTCACGTGCGGCTACTGCGTGTACAGAGTTCACAGGTTGCAGCAAAATGGTCAGGTGGGTACTTAGTATTTTGTTTTAACAAAGTTAGTCTTAAATTTTTCCTTCGATTCCAGAAACTCTTTAATGACCCCGGCGCGACTATAGCCTTCTTTTCGGGTGTTACCGCACCCATTCTGCCAAATTGGTTCTGTGCTGGTTCAATCACCACAGCTCTCCTCCCGAGCCCTATCTAGAGTGGCAGACACCCCCATGCCTTCCGCTAGGGGCCTCAGGGGGGAAGGTTCGCGCGTAGGCCAACCACCTGCGCCTTGGTTTCCGGCGCCGGATATCCGGAGTTGCAGTTGCCTCTCTTAATCTCTCCGTGGCTTCCTTCCGGGTGATGACGTCCCGCAGTGTACGAGGACAGCACCTCACATCCTCTCCCTATCAACCATAGCACGAGCCACGGCAGGCAGCGAAAGGAGTTCTCGTTTGACGTAACGAACCGTTTATCGTAATACTGTTTATTATAGAAAAATCTGTATTGTAACATTATCAAATATGCGAGGGAGAGTTTTATTTTTCAGTTGAAAAAACCCTTATATGCTGTACCATTATAATTTATTCCCAAAGAATTAAACACTAACAACATCAACAATCTCAACTCGCAAAAAAATCATTTCGATTTATACAGAGAAAATTCAATATACACAGAAATTTGCATTAGATTGAACTATTAATAATTGTTTTTAACAACTTGTTTAACGAAACGTCAGTTAAATAAATAGGAAATTTTAAAACATTGGTATTGTTTGTAAGAACTTAATTAAGCATTGATTTAAGAACATCAGTAATGTCACACATTCGATAAACCTAATGCGATTAAATATGCGATAAAATTCAATACTTTTTATAAACAAAAATTTATATGAACAAAGTCGTCCCGCTGTCTGCCTGTCCGAATGTATGCTTAGATCTTTAAAACTAAGCAACGGATCTTGATGTGGTTTTTTTACTAGATAGTGATTCAAGAAGAAGGTTTATATGTATAATACATTGCGCCCGTGCAAAGCCGGGGTGGGTCGCTAGTTTTATACATAAAGGAATCGCTCATTGCCCGGGCGCTCGCTCTTAATTCAATACACTCCAGCAACCTGAGTTCGAACTCCGGTGCCGACACCAATGAAAATGTTAATTTGAAGTGTCGACTTATCACGTGCGCAGTCGTGAAGGAAAACATCGTGATGTGAACATCGTAATGACATAAAAAAATCATTTCAAAGACATATTGTGAATTCCACCAATCCACAGTGGGACCGCGTGTCCGCTATGTCCTGAAACCCTCTGTACAGAGGGGACTTTGCCCAGCAGTGGGACATTATTGGCTGTTACTTTACTTAACATTTAAAACTGAACTTTGTGTCTAAACGTGCTGTTTGATTTCAGGTGGCAATTTTACTTAAGCCAACGAGGGTACTGTTTTCGCACAGAAAAGAAGGGGACTCCAACGAGGAGTTGCGGTCAGTATTAACGTTGTAAATGAGTATCACTCTTCATGTGTGGATATCAGTTCGATGTTTACATCATAGCGACCTTGACCTTTTCACAACGAGCTCCCACGCTTTTTCATCATAACAGTGTGGGCGAAAATACTTAGTGCTTCATACTTTCAAGTCTATCAAGTCTCGCCTCCGTATGTGAGACATGTAAGACATTTGTCATATACGCTCAAATATCACAAATGACTTGTAATAGAAGCGTATTCGCTCATAAGAAATCCGAAAAATGGAAAACTCTTGCATCAATGAGTTGTCCATTGGCACAACAATTGTGGATACACTAAGTCCACCCAATGACTTTCACCTTCCGACATTTCAAACATTTTATATACGTAGGGTTAGATGGCATAGCACCTGTCTTGTACGTGCGTGTGGTATTTACACGACTGAGCCTTAAATAGACTTATTCGATTGTATGTACGAGCATGCTTACGATATGCTATGCTGCTGCGTATGTTCTCAGGACGGTGGTGGCTTACCAGAATCCATTCACCGGCGACTACTGCGTGCACAAAAGCCGATTGGGTACTAAGTGTTACGTGAACGCAGCGCCCGCTCTCCCTTCTCCCCCCTCCCCCCTCCCCCACTACACCCCCGCCTCCCCCGCCTCCCCCGCATCCCCCGACAGCGGGATGTCCGACGAGTACGAGCCCTTGGCTCCAGTTCCGAGGCCTGACAGCGCACAGGACTACCAGGTCAGTGCAATATATTATTTTATTAGTATTTTTACAATCAATAAGTGAGTGTAATGTTCCAACGTTGAATAAAGATATTTGAATATGAATTTGGAAACAAACATACACTTTATGTAGAAAAGTCACCACAGTGGCCTATAAAAATCTGCAACTACAGAGAAAATACAAAAATGCTTCCATCTTTCTTGGTATGAATACACCTAAAGCCTTCAGGCTGAGTTCGCAATTACGGCAGTTTTTTTATTTTTATTTATACATAAAAGTTGTCAAGCGAGCAGGCGGTTCACCTGATATTAAGTATTTGGAAGCCCACGAACATCAACAATGCCTGACCCGTGGGGGGCCCGCTTACCTCACTCAACGGACGAAATGCGAAAGTAGAATACGTCCACTTCATTCTATCCCCGGAAACCTGCCCATTGGTGAAACATCCTCCTCGACATTTCCAACACCTCCCCAGGTTAAACCCCTTATAAGCGGGTTTTCGGCCTCAGTTACCTCATAAACCACTTCGCGCCAGGTTTATTTAAGGCCTTGTTACGTCCAAAGGCGAGCTTGATTCTTGTAACAACTGCTCCATAGAAAGTATGTTCTATTATTAGCCTAGTTTGATATTTCAAGAACTTATCCACTAAGTTAACTCAAATTATTTTCATTTCTAAAGGAGCCTTTGAAGCCGCCACTGATCCCAGCGGCCAGCGATAACAGCGTGAACAAAACCTGGAACTGGAACTATACCGAGTATCAGATTTGAGAAAATGTTCCCTATAAACCTGGCATCATCAGTTACATTTCATATCATCCCATCAGCTGCGCTCTTGAATTTCGTTTCAAAAAGGTTTGTGTGTAGTAAAAATTAATGGCTATTTATACTTACAAAATCTGTTTTTAAAGGTTGTGTAAAGATGATGGAATATTTACACTTTATGAGGAGAACAAGAGAGGTTTCCTACTATATTTTTAATATTATAAATGTGGATGTATGTTTGTTTGTTAAGCTTTCACGCCAAAACTACTCAACCGAATATCATTAAACTTTGTACACATATTGTTAGAGGTATTAAAAAAAAGAGGACAAACGATTATTTTTATTAAAAAAAGTTTTATTTAACAAAAAATATTTTTAATTAAGGGCTTCAACGCAGGCGGAGCCGCAGGCGAAGAGCTAGTATAGTATAATTATGCTTTAATAGCACGCCTAATTGTTAATCCTTTATTTTTATGACCAGTTTGTGGAGGTCTGTTTTTAAAACGTTTGTTCTTTCAAAAGTTCTAGAAAGGTCAAAACGGTAAAAAAATAACATCAAATCATATCAATAACATCAAAATAAAAACATCAACCATCATTAATCCTTCAAATATTTTTAAACAATCGACGGTTTTTTTTTGCATTGCTTTATTCCTTAATCAAGAATTTATTGGCTTATGAGTACGTTTGATTACATATTATATCATTTATAATTCAGTGTTTACATTAAATTTGATAATATAAGCACATTCCATTTATTTTAACCAGAGTCCAGTATTACTGTCAATAGGGTTATTTTTCCGATTGTTTGATTTCTAAGATTTCTGTTATTTTTGGGTGGTAATTCATCATCACTACACAAGAAACTTTTAGAATTTAGCTTAAAACAAGAAATCAATAGAACAAGAAACAAACAAGAATCATAAGAACACTGGGCGGTAAAAATAACGGGTCATAATGAAAGATCGCGGTATCCCCCAAAACTGTTTAAAAAGATCGCTCGAATGAACAGTATGTCATGACTAGATTAGAAAGAGAATTTATTTGTACATGTTACAGCTTAAAAATAAAATTCAGAATTTTGAAAATGACAAAACGGATTTTTTTTAAAACTGTCAAAGCAATGTAAGTCCAACAAGATTGTACGATAACTTTGTAAAGTTGATATGAGATTGCTGATAGTTTCTTAGTGAATATGTGATCAAATACCTATTATTTTAATTCACGATGGTACACAACCTCATAGTGCTCATTTGGTCAATTACTATATTCAAGATGTCAGTATTAGGTAGCCTGGAATAGCCAGCCCAGACTCAATTCCTCGGAACATGTGCTATATCTGCCTACAATGCTTTGCAAGCTCCAGCAATTCACACAATTTGAAGAACATTTTAGTTTATGGACACTTCCAGTATGTTCATAAATGAAAATGTTACTAAACGTTTTCCTTTACGGAATCCCAAATCGACTTAATGAAGTTATACTGAGTCGGGGAGAAATTCAAAGTTAAAAAATATATTATTTTTGTTTTATCAAAATGCGATATGTATTTTATGCTGTCATAAGTTATAAGTTTTTTTAAGTATTTTTTTTTTAATAATGTTTAAGTATTTTTTTTTTTCATGTATTATTAAGTCATTACAGTTTTGCTTTGCTTTATTTAAAAAACACTGACCTCACTTTAGGAGAATATTGATGATGATTGCTCCCGGCCGATTTCGGCCACGGCGACTGCACTCAACTCCGATTTTGTCTTTGGTGTGCTCGCGTGTGGCTTATGTAGCCAATTTTTTGCGTAAAAATCCTCGCACACTGCGAGCACGTTAGCACACCGTTCACATAATTATAACTAATGGCCACTGGTGGTCGAGCCTTTAGTTCATCTCGCTTGGCGTCTAGCTCACAGAGCCGCCTGTCCTCAAAGTTTTGGGCGCTCGTTTTAACTAGCTCCCTCCACTCAGTCCTTCTGGCTGCCTGCTGCTCCCATAGCAGCGGGTCGATGTTGCACCTCTTCATGTGCCGCTTAAGCACATCTTTGTACCTGAGGATTTGACCGCCATGCTTACGCTTGCCTTCCTCCAGTTCCGAGTAAAAGATGCGCTTAGCAACTCTTTGCTCCGCCATACGTGACACGTGTCCGCACCACCGAAGCTGACGCCGCATAAGGTAAGCCTCAATGCCACCTACATTGGCTCTTCGCAGCACTTCGGTGTTCCGTACACGATCAGACCATTGTATGTTAAGTATTTTACGCACACATTTGAGGTGAAATCGGTCGAGCGTGTGGATGTGACGGCGGTACACGGTCCACGTTTCGGCAGAATAAAGTAAATTTGGCAGCACAACAGCCATGTAGACGGAGATCTTAGTCGCCAGCTTTAGGTCATGGGAGCTGAAGACCTTCGCATCCAACTTGCCGAACGATGCAGCAGCAGCGCCGATCCTGCTGTTGATTTCCGCGTCTAGATCACATTTAGAAGATATTCTGCTCCCCAGATAACGGAACTTGTCGACTTGATTCAGCTTGTACCTACCGAGTTTTATTGCCAATGCCTCGTGACCTTGTATGTCTAGGGACATCACTTCCGTCTTTTTAACGCTAATTTTTAAGCCGAATTTTCGGCACGACTCGTTGAAATCGAACATTAGCTGCTGCAGGCCGTCTGGGGATTCTGTAACAAAGCATAGGTCATCGGCGTACATTATTTCGGTGATCATAGTATGCGAAACTTTGGTGCGAGCCTTCAGTCTTGCCAGATTAAATATACCGCCGTCCGTACGGAAACGGATGCGGACACCTTCAGAGGTTAATTGCAAGACTTCTTGAATAACAACTGCAAAGTACAACGCGAACAGTGTGGGTGCCAGTACGCATCCCTGTTTTACCCCACAGGTGACGGGGAAAATCTCAGACTGTTCATCGTTGACAGTGACACAGCACTTCATGTCATCGTGTAGGAGTCTTAGAAGCCTTACAAACTTCTCTGTACACCCGATCTTAGAAAGTACTATCCAGGGGGCTTCTCGGGGCACGCTGTCAAAGGCCTTTTCAAGGTCAACGAAGCAGAGATATAAATGTCGACCTTGCTCTCTGCTTTTCTCCTGCAGTTGACGTACAGAGAAGATGGCCTCACACGTTCCTCGTTCAGGTCGGAAGCCAAACTGGGTCTCGGGTAAAAGCTGTTCTGAAAGTTTCATGAGGCGGTTAAGTAGTACACGGGCAAAAACTTTTCCGGGGACTGATAGAAGTGAAATACCGCGGTATGAATTGCAATCGGATCGGTCACCTTTGTTCTTATATAGGGCCCTTATGCGTGATAATTTAAAAGTAGGTGGGACTTGTTCTTCTTTCCACATACGATCAAAGTGTTCCCAAATAGCCAGTTGCAAATCATTACCACCGTATTTAAGCAGTTCTCCTGGTATAAAGTCGATGCCCACCGCGCGCTTATTTTTCTGTTGATTGATGGCGAGAGCAATCTCCTCACATGATAGTGACTCATCCAGCTCAGTGCAAATTGGGAGTTGAGGTATCGAACGAATGAGTTCCAGGTCTGCAGCCCGGTCCACATTCAGCAGAATGCTGAAGTGTTCCGCCCAACGTTCGAGTACTTCCTCTTTGCTTTTGAGAAGTCCTTCGCCATTAGCAGGCTTAATGGGCACTTTTGCAAAGGAAGTCGTACTAATTAGCTTACGAACCTCACCATAAAACTCTCCAAACTGATTAGTGTCAGCGAGCCACTGAATGTGATGAGCTTTCTCCCGCCACCATTTATCCTTAGTTTCCCGAGATAGCCGCCTAAGCTCCTGGTCACTTTTTCTGATCTCCGTAGCTCGCACATTTTGGTTTACTTTTTTTCCGTGGTGTTGCCGGAGAAGACGTCGGTGTCTATCGACTGCCCCTGTCAGGACTATGTCATTCTCATCGAACCTGTCTTCGGTCTTTCGGACTTTTTGATCCAAAACAGTTGCAGCGGTGTCTAGGATATGAGAAGACAGAGTACACCAATCGCAGTCAACTCGGCCAGTGTCTTTGTTGACGGATGGTAATCCAGTGGCCAAAGTGCGAGCATATTTCCCCCTCGTCACAGGATCTTTTAGTCCATCCACGGTAAAACTCACATTTGGCTTAGATTTTCTAGACCGGCGGGGAAAGTGGAGTTGGAGACGCAGAACAACAAGCCTGTGATCAGTCCAGCAGTGGGCACCACGCATTGCGCGGGTAACGAGGACCTGGGAAACGTCTCGTTGCCGTACAATGGCATAATCAATAAGATGCCAGTGTTTGGACCTTGGGTGCATCCAGGTGTTCTTATATTTAGCGGGAAGTCTGAACATGGTACTCGTGATGGCAAGTTGGAATTGTGCGCAGAGACTGAGTAACAGGTGTCCGTTGCTGTGCATGCACCCAACTCCGTGCTTACCCAAGACCTTAGGCCATACATCGTAGTCCCGTCCAACTCAGGCATTAAAATCGCCCAACAGAAGAATCTGCTCTTTAGGCCTTATAACCTTATGTTTTTAATGCATTTTGCAAGCTCCTCATAGAACTGATCTTTAATGTCATCAGAGTTGTTTAAGGTAGGCGCATAAACACTGATGACATTAAGATAGTTCTGATTGTCAAGATGTAGGCGCAGTGTGGTAACGCGGTCCGAGATGTGAATGGGACACTCTTGGAGTTGCTTGACAAATCTATTCCTGATCGCAAATCCAACACCTGACCGTCGCGGTTCTGAGGCAGCGAGTCCTTTCCAAAAGAAAGTGTACCCACCACCGTGTTCCACCAGTTCTCCTTCTTCCGCTAAATGTGTCTCGCTGAGGGCAGCCACATCTACATCGTAGCGAAGAAGTTCTCGGGCAACAATGGCGGTTTTTCGTTCTGGACAGTTACTTTCATTGCGATCAAGGAGTGTCCGTTCCAAGCGCCAAAAGTCATATTTGGTGTTTTGTTGTTATCATAATTACTTTTGCGACGTCGACCGCGATTTATCGATGCGGAGGCAGCCGCGGTAGCTACCGTCCTCAAGTGTTGGGGAGAGCAATTTTTAGGGCACCTTTTCTAGCCCCCTCCCAGGCTGAGCAGGGAAAGCAGTGCTTCCCTGAATAGGGCTGCTTTGTCACTCCAGGTGCTACCGAACCCCTTCTGTCTCCCCAAGTCAGAAGGAAAGCGACCACGATGTTCTGGGAACGCCCCTGGAGCCGCCCGTGTGCAGGTCTCAGACAATGCCCGGTCTGCATCAAACCGAACATCTCTACCTCGACCCATCGCCACGGGGCCAGTTGGGATAGGTACCCCCTGACTAAGGAGAACATTATCCTGTGTTGTAAGGACGTTTTACAAACATTAATTTTACGCGGACAAACAGCCAGATGCGAAACAACTATTTGTGAGTCACACAAATAGTTGTACCGTGTGGGAATCGAATCCACGACCCCCGACGCCGAAGCCAATACCTTGGCAACTGCGCCACGGAGCATACTGCATATAGAAATTTTAGGACCTGTCACAGTTTTCTTTAGTGACAAGCTATTTTTGCGGCCCAGTCCGTAGTATACTAAGTAAGCTGCAGCTTCCACAACTGGAAATCTATTATGTGATGAACATAGTGTTTTTCCAGTGTCTGGGTGTTTATATATGTGTAATATGTATTTATTCACAAAAGAAAAGTATGTTTAAGTATGTTTAGCAGTTTTCTAGTACCCATAATACAAGCTTTGCTTAGTTTGGGACTAGAAAACGTTGTGTTGAAATGTGTCCGCACATAATATTTATTACTATTATTATTTAAATTTTGTTTCCATTTTACAAACTTCATCATTGATAAAATCGGAACCTTAATCCTTACTAATATTATAAAGACGAAAGTTTGTATGTATGGATGGATGTTTGTTACTCTTTCACGCAAATACTACTGAATGGATTTTAATGAAACTGTACAATAATATAGCTTATACATCAGAATAAGACACAGTCTATAATTTATACATATTTTATGTATATCTGTCTTCCTGTCTGAATGTTACGCCTTCAGCCTATTCTACGCAGACGTAGTAGCGGGCAGCAGCTAATAATTCATATATTACTTAGGTGTAAATTTTCAAGACTGTAATGGTGTGTATGTATTTTATTGATAAAAGTGTATAGATTAATTATGATACAAGTAACTAAAAGAAAAAATGTGCGTTCTCTTGCTCTGACAGAAAACTAAATTTTTTTAAAGGTGCTAAGAAAATACCAACTATGTATTGAAATAACAGATAATGTTACGCCCAGAGATATTCTTCTTTATTGTTGTTATAAATTATTATAAATGTTATTATATTATAATAAATGTAATACACATTATATGAATGATAACTTAACTTTCACTTTTCAAATCCTAATAGTAAAGACAGTAGATAGGCGGAATTTTTTTAATTTATTCACTTTTTATAGTTTATCTTCAGTCATTCTTTATAGAATAGCACGCCTATTTATTTAATTTTTATGTAGGTATAGCAAACTCTGTACAAATTCATGTATGTAAATTTTCTTGCATTTACTTATCAAGAAATTATGAAAGTAAATGTAACTAAATAAATATTTTATAGCATTACTTTATGATCGTAGAGAGAATATCGAATCATCACTGTAAAATTATTTGTATGTACCGTTTGTGATCATTCATGTGAATTAAAATTTCCAACTTACCTTCTAGAAATCAGATGAGGTTGGACCGAATATTAATAAAACTCGCATTATAAGATTATACGTTATCGGAAACAAGCATTTTAAAAAGTAACATTATCACACTTTGTTCAATGTTTACATTTTGAAAGCTGGCGCCGTATATGTAAAAATTAAATTTTTAAACATGTCCAAAAAAGCAAGATCATATTTGTACTATGCTTTGAATTAAATTAATCTAGCAAAGGGTTTTACTATTAAAATATGTAGAAAAAAAAGGGTTTTACTGTTAATACTTCAATGTAAGTGGTATTTTTACTTGCCGAAAGCAGCACACTCTTCTTCTAAACCTATAATAATAATAAGTATAACAAAGCACATAACTATTATGTATTATCCATATTTCTTTTTTACTTAAGTACGAACAAACGTAAGTTAAACACGACCACATTTCAGAAAGGCTAAGACGGTGAAACTAACGAGGTCGCCGAAATGAGTTTTTCTTTCAGTTTTCATAAAACTCCTTTGATGGAGCTCAAAAGAAATGCGTTGAAAAGAGGTCAGTTCAGAAGTTACATTGTCGCAGTTCTGTGTCACTGTTTAAGAGAAGGTTAAAGTGTATTCACGAATATATAATTAGAGTTTTTGCTTACTTATTATCTGTGTATGATGTGAATGTAGTTCACAGATGTAATGTTTTCAAGGTATGAAAATGTTCCGTTTAAAATAATGTTATGAAGAGAATTTAAAACTAATGTCTATATTAAATGACGAAATAACTAGTTTATGGATTTTATCGAGTTTTTATTTTGTTTTGAAATACCCGACGTCTCGAACCCTTCCCAGCGTTCATGGTCACGGGACAGTCTGTGGACCCACCGCCGGGGGTCCCGCCGCATAACACTACACCCACAGCTAATGTAACAACAAACACACCAGTTTGCCTAGTGAGACCCACACAACGTGTACACAAGGTACACCCGCGTTCCAGGGCGGTTCTCACCGCTCCCAGCCACCGATTAGCTAATTGCACAGTCGACGGCCATCGGGGTTTCGGTCCGAACCGCGACTTCGATGGCCCTTAGATGACACACAATACTTAAACGCACGCATGAGCACATGCGTGGCCCTACCCACAGCGAAGGGCCCAACCCCGTGGGTTCTGGCTAGCCCACCGGTTCTGCGTCAGATGAAGCTTTAATAGTCTTGGGACTGAAAGCAAAAACATCAGTTAATACAAAAAGAACAGTCTGTCAAAATAAAATAAAAACGTGCTAAAATCCGTAAACTAGTTTCATTTAATATGAATAATATTAGCGTAACATCAACAAGACCACTAATATCAAAAGAACAAACGGCATAAGCATTAATTTGATTGTGGTTTTTGATGTGGCCTGACGATTTTCGTTTCGTGATAGCTCAGTTTTCGATCGCTTTTAATTCAATATACTCTAGCAACCTGAGTTCGATCCCGGTGCGAGCACCCTTGAAATTGTTAACTTTAAGTGCTGAACTATCACGTGCTCGGCGGTGAAGGATAACATCGTGAGAAAACCTGCATATTTTCGAAATAATAATAAAAAAATTGAAATAAAATTTTCGAAAATATGTCGAGCAGACGGTTCACCTGATGTTAAGTAAATACTGCCGTCCATGGACATCTGCTACATCCAAGGGTTATAGATGCGTGGAAAGTATTATACTTCCACTTTACGCCGGTCTTCTGCGAGGTCGTGGTACTTACCCGGACGAGCCTGCCCATTCGTGCAACGTACGTGGCCCTACCACCGTAAAAGGATTACTTCCCCAAGCGAGACTGCTTATTCTACGAAAGCAATAAATAAAAGTAATTTTGTAAATAAGTAATTTTTTTTATGGTAAAAAAGGGGCAAACGAGCAGGAGGCTCACCTGATGGTAAGTGATCACCACCACCCATCACCTGCATCACCCGAGGGCTTACAAATGCGTTGTCGGCCCTTTAGGAAAGAGTATGCTCGCTTCTTGAAGGTTTCCAAGTCGTAACGGTTCGGAATGACCGCAGGCGGCAGCTGGTTCCCCAGAGAGGTTGTAGGAGGCAGGAAAGGCCTTGGAAATCGCCTCGAAAATCTGTGGAACGCTGGACATCGAGGTAGTGTGGATGAAAATTTTTGTTCTGGCGCGATGTCCGATGGTGAAATTTTGCCGCTGGGATCAATCCAAACAATTCCTCGGAACACTCCCCGTGATCGATGCGGTAGAAGATGGGAGAAAAACAGAGCCAAAGTATTAAGCCGATCGAAAAAACTTTGTTCGTCGATAACCCAAGCTGGCCTACGTTGGATGCGATCAAATGGAAGTCTATAACTATCCAGAAATACGCGGGCAGTTAATAATATATCTCTCAATATGTAGCTAACACCGCAATATGTGATTATAAATTCTAGTTGGAACGAAACAATTTTCGATATTTCCTATGAAGTGCAGCGCGAAAATAAATTGTGGAGACCTGTTCAAACCGTGGATTTGAAAACGAAGGCACAGCTGGCGTAGTACGATTTTCAACGGGGAAATATTGGAAACGAGATTCGTAATTCAACTCTGCCGACGCGATGTTGCAAACTGAAATATGTAATTACCATGACACACGCTGTACATTATTGGTACTGTGTGTTTTCAAAAGATGACGGTTTTGTTTTTGGATTTGAAGTTCAATTTAAACACTGGATAATAGTTGAACACAGTTTACAATATCGCAAATTTCACTACGGCATATTAAGCATGGAATATGTAATACGCTTTATAAAAGAAAAAGTAAAGTAACTGTCTATAAATGTCCCACTCCTGGGTAAAGCCTTCCTCTATACAGAAGGTTGCAGGACATGACCACTTCGCGGCCTCACTGCGGATAGGCAGACTTCAAATATCTTTGAAATATTTTTTTTGTTATTATTTCGAAAAATATGCAGGTTTTCTCATGATGTTTTCCTTCACCGCGGAGCAAGTGATAAGTTAGCACTTAAAATTAACAATTTCATTGGTACCGGCACCGGGGATCGAACTCAGATTCCTCAAGTATGTTGAATTAAAGGCTCTAATTTTACGTTTTATATTAATTTGTAATATTTAAAGTATTAAATACTTATCTCTTGTTACGAGTTCCTAACAATCCTAGATCACGCGATGAAATAAATTAATGAGAACAACTCATTAGATGCCCGTTTTCATAATATCTTTTCCCCTTGCCCAATTTGTTTTTAATGTTGTAATGAAGCGATGTCTAAATTTTAACGGAAGGGCACTTTTTATTGACATTTGCTATCAGAGAGAATATTAAGCCAGAATAGTTGTCAGTGTAATGCAAAAGTTCGTGTGATTTTCTGAACGTTATACGCGCTGGCTGCGTATAGGGAACAATCAGTTCAAGATAGGTTGGCAATTGTAACGCATATTTTTACAAATATAAACGGTTTATATTTTTACAAATATAAATTTACGGTGGTAGGGCCACGCAGCAGCTTCGGTTGTTGCACGAATGGGCAGGCCCGTCCGGGTAAGTACCACGACCTCACACAAGATCAGCGTAAAGTGGAAGTATGACAAATACTTTCGCGTTTCGTCTGGTGAGTGAGGTAGTCGGAGCCCAATTTTCAAAAGGTTGTCAACGCATCTGTAACCCTCGGGTGTGGCAGATGTCCATGGGCGGCGGTATTCACTTAACATCAGGTGAACCGTCTGCTCGTTTGACAACTTTCGCATAAAAAAAAATATAAATTATTGTTAACTGAGTCTAATCTAGTATTAATAAGAACAATCTCTAAACTTAAAAGAATAAAAAAGACGCTTCGTTTGTCTTAAAACAATGTATATTAAATTTATTTTCACAGTTTCAAAATGTTTTACTTACGAACTGATGTATCAATTTTTATGTAAAGCTCGACATTTCATAAGAACACGCAAGCGTCTATTTTAATAAAGATATTTTAAATTGTTATTGGAAATAGAATTTATACATTTACCTCAGTTCTAAAAAGTGATATTTGGTAGTCACTTAACATCGGGTGTACCGCTAGCTCGCTAGCCACCTTCTCACAATAATTCTATAACATTTCGACATTTATTTACATTTGTTCGAATACTGTCCAGTAACATACGATAAAAGGGGCCGATGATAAATCATTCGGGATTTAAAAACCAGAACCAGCGGCGAAGTTTAAAAGAAATGATATATTCTGTTGCATCGGAACTTTGCGAGCGGACACCAACAGTCTTAAAATTCGTTCCGCACGTCCCCTCGGGAACTAAAGTGCTTTCCGTGAAGAAAGTTGTGCAAATTGTAAAATCTTAAATCCGCTGAGAAAATATCGAAGAGCATTTGCAATTTCTACCTCTTTTAGTATTGAATTCAAGACTAGTCACGCCTTGCGGTTTCGTTTACGTAAACCTTAAGTTTAAAATCGAGTGCGACAGTAATATTATGAATCACTAAATAGATAAATGCGTTGGACTTTTGGTCGGTGTGAAGATACGCCGCTTAGCTCAGTAGCTTGAGTGTCGGGAGCGTAGCCTGGAGGACGTAGGTTCAAATCTTCACTGCAGCAAAAAACTTTTCATCTATTTTCTACAAATTTTGAAGGAGTTGTATAATTTGTTTATGGAACTCTGGCCATAACTTGTAAAGTTTATAATTAAGAGCGTTTTAAAGGAAAGTAAATTTGACCATAGCTTTGACTTTTGTCGCAATAATTGTGACAGGGTAACAGATTACATAACGATGACGTTTGCATGAAAGACGTTGATAGGAACAATTTATTTTGTTGAAACATTATTTTTCAACAACAATTCGTGAACTGGCTTGCCTTCCTTCCTCTTTATTATACTTTCGCATTCTTAGATTACGAACCTAACCCATAACAGAACTCACAACGCTATCATTTGGCCTGAAAGAAGAGCTTCTTACAAGTGAAGTCGACGCATTGATATCCACTTCATAGATAGAGTATGTAAGAGTATGACAGAGGCTTAGATCTTGGAGACATGAAATATTAGTACCGTGCATCAAAAATGATCATTAAACTTAGCAACTACCTACTCAAATCGGTAAACACATAACATCATATTTCTCGTGACAGTAAGCGGGTGGGTCAAACAAAATCTTAATCGACGGTTTTTCAATTCTCAATAATTTAGACTGTTATTTAGACTGTGTTGCTGTTTTGTTTTGAATCAGTTTTGAAGAACTTATAACACACAACGGAACAAGAAGATAGTAGTCAAAGTGGACTCATGCTGTTGCTTCACCGATATCTATTTATTCACAAGCTTGATAAGCGGTAAGTACCCGAATACAAGGCACTTAGTTGTGAAAGAAGTGCTCATAAACAATTGATAAAATCAAAATTCATGCACGCTTTTAGAATTCGAACTAACAATTTAATAAATACCGGCCAAATGCCAGTCGGATTCGCGCACGAAGGGTTCCGTACCATTATCTATAGAAACGGGGAAAATATCATGTTTGTTGTATGAGCTTCCCATTTTAATCTTTTTATGCTGTTTTAGTGTTTGTATTCATATCGGCATATCTATAACGGTAGGAAATACATCATCTGTGAAAATTTCAACTGTCTAACTATCACGTTTCATGAGATACAGTCTGGTGACAGACGGACAGACAGACAGCGCAGTCTTGGTAACACGGTCCTGTTTAACATTGGGTACGTAACCCTAATAACAAGTCCAACAATTCAACCGCTAAGACTAATGATTTTTCAGTTTAAATTTATTTATTAATCTCTTGGATACAAAAATATCGTAGTCGGTGTTCAATGTGGCAAAAAGATAAGGTCATCCCGATCTATTTTTTGACCGTTGCAAATGACGGAGTGTCACTTAAAGGCGAAAGGACTTGAGTTATTCGATTAGCAAAACAGAAAACAAATCCGCCTTATCTGCACAAGTTTTTATGGTACCATGAGAAATGGAAGTGCTATTCATCGTTAAATATTGTCGATTTGTCTTCTTGTTATAAAATATAGGGGTTGGGGCCATGAAATTTGGGAAGCCGAGGGCATTGTCTGGTTTTCTATAAACTTAACTTATTCATGATTTTTGACATAAATCATTTGGATTTGGCATTTGAGACATAATTATCTCCATACAAATTCTTCTATTAAACGCGTGAGCATAGTAGCGAATATCACTTTTCATCAATTTTTGCCTTTTTACCGAGACTAAGGGTAAAGATTATCATATCTCAAAATCTGAGATTTTAACTGTGAATTTTGTATACAAATGAATCTCTCGAGATTTGGGTCTGATTGAGTCTGTGAAAAAGCACCAGCTATTATAGTTCAGTGACGGGCGTGTGGTATATAAAATCTTATGAAATCGTTACATAACTTTTTTGCCAAATTTCACAAAGACTTACAACTCTTGAGGTAAATGCTTTGAATGCCCATACATAATATTATATTTATCAAAATACACATACAAACCATTATAGCAGGATACACTTTTTTCATCCTGTTTATATGTGTTTAGTAATATATAAACATGTAATACATGATATTTGGAAATGTTCTCCAATCTTCTTTAATCAATCTTTTGAGCAAATGAGGCTATTGTCTTTTTATCAGCAGTGTAGATTTCATTTTTAAGGTGTACCTCTAGAACCTGGGAAGATGGAAGGGTTTTAATCTTTTTGTCTAACTGAATGCGAGATAAGAAAATAAATCTAGTATATGCATGTACATATACATGTATATAGACTTGGAAAATGTGAGAAACATGATGAAGGATGTTGGATAATAAAAAAACGCCTTTTTGACGGTTGTTTTTAGTTTGGCCTTTTGCTTTGGGCCTATCACTATCGTTGTCATATTTTCCTGTTATTTAGATATTATTTGGAAGATATGCAGTTTTGCTCACGACGATGTTTTCATTCACCGTTGGACACGTCACGAGTTAGTACTTGAAATTAACAATTACGTTGGTGCCGGCACTCAGGATGTTCGAGTTGAACTAAATTGAATTAAATTCGCCCGAACACTGAACTAACAAAGGTGAACATTTTTGGGTTTGATGTCATTTTTAATGAGGAATGCATGCGCTTAATTAGCTACTACCATCTTATCAACCACGGCAGATAAGCCAATAGCGTCCAACTAAGAAGAATAATATCACCAACCATCTATGTTTCAACCGATTTCAAAAAAGGAGGACGTTCTCAATTCGACTGTGTTTTTTATGTTTGTTCTCAGAACTTTCGGCGGAGTGTACCGATTTTGATGGTTCTTTTTTTTATTTGTAAGCTGGTGCTTCCCATGTGGTATCATATTCATTTCATGGGTATTGGAATTAAGGTTCCGGAGATAAGAGAAACTGCTGAAAATCAATTATAAAATGAATACAGAGCGAGATATTTGAAGTTAGTTTTGTTTTCCATTAGTAAAAAATTTGTATGTATTTAAATTAACTTTTATATTACAAGGTAAGACGAGCTAAGTCTCTTCTTTCTTTTAAAAACCTAGTAAAAGCTCATTACTTGGAACTTTAAACTCAAGTTTTCCTTTCTCCTTTGACTATCTCATTGATGTATAAATGCCTTCATCCGTTGTTTATAAGTGAATCATGTGCACCTCCCTCTGCTCTCTTCGTTATGTCTCATTACCAAAAATTCTTTTCACAATGGTCGTCTGGAAGAAATCGCTTGCTGAGCGATAAGACCGCCAATTGTACTTCCTTTTACGTTCTTTTGTAATTTGCTTTGTATATATGTATTTTTTTTGGTGTACAATAAAGTATAAATAAATAAATAAATAAACGTAGCATTGGTGCATACCCATACAAATCGAGAACGCCGTTCTAATGGCCACACCCTATCAGAGAGGGCGGAAAGCATAAATTCGAAGCGGCGATCGGACGCGCTCGGTACATTGCCTCCTCCGCCGATACGACCGTTATTTATTGCGCAACGGAGGCCTCTTATATTCCCTCTTCTTTTGGGGAACGTTAATTCGGCTAGTTGAATATTTTCAATTTTATATTGATTTTTAAAACGTGCTGAGAGTGGTTTACTGGGTGATTTTGCATACCCGCCGTAACCTGAACATAACTATTCAACAGGGGTTTTTATATCTATGACTGTGTAGACGTAAATTTGGTATCAATACACACAAATTATTGTCACAGTCAATTCAATCAACGACAATCCTTTATGTAATTGTCATTGCCATACCAAAACCTCAATTCGGACATTCAGATTTGGCGAAGTTAGAGTAGTTAGATAGCATAGCGAAAACTACCGTTTGCATCACAAATCATTCCTCGTAAAGAGAATTTGAGCCACATTGGGAATGTACCTCAATTCTTATCGTGACTTCTATTCCTCAGAGAATCTGCTATCAATGCTGTTTGGTCGTGAGTAAAAAAACTTATACGTGATAAAATTCAAAAAGAAGATGCATTAGTCTTAACAGCCTTAAGAAATTTACGGAATTCTATAGAAATTCAATGGTTACTTTAAAATCTTCACACTTAGGCTTAATGAGTTTGCTAAATGGTTCAGACCAGCGGAACGTTGGCGCACTATGTCAGCATGTTAATGGAAAATGTAAGAATTTAATTTGCGACGGTAAAACTTCGGCAATTGAACTTCTACATTCGAAACTTACAATTTCAAAGTATCTCCAACTTGAAAGTTTATACTCCATAAGCTCGATCCCTGTGAGTGGAGAATCAATGAAGTTTCTAAATTCGATTTTTAAACTTCTCTTGAAATTTTGTCCCCTCTTAAAGAAAGGGTATTTGATTATAAGGAGCTTCGCGTAGTGTCACGTTTGAAAACCGCGGATCCGCGTCTCAGTTTAAATCGAATAAGTTTCAATTCAAAGTTTTCCGTTGGATACGTATTTAAATTCACCGCTGCTTCTGCATACTCTGAATTCGTGGTATAACAAAGAAGTGATATGATTTTAATGATGAAACTATGATTATTATTTATTGCAATACAAATTTATATTTTGATAGTGCTAATCTCTGCACTTAAGATTAAATGTTAAAATTTGTGGTAAAAGTACGAATAGTTTGTCGCCGCTGCGGGAGTCGAACCAACGTCTTCAATAGGAGTTTGTTGCAAAAGTTGCCAAGTGCGAGGTTCCCTACCGTTATATATAAACACTTGAAACCAAATTTCAAGTCCGTTGTATGGGACATATTAGTTTGCTTTTATAGCGGCAACAGAAATACATCATCGGAAAATTTTAACTGTCTGATTATCACGGTTCATTCAGCCTGCAGACGGACAGACAGACAGACAGCGGATTCTTAGTAATGGGGTTCCGTTTAGGAACGGAACCTAAAAACTTATACATCGTCTCATAAAGAATTACTTAGTCTAGTAGTGGATAGAATTAATTTCTGTTTAAATCATGCACATTACTTTGTCTCGAAAATTCATTCTTATATTGTTCACTGCGCTATTATGAATATATATAATTAAACTTTGTTGAACTACGTTAAGGAACCCATTTGAATACCTAATAACTTGCGGCAGAATAAAATTATGTCTCAACTTGGTTTTTATTAGTCGACTTCGCGAATGTATCGGAAAGATCCATATTACGCCTCTTTAAAAGATCTGACTAAAAACGTTGAGAATGGACATAGAACTGATATTCTTTCTTAGTACATGACTGAGGTTTAAAGGATTGTTAATTCTTTGACTTCGTTAATTCTGGTAGTTAGTAATAATTGAATGTTTATTTATACATCAATTGTGTAAGTTGCAAATCAATTAAGTATGATTAATTACCTATAATTATTGGTTGTGTCTCAGACTGTTGTGGTCGAAGATTTGAGTTATTTATTCAACTGTGCTCTTCTTCTTCTTAATGAGAATAAGCGATGATCTATTCTATATTAAAAGCGTGATATGAAATGCGGTATGTGAGAAGTAACATCGCTTTGCAATTTTCGACTGTGGCTTGAAAAATTAGTTAATTGGAGCATGCGTTAATTGGTGCATGACCTGTAGTAGGGACATGCAATAGTGTTCGCTGTTGGTCGAATGGTCAGATCCATCTAGGAAAGTTCCACGACCTCACAGAAGGCTGGCGTAATGCTGAAGTGTTATACATTCGCGCTTCGTCTCGTGAGTAAGATAGCCGGGACCCACTTTATCAAAACGTGGCAACGCATCTGCAAACCTACGGGTGTTGCAAATGTCCATGGGCGGAGGTTATCACTTAACATCAGGTGAACCGTCAGCTCATTTGCCGCCTTCTCAAATAAAGAAAATCAAAAAGATATAGCCAATCTTGTCGGTGACTCCTCTAACATATGGTAATACAGCAGTTACTCGCTCAAATGTGGCTTCCTGTCATAAAACCACGTGATATGTCAGCACTTAAAATTAACAATTTCAGTGGTTAGAACTCAGGTTGTTCGAGTATTATTAAAAGCGAGCGCCCAAAGAGATCTATGACGGCTCTAAGATATGGTATTTAGGGACAAATCCCAAATCATTTCTAAAAACATAAATATTATAAATACTATCTGACAATGTAACAAAAGTAAATTACGCAGGAAATTTACAATCGGAACCATTAATACTATTATTATTATGACTCAATCTTTTACTTCGGATAATAAACACCATTAAGTACAGCAGTATATCTTAATATATTTGTATAACGACGTGATAACATAATATGTGCATACGTAATGTTATAAATACCCTACAATCGTATAGAGCACTGTATTTTTCTATTTACACACAACTTGGACGATCAGAATGTCTCACGCTATACTGAGAGGAAAGCCCACTGCATCGCAATTGTATCTAGACGGTGTACTAAAAACAGTGCTTAAAACTAAAGAAGTGGAAGATCCCAATGTTATTAGTATATCGGAATTGATATGGTGCTGCATGAAAGAAAATCTTTCATCGATGTACATGGTGAGTATCGAAGGAAATATGTATTGTTAAGAATAAATTGTATACAGGAGAAGATGCTAGTGCAGCGAGTGTTCGCATGCATTGACTGCCGCTAAATTCTGTCCAGTAAACGGGGACGAGGTTCGTCACCTTTGAGGGCAAATCATCAAGTTTAAATTAAGATTGCACAAGATATCACAGTCCACTCCTTTCCTTTGTATGGTTGTTGTGTTATTTGGAAGGGAGGATATATGGTAACGAATTAATCATATTAATCAATTTTGCTATCTAAGATTGGTAACTTCAACGTTAATAATGAACGAAGTATCTTAACAAAGATTTTTATAACTGTACGAGTAGATAAACGGATCGACCGGCGAATCGTTTACCAACGAGGAAATTTTGAAGATGTCTGTACCGCTGTCTAGAGCGTTAATGAATAAAGGTCTGAAAGGTGAAATCGTGATGATGGTATTACAAAATCATCAATCTATGGTGGCCGTTTACTATGGAGCGCTATTCGCCGGAGCAATCCCGTTTTTAGTTGACTCCAAAAATACTATGTGTGAGTATTCCGATTTATTTTCCTTTTTCATTTATGAGGGCGATAGTTGGATAATATATCTATCTAATATAATCCTTTATCATCTATTGACATCAATTTTGTAGTAAGTTCTATAGTACTAATTTTATAGTTGTATAATCTCTGCACATAAGACGAAACACTAAAATTCTAGAAACATTAATGAACAGTATTTTTTCGTCGCGGGAATCAAACCCGCCAGGAATGGCGCTCAGACGCTTTAACAACTATGCGTCCCTTTTTATAAAAATATTAACGGAACGACTATATACATGGCGTGCCTTTCTTTTTCTTGCTTATTATATCTCTGGTGACATTAGGTTTCAAGAAATATTAGTGGTTAGGTGAAAAGTAAAAATGTATACTCCTGTCTAACTCGTCAATGATGAATCTCGTATTTGAATAAATTAATTTAAGAAATTCATATTTTTCCCTTTCTGTAGATGAGTTCAGTCATTTCATTGCACTTGTTTGTCCGAGTGTTATCTTTTGCGAGGAAAGCTGTTCCGGTGATATCATTAAAGTCGTAAATCAGTGGGTTGGTGAACGACCCGATATTGTAATTGCTAGCAGCAGCACTTATCTGAAACAATACACAACTGGCTTCAGTGGAGATCTTGACTCTTTCAGGTAATTTGAAAATATCTCGTACTTTATACTAAACGCGATTGATTTATATTTATTTTATTATTGTAATATGCTAAAGAGGTACAACTTGCAAGTAATATCTTTAACTTTTAGCTATTATTTTTCAACTACATCTTGTTTAAGATCTTGAGAATGTTAAATCTTGTTCACAAAATATCTTACGATATTTTTTTATTTTACAGCCCATATAAAATTTTAAATAAAGCGTCCTATGACCTCACGACGCGAAAATATCGACATATACGTTCTTTCTGTTGCACTTGGCACCATCTAGTGTCCTTTACGAGATGCAACACATTACTAAGAACCTTCAACAATAAATTTTGTAACGATAGATGTCGCCATTGCTCTATTTTTTTTTTTATTTAAGCGCAATGGTGACGTCTTATGCTCATGCACTACCAGACGTTCATTATCATTACTACGAAAGAAAATTTACGTAAGATTTGGAATTTTTTTGCTAAGACTTCTGACGCAGTATGACTGCGCAAAAAAAATTGTTCTTATATGATTTTTTAAATCAAATAAGACTAGTATTACATTATTATTTACAGAGTTGCCGATGTTGACCTTGAACTTCCAGCTGTGGTTTTGCCCACGAGTGGGTCAACAGGACTACCGAAAGCGGCAATGTTGGGACATAGAGGTCTGGTAGCGCAGTTGCCAACTCTCTGGTAATTCGTAGCTACAATCCGGTGTTTTATAGTTGCATAATTATTAAAATTCTTCTCGGAAAAGTATTGAAAAAATGTAGGTAGTCTGAAATAGTCAAGGTGCGCAGAAAACATGCTAACTGTAACACTGTCACGCACATAAATGGTTTGTATATTTATATAAGGCCGCTTTATCATCAGAAAAGTAGACGTTAAAACAGTAATTAATTACCAATTAAAATTAACTTAATTGACAACATTAATGTTTAATGCACAAAAGAGAAACAAATATAGCGTTCTATCTCTTATGAGCTTAACAGAGATAGTATGCTAAAAATATTAAATATCAGTTGGTTAAAATGTGAAAGTTGCAAAATGTTTATTGAAAGTATTATAGGAAGAATTCAAAAATTAAAATATCAATGCAAGTTTTTTAATAAGAAAATATTTTACCCTTGTCGCATTATAGGTTAATTCTGTGCTGTAGAGGCGTTTCGCAAACATAAACTAAAAAAAGACAAACATTAAGTTTAAGTAGTAATAGAGTTCCGTAAAACGGGACCCTATTACTAAGACTCCACTGTCTGTCTGTTTGTCTATCTGTCCATCTGTCGTCAGGCCGTATTCCGTGATAGTTAGACAGTTGAAATTTTGACTGATGATATATTTCTATTGCCACTATAAGAACAAATACTAAAAAACAGATTAAAATGTCTTTGTAATATATAAGTGAGGTTCACTTACAACAGACATGATTTCTTGCCGTTTTATAGATAATGGTAAGTGTTGGAGTATATAAGGAATTTAATTAGGGAAAGGGTTTAAAATGATGCAACTAGATATTTTCATGTGATAAGTTGGCAAGCGAGCAGGCGTTTAAACTGATTAACCTTAAATTAAAATTTGTATTAAATTAGTTCACCCATTAATGTTAAATCTTAAGTGCAGAGATTAGCACTATAAAAAAAATTAAATTTCTGATTAACCTGTTAAGTGATTGCACATGGACATCGGGTGTTGTTGACCCGAGCGATAGAAGATGCGTTGACAGCTTTGGAAAATGTTTTCAAAATTATCTTTTTCAATTTTTTGATGTTAAATTTCAAAACAATTTTCACTTGTTTTAGAAATTTCTTACGCAATCCTTAATCTCATTACCCACCGCATATTTAAAGAAAACGTTTAAATAGTTGTGTTCAGGATAAAAAAAGGAAGAAGAAACAACGCTTCTGAAGGTGTTATATTAATATAATTTCAATATTAAATAATTAGCTTTGTATTCGAATGCTTGTCCGTTACGGTTGGAAGTCAGTGCGAATGTACGAATTTGAATGTGTGTCGTTAACCATCCCGAGCCAATATATTTAAAATCTAACGGTCGACTCTCAATGCGAGTGTTACAAGTATTAAAAACAGTCTATGATTTAACCATTAATGTATACATATTAATAAATTTAGTTTTATTTATAATTTAAGTTGTCTGTAGCGCAGACAGTTGTTATACAAATAATAAACGTGTATTTCCTTTACGATTACAGGACACATCACGACCAGTTTCCACGGCCGACCGACTTAGTAATGCTGGTGTCGACGTCGCAGTGGATGACACACACAAGCGTGTTGACAACTTGTCCAGTGTACCAGATTACTCTTTTGATGACGCCCTCGCCGTCAGTTGATGGTTTTTTAGCGATGATTCTCCAATACAAGGTAAGCGACATTCCTCTTTACCTCCGATTCCCATACGAGGCGTCAATAAAGCTTGCAATACTTGCTCGCTAGTTGCAACTAGTCTGCAAGCCCAGTGTAACGAGGGATGTATAATTTTTTCTTCTAATAAATATTTGTTTTAATCTTCTGATAATTGAAAATATAAAGTCTTGGCATTAAAGTAAACATCATTTCAAGTACAGTAAAATAGTTCTTTGGTAATAGGTGGACATCTACAATAACCGCGAAGCAACAAGTACGTTGCCAACTACAAAAGGAAGGAACCATGTTACCCACTACCAATTCAGTTCACCGACGATACTTTAATAGTCTGTGGACTGTAAGCAAAAACATCAGTTAATGAAAGATGACAGATGGAATAGTAAACTTAAACATATAATTTCTACTTTGAAGCGGTTGTTTTATGACAATACTTTTTGCCCGTTTTTATGGAGTTGAATTATTTTTTTTTTATGAATTTGTATTAATTTTTTTTTTTTTATGGAGAAAAGGGGCAAACGAGCAAGAGACTCACGTGATGGTATGTGATTACCGCCGCCCATGAACACCTGCAACACCCGACAGCTCACAATAGCCGGCCTTTAATATCGTTATTAAATCATACCATGAAATTTATCAGACCTATCATTTACCGCCTGGATCAGTTTACTTGTTGCCGAATTCTCAATAGTAAAACTTATAGTTTTCCCAGCAATTAATTTACTCTTACAGCCAACTTGGACCCTTCTTGGGCCTATGTTTGCAGACACTTTAGCTGGCACAGCCTCTTCATCCGATTTCACTTCCTTTCAAACGATACTAACCACGGGTGCTCAGCCGACACCCATGGCTATGAAAACACTCAAGGTATTTTTTCTTCATGAATACTCTTGTTTATTGATACATATGTACATTTTACTGTTAAACACCTCATATCTTTGCACCACCCCCACTTTCTCACGTTAAGATTAAATGTGTAAACAAATAAATAAGTCGTGAATTCCGTTTCTTTAAGGGCAACACGAAAATTCAGATCAATTAATTTTAGGTGAACCAACCCAAGTCCCAACATCAACGTCTATTATTGATATGTGTCTCCAGCTAACATCAAACTTAACTCTGATAAAAGAACTTTAAAATCACAAAGTATAAATAAATAAAACAGCTTTTATTTTGCGTTCATAATTGACACAAATGAATAATTGTAAAAAAATATCGGGCTTGTTTTTTACGTTTGCATTACAGGCGTGCACTTAAATTTTGACTCGTAACACAAACATCATGTAACTATCGTATATTTACTTAGTGTTACTAACGTCGAAGGACAACCCAAAGGTCAACTGTATTTTAGTTTAATTTTTAATTTTAAGTGTCAGCCATTGCTCTTAATATGAACCTTAAGCTACATTTTGTATGTGCATTATTACCTACATGGTAAGCTGTTCCTATATTGTTTGGAATGAGTTTAACTGTTACTTTCTTTCTCAGGACAAGTTATCGCATAATGTACACCTGTGCAATGGCTACGGGATGACTGAGACCCATGGGTTCACCACCATGCCGGACATGGAAACGCCATATCAGTCGTGTGGACGGATCGTCAACATCTTTGATTACAAGGTCAGTTTATTGACGTAAAGGCATAAAGACCTTCACCTACACAATTGAAACGAAGTTTAGAAAAATATGTAAATATTCGTAACACAATACAAATATTTTAATTACATACAACAAACTCACAGCGAAGGAAACGTTCATTTTTTTATTAAGATATATCGATAGATTATACTCTCATTAAGTGTAGTAATTGACTTAGCTAGACAGGCTTCTTCTAAACTTTCCCTGCATAAGAAATAGATAAGATAATTAAATATCGGTAATTACTGTCACATTTGTTTGTCAAATATAAGCTTTTGCTCTAGTTCTCATAAGAAATGTAATATAAAAGTAAAAAGTAAAGTATCAGCTTATACATATCCCACTACTGGGCAAAGACATCTATTGTACAGAGGGTATCAGGGCACAGTCCACCACGCGGCCCCACTGCGGATTGGCGGACTTCACATATCTTCAAAATAATTTTTTGTTACTATTTCGAAAATGTGCAGGTTTCCTCACGACGTTTTCTACACCGCTGAGCACGTGATAATTCGGCACTTAAAATTAACTATTTCATCCACCATATGCCACCGGGAATCGAACTCAGGTTGCTCGGGTATATTGAATTAAAGGCGCGCGCCCGGACACTGAGATATCACTGCGGGAAAAGTAATTTAATAATAGGTAAACCTTTATCAAAATCAGCTCAGTAAGTGAAAGGTTTATATTTTGCTACCTATTAACATTTAAGAGATAAACAAACAATAAAGACCTAAGTAAATCGCTTTACCTATTCTAAAAGCAACACGTGTTTCATTACCGCCATCAGTCGTTAATGCCAAGCGGCGTAAAGTAACAAATCCTCATTGAAGTCGTATCTTTCCAATTAGACAATATCACTTAAGCCCTTGTGAATGGGGTACCTTAATAAAATCGCTTCGGTGAGTTTCTGAGTCGCTTCGGTTACGTGGCGCGAGGCCCTAATTCGTCTGTACGCCTTCCCTAAAGCTTCTTATGCTAATGGTAAATTTTATTGGCGCTGTTGCTAATCTAATTGTTTTGTCTTTATCTTTTTCAGTTGTTACATTTCAGTCCAGGCTATGAATAAATTGCCGCGCAATAGTAAAGAGCGTGATAGAAATATTTATCAGGCAAATTGTTACAATTTTGTTTATAGAGATATATTATTTTTTTTTTTTTTTTATATTTTATAAATTAATTATAATGTAATTTATAATTAATTTATAAAATAAAATATTTTATAAATGTAATTAATTATTGGCTGTAATTTATTTATTCACAAGTTAATAACTACAAATGTTACTATTATAGAATTTTCAATGAGTCTAGATGTCAGATATGGTAAGGTGTAGAAAACTATTAGTAAATTAAAAACACAATTAAAGCATCCGAAAGGAAGCTCACTTCATTTCGACATTGGTGTTGGCAACATCAGATTATTTTTATGCATGGCAATTGTGTGCTATAAAAATTGTATACTGAACTCTCTCGCATAGACGTGTCACTAAAGGCTGTACACAAGAAAATAAATTTAATACTGTCTAAAAGTGGTTTATTTCAAGACCAACTCCATCAGCTTTACCCACAGGCAGGATTACTTCCACTAAAATCAGGCAACCCGTGACAATTGGCAGGGTCTCACGTTAGCATCTGTCATGGGCAATCTCGCAAATCGAAAATGCTTAATTTTTAATTTTAACACTTTCGATTTGGCTCAGTGGTGAAGTTGCCATGTTATTGGCTTCGGTATCGAGGGTTGTTCGGGGCAAATATTTGTGTGCCCCACAGATAATTGTTCCGGCATTTGTTCCCAAAGTGATTTGACGCCTGGAGGCGGCCGGTTGTAAAAACCCAGCCAACACCACTTACTACATGATACGCCTTTAATGATAGTGGATAGGAGCAGGAGAAAGAGAAAGAAATAAATCACCTCCACTTGTTTATTATTGAACTTATTTCAATACTATAATAGTGTTTCAGATAAAAACATGTTTCGAGGCTCTAAAAATTATTGATTTTTCGTTTTCTTACATATCTGTGTCACGTTTTGTGACGGTCAAGGGTGTTTTAAAATAATATATAGCATACAAACAAGGACCTTTCTTTGATTTTACCTTCCAGTTGGTGGACAAAGCAGGGAATAGAGTTGGAACGAACGAAAAAGGAGAGCTGCTTTTACGCAGTGAATCGTGCATTCTGCAGGTTAATTATTACTTTCATAATTTCAATTAACTCTATTGGCACCATCATCACGAAGAAAATTTCGATGTCGTTAGGACATAACCACTGCAAAATAATGAAATAGAAAAGGTAACAGAATTGACTCTTGCGTTTTCCGCCATATCAGGGTGTATGCAAGTGTTTTGAAGTTTTGGTTCTGTAAGTTCAAATTTTATTGGTCTGCACCTATAAGTCTTTTTCAGATACCTTACGTCTGAATCATTCTCATAAGATCCCGTTGCAGTACGGCAGGAAGCGTTGTGTAACACTCGGGGAGTATAATAGCTAGGTAAAAGGTGAATAGCATTTCAATCGTGGTGGGGCCATTTAGCAGCTTTTGCTGTTGCTGAAATGTAAAGGCTCATCAACACCACTTCATCATAATTATATTATCGCAATAAAATATGGATTATGCTTTTTGTTTGGTTTGTGAGGTAATCTGGCTCTTTGAAGGTTATCAACTTATTTAAACCGCCTGGTCTCTAGCTACCCTCCCACGTAACGAAACGTTACATACGAGTAGTGAACTACCACTTATATTTTTATTTCACTCCGTAGGCTATTAAAGCTTCATTGAACGCGGAACTCCGCGTGCGTTATCTTTAACGGGGTTTATCTCATCTACAGGCCATCGACGTTCAGTACGGACATTAAACTCGGCGACTAAATAAGATAAGAACTATTTACTTAGTGTTAAAAACAACCGAATAAGCAATTCGGTCGTTTTCTTTAACAATCCCTATAAATATATTAATAATGTAAATAAAAATGTTCTTCTGTATTTGGGAATGGAAAGAGTAATTGCAATGTTGTTTTAGGGCTACTACAGGAATAAGGAAGCGCTCGAAGAATGTATGACTGACGACGGCTGGTTGAAGACAGGAGATGTATTTTACGAAGACAGAAATGGTCTTCTTTATTTCGTGGAAAGAAATAAGTTTTGGTTTAAGTATTTAAACCATCAGGTAATATATTTTCGTCTTAGCTTTAACTTGAGTACATAAGAACGATAAGACAATAGTTATCAGCTCTAGGCTTCCAGCGATGGCTAAAATGTTTGTCATATCCCGGATAAAGATTTAAAATCTCGCTTGTACAAATAATTAAAACAGGGTACTGCTGGATTTATTCTATGCTCAACTAATAATGAGTGATAGCTCATTGTAAGGGCTCTCCTTTATTTTTCAACAAACTCGAGTTGGTTTCAATCCCCGGTGCCGGCACAAATGAAAATGTTAATTTTAAGTGCTGACTTATCACGTGATCAGCGGTGAAGGAGAAAATAATGAGGAAACCTGCATATTTTCGAAATAAGAACAAAAAAAATATTACGAAAATATGTGATGTCCGCCAATCCGCAGTGGTGGCCTATGCCCCTCTTTTCACAGAGGAGGCTTTTGCCCAGTAGTGGAATATTTATAGGCTGTTACATTACTTTATTTTATACAAAACTTATCCTAAAAAGAATTTTGAAATATACGCAGTACATAATCTTCAATTTCTTTCCCAGAAAACTTCTGAATGGCAATCAAATATTTTGCAATTTTCTGATTTTTCCTGATGTCAATTTAAAACACTATTTCCTTTTAAAATTGGACATTTGAAGCAAAATTCACGTTTTAAGTTTCATCTTGATCGAAGAAACTGGCATTATAAATAAAAATGGATCGTAAATACTGTTTAATTTTTCCATCTAAACCTTTTTGTAGAATGATTAAAAATATTTTTCCTCAATCTCAAGCTGAAGAATAATCCTTACTGCATATAAAATGTGTTTTTACATATGCAGTGAGGATTATCCTTCATCTGCTGAGATGGTTGGCTTTTGACAGCCTGCCGGCGTGGAGTGGAAGTGCTAAACTTCTGCGTTTGTCTGGTGAGTGAGGTAGCTGCGGCCTTCTTTATTGAAAGGGTTGCCACCTTTTAATTTGCAATCCCACGGGTGTTGCAAATGTCAATAGGCTGCGGTATTCACTTAACACCATGTGAACTTTCTCGATTGCCACTATTTTACATGAAAAACAAATACTAGAGAGACCCAGATAAGGATGTGAAGTCGACTGAGACGGGTTGGCTTACAGATCTCGCCCGAAGAGCTTGAGGTCGTAATTGGCAATCTGCCGGGAGTGAGTGAGTGAGGGGCGAGGGGGCGCAATCGCAGGGGTAGTGCGGCGACCTGGATTCGCCGTCTCCGTAGCGGACGTCCATGGGGTGGTTAACGGTAAATATATATACATATATATACTTAACTGAAATGATAGTGACTCGTTGGTGCCATTGCTAAGCTTTGCCTTGGGGTTAAGGGTCAAGGGTTCGATTCCCACACGGGACAAGTATTTGTGTGATCCACAGAAAAATTGTTCCGTCCATGTTTGCAAAATTGTTAAGTTTTAATGATACTTACTGTTATAGTTTATTTCCGTTTCTATCACAAGGTTCCATGATTGAGGTAGATATATTTGGTTTTATTGTACCAGAAAAGAAATATAAACAGAAACTATATAAAACCATTCAACGTCATACAATAGAACTGATGTTCCTTCTGCTAATCACTCGTACGATGCCTACACGACAAAAACAATAAAACAAAATGTTCCTTCTCTCAGCCACTCTGAACGAGAACAAACGCCTCCACGGCGGCGTGGTGCTGGTGGAGCGACTGCCACGGACCCAGAGTGGGAAGCTGCATAGGGCCCAATGCCGCGACCTGCTCAACAGCCTCATCGCTCAGCGGAACACCATGGACGGTGATTAACACCTGAAGCGTGTTACTTATTTTCAGCATACACATAAACACACATTGTAACATTAGAAATAAATATACAATTCTCAATACACTAAAACGTTTCGCACATCTCTGCATTTCTCGCACTCATAAAGACCTTAAATCTTTGCGTATATGACAGAGGCACACAGATAATCTCTAGTGGTAGGGCCACGCAGCAGCCTCGGCTGTTGCACGAACGGGCAGGTGAACCGCTTGCTCGCTTGGCAACTTTTCACATAAAAAACGAAATTATTGTTTTAAATGATAGTTAATATTAAGTTATCGTAGGACCATAATTTTTATCCAAAATTACATTTGTTCAAAATTAACAACCACTACATATGCGCGTTTAAGTCGCTAATATATATAATCATTGTTGCCAAAGTTGATTATGTTAATTAGTTGGAACGCTTAATTAAATAAATGAACCAGATAGTGTGTACAATGAGAATGGATTCTCATCTAATTTTGTTACTTAAAGCTAGGACATCAATTTAGCCTAGTGATATATTTGTGGCACGACACAGTCCTGTCCGGAAAGTTACTCGCCACCTGCACAAGTTTGCAGGAACACGTTGCATTGGAACACAGATTGCCCCTTTCTTAACGGCGCCGGGGAATCAGATGAAAAAGTACCAAAAAGCAGCAAGGCTTCATCGGTCACCACGTTTCGATTTTGGAGTGTAGGGTAAAAGATGCATAGGGGAAATATGGACCGCGGCCCCAGCATTGCTGATTTAGCACAAAGGACATGAAGTGTGGCCCCCACTCTAAATCGTAGCTGAGTTTTTTGGAAGTTTATTTTTAGTTTTATGAAAAGTGGTTAGGGTTCACCGATGTTAACTGATTGCTGTTGTCCATGAGTATCTACAAAAGCTAAGGGGGTTACAAATGCGTTAAAAACCATTAGAAATGCGCTGGATTCCTCAATCACCAGAAGAAACGCAAAGGTATTAAAAAAAATAATATGTCTACTTCGTCATGGTACTTCCCCGGAAGAGCCTAACCTGTGAAAAGTCGGCAGACGAGCAGGTGATTTACTTGATATTATAAGTGACTACCCATGAACATCAACAGTACCTGGGGAGTTATAGATGCTTTGCCGACTTAAGAAGTGGGTCGAAGCTTCTACGGGGCCCTACCACAGCTAGAATCCTTTCAGCCTTAGATGATGGACCTGACCAGAACCAACGCGGCAGTGTTATACAACGTCCAGCGTAGATGGGAGCGGCCTCCCATAAATCAGCCGAGCGACGGCGCAATGCAATCATCGGCGCGATAAATCAAGCGCCGGACGCCGCGGTTTTCGCAATGACAGCGGCGCAATAGGCGTCTCCTAACGCCGGCGCCGGATCATCTGTGACGTTGATTTATGCGCTAATCGGATGGGATTTTCGATACGCACCGCTCCGTGGTGCGAGCGCTTCCACTCGCCTGTGGTATCTGGATGTCTCCGAGCCTGATGCGACAGTTCTTGACTCTTTACACGATGCGTTAGTGCTTCATTATTTCGATCTAATACGCCGATTAAATCTTTCTAACTTCCTAGAGGTTCTTAGATGAAATATGTTCTGAGCTTCGATAAAATTTACCGTTATTTTAGAAAATTAAACTTTTGTCGGATAATTGACATGGACCACGAAGCTTATTATATCAAACGGTTGCACAACGGTAGATGTATTTTTGAGATCTTCAGGTAATTGTTCATCTTGGCGAATTATTTTTCATTTCCCTTATAACTCATTATATAATAATAATATATAACCTGTATATGTAAAAAAGGATTAATGCAGCTTAGGCATCGATACTAATAGATAGTTTTGAATCGTTTCAGTTATTTCAGAAATGATGCACTACAAATGAATTTCACTTTGCAATGTCAGTTGTACACACAACAAAAAGTAACAAGCTGGACCAAGGAGGCTTTAGTGTTCAAGTACAAAGGCTGTGGGGAAAGCGACATTCCCTAGCAAGAGTCATAACTACATCATTCTTGTTCGGCAAAACAAATTATAGCGAACTGGGCAGTAGTCAGGATTGAAACTAGGGCGGTAAATTTTGAGGGGCGCTAAATTAATAATGAAATAAATTACAATGTAAACATAATTAATCAGGCAAGTACTAAAATCTGAAATATGTAACAAGAAGATTTTAAAAAAATGTTACGTTGTTACGAAAAAAAATCTTTAACCCTAAATCCGCCCCAATAAAATAAAATCATAAATCCGCTACTGGTACTAGGTAGCAGCTAGTCTGGGCGCATAATCCGAAAGACACTGAAAATCTGGCAAGAGTAAAAAGTTTGCAAAAGTTTTATCTACATGGTTTCGGGAATTGATTAATGCTCCTTCTAAATAAAGCCTCTTATACATGCAACGCCGATGAGATTGAATGCAGCAAACTGGCTAAAGTTTCAGGATTGACTCGTGAAATAATGAGAGCTGTTTCGTCGCGGTTGATTTTGTGACATTGTAGCGAACGAACTGAAAGTAATTTATTTAATTTCGAGAATCATGTTCGAATACAAACGACATGGGTCTGGTGGGGAATACTTCAAGTTTTACATAATTCCTTCCTCTGCGTCGATAAATATTATATTTCTTATTAAAAAAGCGAGTAAAGCAAATCAAATATGTGAGAGATTGCGAAACGAAGGTTTGGGAAACGCAATCCATGCATCGCTAAATAATATGTTCCGTAACATTATTTCATTATGATTCGTAAAATTAGCTTAATAAAACGAAAGTATAACATAACGTTAACTTATTCTATAGAGCAATACAAAATATTTGGTTTTGAATAACTTTCGGGAAAGAAACTGTAGTCAGTTTTATTATTCCAGACAAAGTCCAATGAAAATAATCTCTTTCCAAAATCAGGCTTTCTAGTGGGACGAATCGGGGACGCTGTTGATGAGCAGGAATTAGCATTTTAACGATTCGCATATAACGCCGCTCCCACTGAACATTCCCAAGAACATTAAGCACAAAAGGGGAAAAGTTTGAGCTAATAACTTATAGCTTGGTCTCTTAAGTTCAAATCGCTCGACGTTCCCTATCAGAAAGCTATGTTTTGTTCAGCTGTCCATAACCAGCTCGCTTATTAGTCGAATTACAGAATTTTAAATAGACTACTAAACGTCATTTATCATAAAAGTATTAATAATTTTCATGATTATATGCGATGAAGTTAAATCAACTGCTTTGACAACCAAGTTAATATGATAAGATGGTAAAGAATAAATTCAAAAGTTTCTAAAGGGATAAATATATTCTTTTAAAAGTTTTGATTGACATTGCTCATAGTTAGCATTACGCATTGTTATACTTCAAATTCAATTAGTTTTTATCAACATAGAAGCATTTTATTTACTTAACACTAATTCAAAACACTACCACCGTTAGATTCTAGTGCATGTGCGTCATGGTGATTATAGTTCTAACCGCATTCTGTTCTAAATAATTGAAAATTATCAATTAAAATGTGTTTAAATAACCCTTAAATTCGTACAAAATATATTGCTTGCTTACGACTTTTAACTTTTAATCAGGATCTATTATTTCTAAAGGTTGAAAACGGTGCAATGCCTTAGGTGAACTGTCTGCCACTCGCCAACTTTATACTTAAAATATAAGCACATTCAATGTGGATGTTGCTGTAAACAGAATAGCTATTCAAATAATGGATAGCGCACGCCTATCGCCTGAAGGAGCGCATCGTTACCGAGTTTGCTACCGACAGATTGCTTAGACAAAAACAATACCTTAGAAACGAGCATACCACATGCTTGTAGAAGGGCCATGAAATTCGAGAAACAGAATATTTGGAAAAATATTTTAAACACCAAACTGGGGAGAAGAGGCCTTGAAAAAGACACTTTGTGGAATCAGTTGGATTTCCGGATCTATACAACATAGGCACCTACCTTAAAATGTCACACACTAACGCCCCACTGCAAATCAACATTAGGGTAACATATGTTTCAAAAACATTTAGACTAGCATTAGGTAAAAAAATTCAAAAACGTTGTCAAGTAAACAAACAGAGAGGGAACCGAGCTCTTTCCGAGGGATATCTTATAGCTTGCGTGGGTGGCAATAATCACTAAGATTATACCAAAGCACGCAATCCACTTGAACGGATAAAAATATAATACAAACATTTAAAAGTATTGACCATAAACGCCTAAACTCAAGTTTTATGGCCCCGAACAAAGTGGGTTCTTATCGAAGCTGCACTAACGTCACGGACGCCTATGTATTACATTCCGTATTAGCCTCCTTTGTTCCCCCTTTATTCTTGTGCATCCTGCGTTTTAATGAACTCTCTTCTCGGAGCGCCTTAAGTAAGAATGGTTTCAGCAACTACTCTCCTTTTTATATCGCAATTTAATACACAATTACCAATGACGTTGCCTTCCACAATGCAGTTAAGCGTAGAGCAAAACATGTAAATAAAAATAAAGTAAAGAATCAGCCTATACATGTCCCACTGCTGGGTAAAGGCCTCCTCTGTACAGAGGGTATCAGGGCATAGTTCACCACGCGGCCCCACTGCGGATTGGCGGACTTCATATATCTTCGAAATATTTTTCTTGTTATTATTTCGCCTTAGGCATTAAGTCCGCCTGTACGCAATATTATTTTTTTTTGTGTAAAAGTTTAAATAAATAAATAAAATATGCAGGTTTCCTTACGATGTTTTCCTTCACCGCTTAGCACGTGATAATTTGGCACTTAAAATTAACAATTTCACTGATGCTGGCATCGGGGATCGAACTTGGGTTGCTCGAGTATATTGAATTAAAAGCGAGCGCCCGGGCACTGAGCTATCACGACTCCTTGCTCCTTCCAGAGTGGAAAATGTAAATCTACATGAAAAAATAAAAGTATAATAGTAACTTTTTTATGTGAGAAGGCGGCAAGCGAGCTGGTGGTTCACCTGATGATAAATGATAACCGCCACCCATTGACATTCACAACACGCCTATGCGTGGTTGTAGATGCGTTGCCACCTTTTAATGAAGTGATATCTATCGGTATGTTTCTATCGGTGGTAGGGCCACACTACACTGTTGCACGAATGGGCAGGTCCGTCCGGGTAAGTACCACGACCTCACAGAAGACCGGCGTAAAGTAGAAGTGTTACACATTTGCGTTTCGTCTGGTGAGTGGTATAGCCGGGGCCCACTTTATTTAAAGGTAGCAACGCATTTGTAACCCTAATCACCCTATAACTTAACATCAGGTGAACCGCCAGCTCGTTTGCCACTTGCTCACATAAAAAAAGTGAACCGCGGCTACCTCATTCACCAAACGAAATGCAGAAGTTTAACACTTCCACTTCACGCCGGTCCCCTGTGCGGTCGTGGTACGTACATGGATGGACCTGCCTCATAGTGCAACAGCAAATACTGGTGCGCCTACCACCTTTATTTTATCCGCAACCATAACCCAATACAGTACAATAATAGACCATGGACACTAAGCAAAACTGGCATGTAGTTACCGACTTGAATCACAACGAAACAGTTTAGGTTGATATTATCGATACGCAATTTAATTGAAGACTCCTTGGCGCAGTTGCCAATGTTACGGCTTCAGCGTCGGTGGTCACGGGTTCGATTCCCACACGGGACAACTATTTATGTGTCCTACAGAATAAAGTCGTTTCGAATCTGGGTGTTTGTCCGCGTTAAATTTGTGTTTGTAAAACGTCCTTACATCACAGGGTAATGTTGTCCTAAGCTAAGGGCAATGTTTTAAAAAAAATTACATAACCCAATTACAATGCATTATAATTGATTAATTTTCCCAATAAAAAATTTATGAAGAAACCAATACTGTATTTTTTTTAGCCGCATCTATAATAAAATATGTAGGTAAAATGTTGTAAACTTTGTCACAATTGCCTGAATTTGAACCTACACCTACCGGATTAGTAATTGGCCACTTAGCTAAGCGGTCTATATCCTTACCACGTAAAAATCACATTTACTTTCTTTTTATTGCATTTTAACAATGCTTGGCATTATCTATGCTGTTAAATTATAACATATTTGTTTCTTTGATCTATTTTGTTACCATTTCCTGCGAATGTCACAAAATATCGTTGAGTTATTGAACATAGTTGAAGCATCTTTTCTGCTTTAATAACTGAGACAACAAGAAAATGTTATACAGTAGAAATTAATTATAATTTAATTAATTTCTTCTGTATAACATTTAATTTTTTTTGTAAATTGATGTATTTTATATTTACAATTTCCTTTTCAACGATAAACTCATAGTTATACCAGCCGTATATTTGTTACTAATCATCCTGAATCAAGGTTTTTCACAATTTGCTACCCAGAGTTTCTGCGCATCGCAGTGCTGTATCTAAATTATTAATGGATCATTTTATCTCACCGACAAAAGCGATTTGAATTTGTATAAGACCATTTGTAAGTTGAAGCAAAAATTTGCGATTGCGATTGCGATACTTGCGATTATGTTTTAACTAAGCCTAGTTAAAACATAATCGCAAGTATCGCAATGTGCCCATTGGTTTCTTAAAGAGAAGCATGGTTCATACATAGAGATATTTACACAAAATATTCTAAAACGCAATTCTTAATTACAGTTAAAAAGAAAATTTATAACAACAACAAATGAATTGTAGCATTGTATGGCATGCATTTACTAAATAACAGTGAACTGTAAGCCAGCGCTTACAGTATTCCAAAGTTTCGCAACGGATAGCACTTAATTCAATTCAAGATCTCAAACTGTGTGATTCATCCAATTTCACGATAAGTGATGGTGACTTTAACTCTTGAACTTGCACATGAGGCTTAATATTACTCGTACATTAATTGTGAAGTACAGTCAACAGAGAAGTTCAACCAAATTGGCTAAGACTGCCTTAGTTGAAATTGCGGAGACAGTTCAATTTCAGTAGAAATATCCTTACTAATATTAAAAATGCGAAAGTTTGTGTGTATGGATAGATGTTTGTTACTCTTTCACGCAAATACTACTGAAAGAATTTTAATGAAACTTCACAATAATATAGCTTATACCTTAGAATAACAAATATTTATATACAGATTTTTATGTATATCTCTCTTTCTGCCCAAATGTTACGCCTTCATCCTAATCTACGCAGACGAAGTCGCGGGCAGCAGCTAGTGTGCTAATATTTTGTGCAAGATTGTTCCATATCGGATAGATAAGGATAGTAAAAGTGTTAATTTCAGACATGTTATTTCGCTGCTGGCCTCAAAATTGGTTTCCTTACAATGATGAATATCGTCAAGGCAGACTCCAAGCAATTAAATTATTGTTACCTAACGAATTGTCATTTGTGTATAAGATATGGGTGAAACATTTTAATTACTCGTTAACTGTACCGGAAATAATTCATACTTTACTAAACGTTATTTTTCAAAAAAAATTTTTATGAAATATAGCATGCGAGCAGGTAGGCAGTTCTTCTGACGTTGTGTGATTACTTAATGCCCGTGACCCACACTTGCAACCCATGGCCCCATGACCCGTCTACAGCATTGGGTTGCAGATGCGTTTGTTAACTAATGAAAAATTGGCCCCGGCTACCATACTCACTTGACGAAACACGTATATATTATAGACGCTACACGGCCGTCTTTCTGTGCAGCCATGGTACTTCGCCAGAAGAGCCTGCCCATTCGTACAACAGCAGAATCTGCTGCGTAGCCTTACCACAGTCGGGAATATTTTTTACAGTATCCAGACTGAAAATATTTAAAAGCTTTGTAATATTGGAAATATTGAAACGCTAATGTAACATATGTTTAGAAACAAACAATAGTAAGCCTTAACAGGCTTACTATTGTTTGTTGTTTAAACAAATCTATATCTTTAACGTACTCTGTCACTTGGGGATAACTTACAATATCATATGTTATCTTGGATTCATGTTAACATGTAAAAATTTCCCGTCGATATTTTGGGTAAAAAGTTTTCGCCTTGTGAGACAAAATTCTAAACTATTGTGACATTCAAACTAAATAATTGGGGGACAGTAACTGACGGTAGATCCGACGCTCTGCTATATGGCCGAAACTGCATCTGTGTTCAGCCGACATTAATCCGTTGGTAGGAATTGAATCAAATTTAGGCCGTAACTGGATCGAAGCTGACGCTAACATGTGGTGCTCCATTAAATAGTTTATAACTGTGATCAACTGAATATTAGCTTTAGTAACATCTCGTTGGCCTTGCCTTTTGTTAATAATACTTTTTTGTAATATTCGCCAATTAATAGGCATTGGCCTACTTTAATCACTTAACTCCAACGTTCGTAATGGAGGTGTTATTCAATAATGTGTTTCACTGTGTGATTGAATTAATTGTGAATTTGTGATGATTGTGATTTCCTATCTTTTCTTTTCTTTCCTATCCTATTTTATGTATTCGGGCACAAATAAAGCATATGTATATTCCAGTACTTTTTGTGGTGTAATGTATATAAGGATTAATTTTAATATCTTACAACTTCATAGAACAAAAGAAAAGAACCTTAGTTTACTTGTTCGATGCGTAGTAATTTTTTTACCGGAAATTATAACAGCCCATTTAGTTGTATTGTGTCTGGTTTAGTAAAACTTGTTTACCATCTTTTCTCTGAGATTTTATTTACATATTAATAGGAATATAATACATTATATGTATTTATAACCTGACTTAAACTTCGGGCTTGTGCAAAATCGTGCATAAGCCTTGGCGTTTGTTCTTGTAATGCAATTGCAGAGGAACTTCCAAGTCAATAGCTGTAGTTTGACGAGTTGTGAAACAGCCTGGTGAATAGCCCTAATGCATTATAGAACTTCAGACCAATTTCCAACTTTAGCTGAATGCACCAAAGCTCTGACAAGTAAGGAAACTACTGAAATTTATATTATATATATATATATATATATATAGACATTTGACGATAAACATGATTGTTTTTATGTACATTGCTAACCTTATATGTACTTGTATAATATATAGTCTGTGTGCAGTGAAAAGTCTTTTTAATTCCTACTGAAAATGACCCAGAAAAAAGTGTGTGGCTTGGTAGCCACACATAATAAACAGATAGGAAACGGTAAACAGTTTTGTCAGTTAAAAAATGTTTTGTCTTAATATTATATTTAATAACGCGTCAAAATAACCACCGAGTAACCATGGAAAGAAATGTCGTGATGATAATATCTATTAGTAGTTTGTAATCTAAGGATGTAAAGATAATTTTGAACCGAAACACCTATTTGAGTCATTGAACATGGTTAAAGTAAAATAGAATTGTTAGTAAAATAGAATTGAACTCTCACTAAGTACAATACACATAAAAATAAGATTATTCAAATTTGAATACATATTTTGTAGCCTGTTAATAATCTAAAGCTTGTTAGCTAAGCAAGTTAGAATATACGAAACTTCACCTTGAGTATTAGCATATCTTATTATGAATATTGATTTTCACTTAGCCTAATTATAATCCTTGCGGTGTTATTATAAAAGCGAGGAGTGGCAATCGAGCCTCGAGTAGTCTCAGCAAGTCTCGGCGCTCCACGCAGAGGTCGGTTATGTGAAGTTAAAGGCTGGAGTAGTTCATTTATTGATTTTCTCCAGTTCTTTAATTGTAGCCACCTTCTTATCCGATTCATTACTTTAGTAAGTCTTAGTAAGATCCATTATTCATTTCGTTGTTTTATAAAATGAGGAAAAGCCAAAAATTTATTGACTTTGTACACCGTCGACAAACTATTCAAGCAATTAGAAACTCTTCTATCAAGTTTCTAATCAATAAACAGTTGCACGGTGCAAGTTTCAAGCGGAACACGCCAACCGAACGCTACTGACCGTTTTCTTACGGACTCTTTAATTTGTATTCATACCTCTCTTTCCCTAAGTGTCATTATATTTTTTCTTCGTCTACCTGCACGAGCCATATCTCAAATGATTACCTTTTCATGTCTTATCTCATATGAATTACTATTAATAATGTTAATAGGCTTATCAAGCTTGAATCATTGTTCAGCAAGAACAATTTGCTTTTTTTTTTGTTTAGAAATCAATATAGCATTAATACGGTCTTATTCTCATACTAATTCAAATTAAGAATTCGTTAAGATCATTATCATCAAACTATTACAGTTCCCTATTCGAGGCCTCTACTGTGGAAGCCAATTAGCGAGATGTTCAGTGCATGAACTATCTACCTAAAAAAGGATCGAAACATCGCATCACAAGGAACTGGCTGATACAAATCATTGTCATTTTTAGCCAGGAGTACTTTTCTATACTCTAGCTACGCCACTCACTGGCCTCCCTTTAATATATCAAAGTAATCCTTATCGTTAATTATAAACTGAAACTAATTTATACTTTAAATTTTCTCAGATCATAATGACACCACCAGGATGGGACGGACACATGTCAGCACACGGTGCCGGGAACGAGACTGTAGTGGACAAAGTACTACCCGAAATGCTACACTTAATAGACCCGCATTGGTAAAACTTATTTACACATATAAATATAATTCTTTTATTCGTGTAAATTGGCATCCATACTATTATATTCTATCTATCAAAGTTTTTTAAGGATAATCAATATTTTTAGTTTAACGGTGCCAAAATGTTTGCATACGGTAAATGAGGAAATTAAACTACTTATTGGCAAATGTATAAAATATCTGCTCCATGTCATCAAATTCCAAACCCCATTTATATTATGTTGCTTTTACACGCACTATTTGAGTGTGTCCTATAGAATACCGAGACTTCGGTGCTAGTCTCAGTTCAACGAAGTTGTGAAAACAATAACCCAACTTCATCGAACAAGGGTGGAATATAAACCATCGCATCGTACTCAAACTTTCCTCTGTCTGCAAAGTTCATAAATATCCCCCAGGTGGAGTTAAATACGTTTTAAGTATTATGATATGCTTCTATAATAAGGGTTAATAGTTATATTTAGCAAGCACTCAATAAACATTTATAATATATTATTAATACAGATTCGATTTGTCTCTTTGGATGCGGTTGCAAGAGTCGACAAATTCTATTATCTAATATCGATTTAAAAGCCATGGATCATAGGTTTTTTTATGTCAATAGTTAGCAAGCGAGCAGGCAGTTTACTTCATAACTTAGTATTTAGCCCGCACGTGGGCATCTACGTCACCTTACGGATTACAGACACTTAAACAACGATTTAAAAATTAGGCCTTTTGGTTTAAATAAAAGTATGTGTTTTGTTGAGTTAGGTCCATCAGTTATACTCTCGGGAATTTGGGTGTGACAATCTAAAAGAATTGAAAAGTACGTAACAGTTTTTTCAAATTTAGATTACCCAAATAAACTTTGACCCGTTTCACTTTCTGAGGTATCAATTCCCGCCAATGAATCCACTGTGGCACGGCCTTTTGGGCTTCACTATTGGCGTTCTCGGGTTCATTTCCATGGCCGGCAATGGCATGGTCATCTATATCTTCACAGCCACTAAGGTTTGTTCCGTTCCTTCATATTATATATCATTTTTTTCCGAGTAAATCGTATTTACAGCCGCTAAACTTTTCGCCGAAGTAACTTTTCAAGCCAATGATAATTTACAGAGTCTCAAGACCCCGTCGAATTTGCTCGTTGTGAATCTCGCCTTCTCCGATTTCTTCATGATGGCCGCCATGTCCCCGGCTATGGTTATAAATAGCTATAACGAGACTTGGGTTTTGGGTAAGGGCTTTTCTACATACAGTACTGAGTATAGAATTAACTTAGACTAGAAAATATTAAGTTAATTACCTTATAATAAGCTGCTTAATATTAATTGAATAGTTTAAATTCACTACTATCTTTCGGATTTATACTTATTTTGGCGCGTTTGGAAAAAATTATGACAGGTAAATTTTTACGACGCCCGTACACTAACAGTCAAAAAGCGACATGATGAAGTTGGTACAAAGCGATCAACTACACGGTATTACTATGGATACCACTAATAACTTTTTGACTTATACTATAATTCCTAGTTATTCCATTAAGCCTATATTATGCATTAATTATTGCGTTTTGCGTTACCCGTTATGCTCACTTTCATTTAATGGCTTTTTCACAAAAAAAGAGTACTGGCACGGGTAATAAAATTTTTGGTTAAGCTAAAGAAGTATAACTTCTCGTACATAAGTACGTTTTCTTAATATGTTTCATAGTAGTTTAATATATTTTTTATGTTTGTAAAATGTTGCGTTTTTTAATAAGCATTTGCAATTGTTGTTATTGACATGTCGCAGGGCCTTTGGCTTGCGAGTTGTATGGTTGCGCCGGCTCACTGTTTGGATGCGTGTCCATCTGGACAATGACGATGATTGCTTTCGATCGCTACAACGTCATCGTGAACGGGATCGCCGCTAAGCCGATGACGAAGAGCGGGGCTCTGCTGCGCATCCTTGGCATTTGGATCGCTTCTTTGGCTTGGACAATCGCGCCCTTCTTCGGATGGAACAGGTATATTTTGTAAAGAAATAAAGCAACAGCACAAGTACAAAAGTAAAGTACATTTCCCATTAAAAATTAAAACTTGTAGAAAAAGTACGAAAAGTTTGTCCCCGCTGTGGAAATCGAACCCACGTCTTCGGCATTCGCGGCCTGACGCTTTAGTCACTAAGCTAGGCTGATTGCCACACCGACGAAAATCTTAACGTGTTTTATCTACATTGTTTTTTTAGCATTTGAAACAATGCGTGTCGCATCTGTTGTTATATCCATTCCAGCATACAAACAATTTCGAATACCGTTTTACAACGATAACTCGAACGAGAGATGTCACCATTGCTCTTTAGAAATTGGAAAGTTTAATCTTAAGTGCAGAGATTAGCACTATAAAAAACTTAAAATTATATTTCCCATTGCTGGACAAATGCGGAGGATGCCTTAACAAAATACAGAGGCTATAAACGTTTCCTCACCATGTTTTCACCACTGTATACATGATAAGTCAGCACTTAAAATTAACAATTGAATTGGTGCCGGCACCGGGATTTGAACTCAGGTTTCTCGAGTATATTGAATTAAAGCGAGGACCCGGACACTGAGCTAGTCAAAAAATGTATTGTCAACCAATAAGACGCTTTTCATCAATCTTATTATGTCCAAAACGTAATAGATATGTATCAGAAGCTTTGTCAATAAAAGAAATGCCTTTACCTAGCTTTTTCATTCTAAATCTGAAAATTTTAATTTTTCCATTAGAATCCTAAGTAAGATACGGTTTTTACGCCAATCGGTTTTGAAACATTAACACTATTTTGAGTATAGTGCATTTATTGAGTTTCTGCATTTTTGACCTACTACTTTAGATCCACTTCAGGTGGCAAGTATCGGCTCTGCTATGTCTTAAAAACATTCTGGTTGAGATAATATTTCACAATTAGGGGTGATTAATGACAAAAAACAAAAGTTAATAAAGAAATGGATAAATTTAATTTTAGATACGTTCCCGAAGGAAATATGACTGCATGTGGCACTGACTATCTGACAAAGGATTGGTTAAGCAGGAGTTATATTCTTGTTTACGCATTCTTCGTCTACTTCGCTCCGTTGCTGTTAATCATCTATTCTTACTACTTTATCGTAAAGGTAACTGAAAAACTACGCTTTTTGTCTTATGCGAATGATCGTCTCATTCGAATTAAGTTTATATGAGTCAACACTAAGATGCTTCTTTATTTTGAAGAGAAATAATAGCAATATTTTGTAATCTCTTTCAAGCATTCAGACATTAGGAGCATCAACAGTTATTTATTAATAACCAAAACTCAGTAAGGTTTTAGTGCACATATTAATAATAAGATTATTTCCAGGCGGTAACTGTACACGAAAAGAACATGAGGGAACAAGCCAAGAAGATGAACGTCGCTTCTCTTAGATCTTCAGAGGCCGCGAATACTAGTGCTGAATGTAAATTGGCCAAGGTAAAATGAACAATCACCATTTTATTTTTTACTATCACGTGTTACAAATGCTAGTTTATACAAGTTTGTGTCACAAATTTTATACATATGCCACAAATTAATCACTACATCCATTTCAACAAAGATATATTAATAAACTCCGGTGTACATAAGCGCTTACTACATAAAATTACTTTTGAACCCATTTTAGGTGGCGCTGATGACCATTTCATTGTGGTTCATGGCGTGGACACCATATTTGGTCATCAACTTCACGGGAGTTTTTGAGAGCGCCCCAATCACTCCTCTCGCCACAATATGGGGCTCCCTGTTTGCGAAAGCTAATGCCGTCTACAACCCCATTGTATACGGTATTAGGTAAGGTTTCATCATTAAATATTGAGTACATCAGAAATATTGGTTCACATTCATCGTATCAGGTTACTTGATTTTTGGTAACTGATATAATTAGTATCTCAGAATATTACTCTTACATTTTTTACGCCAAAAAAATCCTTTCATTTATGACAAAAACAAATTTTATTTTAATTTACTAAAACCAAACTTTAACACTGACTTTGGCCTACTAAACTTTGAACCTGTTCTAAGAATTGGCAAGAGACTAGAAATCAAAAATTACTACTTTTTAGCAGTTTCTTTAGTTTTTAAAAAAGTAGCCATGTGGTGATACGTCCGTTCATCATCGTCATCATCATCATTCGCCGCAGGACGTCCTCTGTTGAACATAGGCCTCACTCTTAGAACGCCTCAACGAAGGACACTTTGCCATTTGCATCCACCGGTTGCCCGCGACTCTTATGATGTCGTCGGTCCACATACAGGGAGGTCTTCCAATGCTAAGTCTTGTGGTTCATGGTCGCCACTCGAGAACCTTTAGTACCTATCGGTAATCGGTTCTTTGAGCGATGTAGCCTGCCCATCACCATTGAAAATATATTAGAAGTAAATTTTATCAACAAACACGAGGAATAATGTCTGCATATTTATGATTGATTACAAATCCACGAATGTTTTCCAGTCATCCGAGATATCGTGCGGCCCTCTACAAGAAGTTCCCTTCTCTTTCTTGTGAGCCTTCTCCAGACGATGTGACCTCTACAGCATCTAGTGCCACTGCTATATCTGATGAGAAGCCATCTGCTTGAATTTGGCAAACTGCTCCATGAAAACTGCTATTATTACTTTATTTATTACTTCGTTAAGAGACTACTCCTATGGATTCCGATGACATTGGCTTTGCATTTGGACTTAAAATATATTACAATTGAAAGCATATGGTTCGAGACCAAAAAGAAATGTTTTATTTTCAACCCATTTTATTAAATCAGTTCAGCGCCCGGAAAAATGTACAAAGAGCGATAAGTGGTTATGGTTGTGTTTTTGCACCGATTGACAATGCTTGAAGTGATTTAAAAATATCTATAGAAATCATATTTTCCCTTCTATATGAGACTTCGGCTTCGGGGTCACGGGTACCATTTCTATAGGGGATAAGTATTTTTGACCTTCAAACTTTCGACCTTCAAATTGTTCCGGATTGGGTGTTTGTTCCCAAGGTGAGTTGACATCGTGTAGGCAACCGGTCATTAAAAAACTAACCAATACCTTTTAATTACTTTACTTACCAATTTTACGGCTTTTAAGTCTCGGCTGTTGCACGAATGGGCAGGCCCGTCCGGGTAAGTACCACGACCTCACAGAAGACTGGCGTAAAGTGAAAGTATGACAAATACTTTCGCGTTTCATCTGGTGAGTGAGGTAGCCGGAGCCCAATTTTCAAAAGGTTGTCAACACCTCTGTAACCCTCGGGTGTGGCAGATGTCCATGGGCGGCGGTATTCACTTAACATCAGGTGAACCGTCTGCTCGTTTGACAACTTTTCGCATAAAAAAAAACCTTCTTACAGCATGATTGACAAGTTACGCTATAGATATCTATGACTCCGTGGTGCAGTGGCCAAAGTATTGGCTTCGGCGTCGGAGGTCGTGGGTTCGATTCCCGCACGGGATAACTATTTGTGTGACCCACAGATAGTTGTTTCGCATCTGGGTGTTTGTCCCCTTGAAATTTATATTTTTAAAACGTCCTTTTACAACACAGGATAAAGTTATCCTAAAGTAAGGGCAATGTTTTTAAATAAAATAAGAAAATAAGAATAAGATATAATATAATAAATCGATATTTCGAGGCATATTTAAACACAGCATTATTTATCTCAGACTTAAAAAAAAACTTTTACTATTGTGGCTAGGTACACAATTTTCTTTTGTATACATATAAATATGTATTAAAGAATAAACTAGTTGACCCATGCAATACTTTTGCAAAGTACTGTGGTCAGTCAACGAATGGTTCACTTCACTTTCCTTCATTTAAACAAATTGTCAATGAATAGAATTATCATAAAATCTTATTAAGAAATTTTTGAAAGACAACTTGCCATTGCCGGTTGACAATACATGTCCGAGTAATGGGAATATGGCCCCCGAGACTAGCAATAACAAGGGCTTTCAGCCCATGTCTCAGAAGTCTACAGACTACTAAAGACACTAAATGAATAATCTCAACCCGTTGTTACGACCACGTAACAACGGGTTGAGATATATACGTACACAATACAGCAGTAAGCTGTCACTTAAATTTCGTCCACGGCCGTCATTAAACTTAAGAAATGATGTAAAAATTCAGTAACGAAATAAAAATTCAAGTCTGTCCGTGATTCTTTCCTCAAGGAAGCTTCCACATTAACGTGGGCTTTAGCGTCTGTAAATTAAAAGGCTCTTTAAAATGGTCCGCTCAACACTCACTAGAGCAAAATGTGAATGCTTTGTGATTAAAGCATTAAAAATCCGTTAAAGCCTCGCTTCCTAGAATAGATGTTGAAATTTTTGTAGGAACGGTGCTCTCTAACCTTCAGCGTGTAATCACTTAACATCAGATGGACCACCAGCTCACTTGCGACCTTCACACATAAAAGAAAAAAGAACTTGGTTCCTTATTAGTATCAATTTTTTTGTGTTCATACATCTACTTTCTTAACCTACCTTTACGATTATATAGAAAAAAATAATCCACAGAAAATGTTAGGACCACCAGGTTTCATAAGGTTGCTTTTTTTTTTGAACGTTTCACAGAAACAAATGTAATATTTTACTTACGAAAATTGTCTAACACTAATGTTCAAAAAATAAATAAATCCATTAAACTTTGTAATTTTAATAGAAATTTTCTTAGTAACAAGGATTTTCTAATTTATATTAAATGGATCGTTATTTGAGATTGCTCGTGCGTCAATAATTTAAGGTAAACTGATCCGTTTGCCAAATCTCATTCGAAATTCCGTTGAAACCAAAATCTGGAACTAAATTAAAGCTTATATAAACGTTAACACCACAGACCTTGTTGGTATAGCGGGAACCTTTTAGTTAACAATCACTACGTCATTCATTAAAGTCGACTGGGTCACTTCCGACCTCTGTTTGATTCCATAGGTCGCTCGGTTCGAATAAAGTTCTCTTTGAATTAACTGGCGGAAACAAAGTAGATTTCCTGTTCTGTTGTGAATATGATTGAGAAATTTCTATGCAGGATGAAATTATCTTGGGTTGTGAATCTACATGAACACATTCACATAACAGCAAATATGGAGAATTTGCAGTTAAACTCCGAAAGACTCTGACATGAAGCTTTATTAATAAGTATTGCACACGAAACCATCGTTCGTGTGTCAGTCAGTAAGTTCACATCCCAATTAATGTGTGGTTATTACAGCAAAAAGGATCATTTCATTAAAATATCGGCTTATAAATGGAAAGCAAATGGGTCCGAGCAAACATATTACGGCGAGGAAATTGCTGTGAACAAACATAATCTTCAAACGTTACCAAGTCAATAATTGATTAAGCGATTAACATCACTTGAATATATGATATGAAAGGTTTAATGATTACATGATTAATTATGGATGGGAGTCACAGTCCGTTATTCGGTTAGTTGCTAGGAAACTGACACTGACTTCGATGTGGGTTCTATTCCCGCCACAAAATCGTTGAGGTATAATTCACATTTTCAAAAAGCTTTTTGAGTTAGATCATAACGAGCATTGTATACGACAAAACTACAAAACTGTATGGAAAAGGCGGTAATCCGATTAAATAATATTTATTTCCTTCATATTTATCTTTATTCCATTGGAAATTCGGATTTATAAGCCTGTTGGCCGGTGAAACAAAATGTCTAGTTTTTCTAACTTTACTTTGTTTTTTTTTATCAAATAGTACATTTTTTTACAATGTATCACAGATATATCTAATAGATATATCCACGAAACTGTGCTGGTGCAATACAATTATTTTTTAACGCTTTATAGTTTGTAAGCTTGTAGTATTTAACATCTTTTCTGATATTTCGAGCATTTTATCAACATTTTCTTAAATTACCTCTTAGTAAAAGTAACATCGCGATGGTTCACGCGTATTATGTATAACATGCATATTATTAAGTCTTATATATAACATCTGTGTATATTTTCTTTCCATGCAGGGTTTCATTTTATTGATTTACAGTTTTGACCGTATTTTTTTAGCAATTCATGCTAAATGCAAGCATATTAAATGCTTTTTAAATACAATTGCAATTGGATTAAACATTAAAGGTTTCATATTAGGTGATGCATCATGTTAAGATTATTAATTTACTTCCTTTTTTCACACAGCAGCCCCTGCTGTTGCACGAATGGGCAGGCTCGTCCGGGGAAGTACCGCGGCTTGACAGAAAGTCGGTGTGAATTGGAGGTCATTACACTTTCGCGTTTCGTCTGGTGAGTGAGGTAACCGGGGCCCACCTTTTTAAAGCTTATCAACGCATCTGCAAACCCTCAGGTGCTATAGATGCCTATGTGCACCGGTGTCCATTTAAAATCAGGCAGACCGCCTGATCGCTTGACAACTTACAAAAAAAAAGAATTTGCCTTATGTAATGAGAAAAATCAGATATACAAAGTAAATATTTTTGTTAACGTATGAAATTTACACAATCCAAATTTTATAATAATATTTAAAGATTCGCTTATGAAATCACTTATTTACTTAATTTACTAAATTTTATTCGATTTCTATTGTCTTTAGTCTAAAAAGATATAATTTTATAAATTTTAAATTTTTAAAGTGCTAATCTCTGCACTTAAAAATATGTAAAACGATTTGTATAACACAATTACAATAAAAATGTGTAAAACGATATTCGAAATTGTTTGTATGCTGGAAAGGATATAACAATAGATGCGCCAAGCATTGCTTCAAATGCTAAATAACAATGTAGAAAGAAGGCGTTAAGATTTTCGTCGGTGTAGCAATGAGCCGTTTAGCTCAGTGGTTAGAGCGTCAGGCCGCGAATGCCGAAGACGTGGGTTCGATTCCCACAGCGGCGACATTAGTGTCCTACTTTTTCTACATATTATAATGTTATATTTTTAAAACATGTAAACTCCGACCTATACAGCAGGAGAGCAATAATTACTGATATTTTTAAAACGTACTAAAATTCCGTATCGTATTAAAAGTGAATCACTCATTCAAAAACCACTGTAAGTTATAAAACGGACCTTACTGCGTTTCTTTAATCGATTGTTCGTTACATTTGCATCGAAATCCCGAATATTTGAGTAATTTCCGGTACAGCGGATCGGATTCGTATGCTTGGCGTACTTATTAGAGTTAGGATTCCATCTCAGATTCTTGCAGTTAGACAATGCAGATGTAAGAATGTACGGCATCCGAGATACTAAGCTAAATGAGCCAATGGATCTGCTCAGTCTGCACAATTGTGAGTTTTAGACTCGAGTAACTTGATGCATTAGTGGTCTGACTTTAGCTTCCACATACTTTTCTCTGTAATATTATAGATACGCTTTTTACTAAATGCATATGTGTATATACCAAAATATTTTTTTTCTGTTTGTTCCGGCTTATCCCTGAAACGGCTGGACCAATTTTGTCATGTCTCTCGTCTAGCAGATAGATGATGTAATAAGGAGTAACTGACGCTACTGTATGTTTAGAAATTATTTATTATTATATTTTATTTATTTTAAATTTCACACGGACAAAGTCGCGGGTACAGTTAGTATTACATAGTGATCACCGCCACCCGTGGACTTTCACGACACTGGAGGAACTTATAGTGTTGCCCATCTTTGTGGGAAATATCGCCTTTCTTCTTGAGGGTAAAATTGTATTGTACTGAAAATAACAATAGGAACAACTCATTCTAAGTAGAAGTTGATGTTTCAAATTATTTAAAAGTGCTTTGTGTAAACTAAATACTTCGGTAAATTAGAAAAGCGGGCTTAATGTCCATGTTCAAGTGCCGAAGGCGTCGACCAATTTCTTTTTGATGTCAAAAGACGCTGTTTCACATTTTTATCCGATTTACGCCTTTAGGAACTTAGTCAGCCCTGAGAATGAATAAGCATTTCCTATTGGAGTAGTTACATGATTTAAGTACTATGTTTGTTTTGTTATGCCTGTAGGTTAGTAGTGGAAATGAAAACAGTTTATTATTATCGCGGTATCAAAGTAACATATACTTTGTTATAAGATTAGTACTATATCTCTATGGTAACATCATAAAATGCAACAAAGATGTTCAAAGTAAAAGAGTATCTCAAAGATCGTCTAAGACGCAAGGCGAGTAGTTGCCTCATCCAAATTGCCTTGTTCGCCCAATTTCATCACATCATATGAGAAACCCTCTTTAAAGCTATGCTTTTAAGACTTAAAGCTCGTACGTTGCATTCTGACGAAGTAATAACCTTAAATCCGGCTACATGCAATCCTTTCCAACGCATATGATATTCAATTACTTGGTTTCGTACGTTGTTCAAGGTTGATATGTATGTAACAATACAGTATGAAAAAATAAATTACATCATATTTAAGACTGTTTCAATATGTTTATATAACTTTTTGAATTATTAAATTTGGACATTCCATTCGAGAGATATCACAAGTTTAAAAATGTTAGTATATTGGAATTTAACTATCCAAACAGCTTAGTGACTGACTTAGTAGTTCTTATAATTTTTCAATCACATTTATATTGGTAATTCCTGTTCGATAGTTAGCAAATTATTAAATACAAAGGCATTTTAATTTTTTTTATCATTTTAAAGACCTCATCTTTGTAGAAATAGTTCCCAGGTTCCCAGGAGGGCATCAAAAATACGTCGTAATGAGGAATCTTTACCGGAAACTGAAAATAGTCTTACAAGTCTGAGAGAGTCAAGTAGTGTATGCAGCGGCTTGAAGAGCATAATAAAAATATACAACTTCACACTAGGGAGTCGAGTTCTGAGCGTTCCCAACGCCTACGAGTATAGAGGGAAAGACAACAAACGTCAACGATTAGAGTTCGTAATCGACTTTTAGTTCACAGCAACAGATCAGCTCTAATGCATTAAGCTCAATAGTCTTTTGTCCAAATCGGAGCCATGAATAAGATCTGCTCTAAGTGTTCTGCCAAAAAATGGGTCGATGAACCAAATGGTATGTGCTGTGCTTCTGGAAAAGTTAGTCTCCCCAATATTGAGGAGCCGCCACAGCCAATAAAAAATCTTTTGACAAATAATCATTCACCATCTCGACATTTTTAACCAACGTTCGAAAGTGCAATAGCCTGTTTCAAATGATTTCGTTTAGCGTGAACTTTTAAAATAGAGGGACAAGTATACAAGTTATCATCATCCTCCTGCCCCTATCCCACCTAGGTGGGATCGGCACATCTATATTTTTAGAACCAGCCGCCTGCCTGACGTCAAGCCTCCTTGGGAAACAAATACCCAGATCAAATTTCAACTCTGTAACTATCACGGTTCATGAGATACAGCCTGTTGACAGAGGGACAAACAGACAGCGGAGTCTTAGTAATAGAGTCCCGTTTTACCCTTTGGGTACGGAACCCTAATAAGTCCCAGTAATAATGTAATTGATTAAAACAGGTAGCTCTAACCATCAACCTAAATGCATAAAATTGCATGCATATCACAGTTTTGTTACACACAGTAACTTGCTGAGGAATAGTCAAATATTAACCGTCTTCTCCTATTACGACTATTAAGAGATATAACGGTACCCTATTACTACGACTCCGCTGTCTGTCTGTATTTCCGTATGTCTGTCCATATGTCACCAGGTTGTATCTCATGAATCGTGATAGTTAGACAGTTGAAATTTTCATAAACGATGTATTTCTGTTGCCGCTATAACAACAAATACTAAAACTAAAATTATAAATAAGAGGGGCTCCCATAAAACAGACATGATTTTTTTGCCGGTTTTATAGATAATGTTGACAGTAGTAGTGTTTTTGTCAATATGTAAGTGTAATACTTCTATATTGAATAAAGATATTAAAACATTATTTTTTTTAATGTGAGTGGCAAACGAGCTGGCGGTTCACCTGATGTTAAGTAATAACCGCCGCCCATGGACATTTTCAACACCTGTAGGGTTGCAAATGAGTTGCCATCTTTATCTAAATAAAGTGGGCCCCACCTACCTCTCTCACCAGACGAAACGTAAAAGTATAACACTTCTATTTTACCCCGGTCTTCTGTGAGGTCGGTACGGAACCCTTCGTGTGCGAGTCCGACTCGCACTTGGCCGATTTTTCTTCAATACATTGTCGATATGATGGCAAAAACATATCAGAAAGATTGAATTATATATTATGTCGTAATCATCAGAGACTGAGGGCTGGTGAAACATTCATCTTAGAGACGCTTCAAATCAAGACATTTGCCCATCAAATATCGCTCAACGCGTAATTTACAACTTCATATTCATTTACAGGTTCTCCGAATTATCTGCATTAAAAAACCAAAAATGCGATGATTTATGTCTGAAGCTAAGGGAGACCAGACTTATTTGTCACTTTTACGTGTAACCCCGAATGTCCCGTAATTAAAGCGAAACCATTATCTGGTCAGCGATCTTTTGATCTTCATGACGTAATTTCAAGGGTATTTCATTAAAAGATTAAGAAATTCATAAAATTATTCACCACCATAGTTTTATGTGTGTGTATGATAATTTTTAATTTTAAAATTTTTTGTTAAACGTATTGTTACCCGTGCGAAGCCGGGGTGGGTCGCTAGTATATATTATAATACTCTGTCATCTGTACATGGGTATGAAACCATAAGTCTTACATTATTAGTCAGTTGGGAGACGTGTGATTGATCCCTTATAATTGAATCCGCATCAGCTTAATTACTCACTGGAAGTTCGGCATTAAACGGTCTAACTCTACACGTGTGCCACACGACTTAACCGTATGGTAATTGATGAGTACGTCTTTGCATTTCAACGTATGACGGCTTACCGTACTATATGGCAAAAGATGAACACATTCACAGTTCACAAAACTTATTTTTGTGTTCAAATATTTTGGTTAAGTGAAATATGTTGGCGCTGGCAACACTACAGTGTACAACTAACCGGTATACATACCGGTTATGACGTTATCTACTCGGGCTAAGGGACAAATGGTCACATGGGGCAGTGGTCACTTGGATTTCGGCTGCGTTCCCGGACAGTGATATAACCACTAGTGCTACTTGTCGTTGTAATAGTTGTTAATATTCAAGTTCGGTAATAGTTAAAATATTAGAATCAAGGTAAAAACGTTAGAACTCTTACAAAAATACTATTAAGTACGACATGAAGTTTATGGAAACGTGTTTTATGCTGAAAAAACTGAATTCCGATATGGGAGATTGCTTGTAAGGTAGATTAAAGCATATTTTGTTCTCCTTCCAAAATATCTGTGTCCTCTAAGGATTAGTCAGTTATTAATCAATGTTAATTTGAAAAAAGTTATCAGAATTGAGTTAGTAGTTAGTAAATGCCGCAGATTTAGTGTTGTTTCTTTTTTTTTTTTTTATTTGATTACACGAGTTCGTTACACGCGCAAAAATTGCGCAAAGAAACTCATAATCACCGTTGAACTAGGTGGCATTGCAACCATTTTAGGTAGCTATGCAACTTATCTTATTAGAGATCATTCTGTTGTTTTGTATTAGATTTACAAAAAATTTCGAGTGTTACACCATATTGTGTAATGAACAGTTTCGTATATACAATTACGCTATTTCTAACTGGTTTCTTATGTTTTAATATCATCATCAGATATTCAGCTAGATTGTGAAGTATGGTTTTAAGAAGGTAATAAGCAGAGAGGTTGTTGAATCTGGTTACTGGTACACCTTTAATTATGTTCCTTATTTAACAGGAGCATAATCACATCTTTATGGATAAAAAATCCAGTAAGAATTTTAAAATGGCATCAGAATATATTCTCAAGATAAATTTCTTTCCTTACTGAAGATGAGTCACGGGCATGGAGAAAAAAGCCGATATTTTAATCTTCTTCTTTCAAACTTCAACAAGTGCTTTGGCTTGTATTGCATGAGTCTTCCACTTCCACTTCTTGAATTCCTTTCACTTTATCTTTTCATTTTCTACACTTCTTTCCCCTTTAAATCTAGAGACTCCTTATTCAATTCCCGCACTGAATCACCCATATGCAGTACCAAATTAAATTTTTATGAATAACGAATTAAAACAAAAATAAATTGTCCTTTAAGACTGTCAAGATATAGAAAATCAAGACAACGATCGGGTAATAATAAGAAATTTTATATTTTTATAGTATTTGAGTAAGATTATGGATAAAGAACAGTGAACGGGAACCACCTAAACAAATAGGGCCTCATCAATCGACTTAAGGGCAATGGGCTTTATGGCGATCGTATTTGTACAGAGCCAACTTTTTGCGCGACCCTCGTCGGGTCACGTCTAATCTCGTCCGTGACTAAAACACCACGATTTGGTGATTTTCATTTGCTTGGATTGCAAACATGTACTAACTTCTTCTTGTTCATCGATTAGGCCTGTGATAGTATAATGTCAACTATAAGAAACACGGCTTAAGTATAATTTGATCATGTAGATCTATGATTTGATGATTCTATATATACAGAATGCCTATAATTTTTCTTTAATTTTTCTGAAATTTCTCTGCACTTTTCAGTCGTATCACTACATAGTATAAAACAAAGTCATCCCGCTGTCTTTCTGTCCCTATGTATGCTTAGATCTTTAAAAGTGCGCAACGGATTTTGACGCGGTTTTTTTTTACTAGATAGCGTGATTCAAGAGGAAGATTTATAGTTATGTATAATACATTGCACCCGTGCGAAGCCGGGACGGGTCGCTTGTTATTAATATTTTAACTTTATTTCATTATGCTTTGTGTAATCATTTGTACATACTAACAAATTATTAAGTTTACTTGCCGTGAAGTATTTGTAATAACTAAGTAATTTTATGAAATTTAAATTAATCTCTCTGCACTTTTTCTAAAAATTTAAAAGTAATCTTTCATCCGATGAGTGAACGTAGCTCGAGGTCTACTTTCTCAATGGTTGTATTCCTGTGATGTCTCTGGTTTTGGTAGTTTCTATGGATGGCGGTCTTCTCCTTATATATGATGTAATCTGCTTGCTTAATTTCGTTTTGTTAAGCGACAGGAGTTTTATAGTTGTGGCTTGGTTCCCCACCGTGGTAAACGAAGAGGAACCATGAAATGTTTAATCAAATACAGGGGAGTGTCTATTTATCCAACTTTGAAATGTGCTGAGATTAATTATAGTATTTTTCACACATAGTTTTATAATATGGCTCGTAATTCTTGGCATATTCCTAACCAAATCGGAATAAACATTCTCCTCACTCTTCACAAGATTGTGCTTAAAATATTTTGCCATGCTATTATACAAAGCAATTATTCGTTTCATTCAGAAATTTCTTTTCACCCCAAATCAACCTTTTTGTCATAGAAGAAGGCCCTCGTAAGCCTTTGAGTATATTGCAAAACAAACTCACGGAGAGAACAACCCTGAACTTTATTTCCTAGTCGGCACCTTTTCACGGATGCAAAACGTAATTTAGAAATGTTATTTGAATTCGCAATATGTATACGCTCTTTCTTTTTCGTTGTCCAATTCTTTCATACGAACAGGAGTTTCATTTTAGCGGAGTGGTATTGCATCGTGTGAAATTTGTTTTGTTGTGACGTTGGATAAAGAAATTAAGTTCTAGACGGACTTTTAGTAACTTTATCTGTGATTATAAAATTTTAAGCTATGGTAGTATGTATATTTTAAAAACATTACCTTAATTTAGAATAACATTGTGCCGTGTTGTAGGGACGATTTAGAAACATAAAATTTACACGGACAAACACCCAGATGCGAAACAACTATCTGTGGGTCAGGCAAATACTTGTTCCGTATGGGAATCGAACCGACGACGCCTGACGCCGAAGCCAATACCTTGGCAACTGCGTCGTGGTGTCATCAATTTTCTACTTTATTCCATACTTATTTAACTCCCTAGATGAAACGGGTTTTCTATGAGGCCGTGATAGTTATCCGGACAAGCCTAGCCATTCCTTCAATATCAATCTGCTTCGAGGTCCTACCATAGTAAAATGATTAATTGGATGTCATGTGGATGTCATGTGGATTAATTAGTTGTTCTATAGTATTATATCTGAAATTAAATTAATGATTTTACAAAATTTTACCGCTGCCACTCTGTTGTTTTAAAGAATTTCTTTTAGTCAACAAATATTTTGACCATTCATTTAATTCGACGGGGTCACTTCCGACCTCTAGTTGGTCCCAGGGTTTTATACGAAGAGAGTTCTGTTTGTGTTAACTCGCGGTAATAGAGAAAGCTTTTCCTTGTTATCGTCAATGTTATTTATTCCTATTCTAAATACGCGGATAAGAATTATATAATAGTACTTTTTGTGTAAATAATGGGGCTTACAGTCCTTAAACTTTATAAAGCATCTATAGAAAAGTATCACTTGTGTAGATATAGAGGTATTGACATATTGTTATATCGGAACGCGTCGACAATGCCATTCAATAGCGGTAGCGGTGGTATCGGTAAAAAGGTTTCTGGAAAAGTCATACATTTTGTCATACAATGATTCAATATACAATTTGCTATGTCTTTGTCAGAGTTTTCGATTCCCTCGAAGAACGGCTTTTTTCTTTCTCTAAAGTAACGTAAAATATGCCACGAACCTGGTGGGAGCGTGCAATCGCTGCAGATATTTTTTGTTTACAATGCATGTGATTTTTTTTTTCGGTTGCAAAAAATAAATTTGTACATATTGGTTTTTCAAGTGTATTCGTACTCCCTTCTGGGAGGCTAGAGTTACTGAGTTGTTAGGATGAATATATTGAAGATTTAAGATATCTAACATGTAAAATTATGACAAATCGTGCTAAATGGGAACGTATAATCAAGAACTATCTGAAGTGAATAGGAGCAGGCTAAGGCGGAAGAAGAGCTTATTTTATTATAACGATGTATCGCTGTTAGTATCGGTCCTGGTACTCGCTTAATATCCTAAGTAAAAGCAATAATTTCTGGGCCATTTCCGTAATAAATCGTTTTCGTAATAACCGACTCGCAATGATTGCACAATCCGTATTTTTTGCGTTTTGCTTTTATGTGGGTCGTAAAAAAGGTCTCCTCAATGAACAAATAAATTTATTATGAGAGTCGTAAAATATCTTTCCTTGCTAAAACTAAGTATTCACTTTTATGTCGTTTATCATGTATTAAAGTGTGTCACTTATAGTTCAATCTTTATTCATATTCATTTTTCTTTATTTTCCTGCAAATATTGCTTCACTAGCTTATAGTCGCGACTTTGTCTGCGTTATATATTATTATTACTATTTATAAAGACATGATTGCGAAAACACGCATAGAAAGTAGAATAAAAACGTCCCACGTGCTTTTAATCCAATATACCTAATTTACTTGAGTTCAAAAGTTACAGTTCCAATGCACCATCAATGGAAATGTTAATTGCATTTTAGGTGCTGAATTATCACATGCCGAGCGGTGAAGGAAAACGTCATGAGGTAACCTTTACATTTTTGTAATAATAATAAAAGTAAGACACAGAGAGGTTGCTTCGTAGAATGTAACCTAATTTTACGCCAACTTGTTATTGGAACTCGGAATGTTAGAATCCTATGCAAATATCCCTTCGTTAAATTGATGTGATTTTATTCTGAATACAATTCTCCGAGCTAAAAGTAATCTATTAAAACAATTATTACATTCAACAAGATTGATTTTTTGTACGGTATGTCTGATGATTTGGAAAAAAATTAGCTTTTGTCTTCGAATAATTTTATGGGATATTTTCAATCCCTGTCATTCATAATCACGTTGCCCATAAGCTCATTTTGTGTCTTGAACGCTATTTTTGTGAATAACATTATTTGGTACCGTTTAAATATGGGTATTTACATTTATTTATTACATTTCGATTTAAAAGTAATTAATAATTCATATTTTTATGTCATGAAGTGATGATCACCATCGGTCAGAGAAATTAACTTCGCCAAAAATATCTTAGAGTTTTGTACTAGCGAACATATCATTCGAAGTGGGGGAGGCCTATGTTCAGCAGTGGACGTCCTACGGCTGATATGATGATGATGATGATGATGATGACATATCATTCTCATGACCAAGTAATATAGGTACCACTAGCGTACCTATACTATTGGAACTTTCAAGAAAAAATCTTATTACCATATAGTATAAAACAAAGTCGTTCCGCTGTCTGTCTGTCCCTATGTATGCTTAGATCTTTAAAACTACGCAACGTCTTGATGCGTTTTTTTACTAGATAAAGTGAATCGAGAGGAAGGTTTATATGTTAAATACATTGCACCCGTACGAAGCCGTTTGTTCGATTAGACGAAGCTGTTTATTCGTAAAAAAAAAAGAATTCTAACAAACTCAAATCTTCTTCGTGATGTCTAACTATTTGACCGGTGGTCAGCATTGAGGCGGTCAGACAAAATGTGCTTGTGTTGGGTATTCTATAACCTACAGTGTTTTATAAAGCTACTGGCGATGGGTTCTCAAGAATTACTATCGCGTTCTTGAAGGCAATATCTCAAAGCAACTGCATGAACCTCAAATCACAAATATTTGACGCCGATAATCAAATCAATGTTTATTCTAATCTTAACTTATTGTATGTATCTTAACTAAGACCGGTTAAGTGCGAGTCAGACTCGCGTACGAAGGTTTTCGTACCATTATCTTTGAAAACGTCAAAGAAAATCATCTCTTTTGTATCGGAGCACCACTTAAATATTTTCTATTCTGTTTTTTCGTGTTTTTTCGTATTTGTTGATATAGCGGCAACAGAAATACATCATCTGTGAAAATTTCAATTGTCTAACTACCACTTTTCATGAGATATAGCCTGGTGACAGATGCACAGACAAACAGTAGTTTTAGTAATAGGCGTTTTACCCTTTGGGTTGTGTCTATTGCCCGTCATGGTATACATACATTCAATATACATTTGAAGCTATTGTTAAATAGTACATAATATTCGAAGTTAAAGTTATCCCTTAACTAAGCTTTCACGGCCCATTGTGATGTTCTAAAGAACACCTTCATTCAACAATCAATAAGTTGTTCATTAAAATCAGAACGGGGCATTTCCGACCTCGTTTTCGACTCTAATCAAAGTAATGTTTGGTTTATTCGCAAAACAGGGAAAGCTTTTAGTTATCGTCTGCATGTTAATAAGAAAATTCTGCTCAAAATTAACACGTCGTATATACTTTTAGAGCCGTGATAGCTCAGTGCCCGGGCTCTCGCCTTTAATTACGTTCACTCGAGCACCCTGAGTTCGAACCCCGGTGCCAGCACCAATGACATTGTTAATAATTCTAAGCACTGAATTGTCACGTGCTCGGCCGTAAAGGAAAACATCGTGAGGAAACCTGCATATTTTCGAAAAAATTATTTATATAAAAATGTTTCGAAAATATGTAAGTCCGCGAATCCGCAGTGGCGTCGCGTGGCTGTGGCCTTTACAGAGGAGGTCTTGGCCCAGCAGTGGGACATTTATTTTTTAATCAAGCATAACATCACCTGAATGTACAGACAAGTTGTATGACGCGGTTCATAAGCACACATGGAAGTTGTAATTTTATCGCACAGGGTATATCAGGAGAAAAAATTAGCCGGAATTCATTTTTAGATTAAAAAGTTTGCATATATCATATACTCGTAAAACACACATAATTTTAGTAAATTTATTTAGCAATAGTAACAAAATATTTAGGTAATCATATGTTGCTTGGACTCGTTTTATTTACATCGTACTGATAGATTACATCTATGCAACTTTTATAAAACGCAAAGACGTCCGATACGTGCCGTGAATAAAACGAAAACTGGCCAAGTGCAAGGCGGCATCGCTCACGAAGGGTCCCGTACCATTATCTATAAAAACGGTAAACAATCATTAGGTCAGACAAATAGACAACGGAGTCTTAATAATAGGGTCCTTTTTTACCCATTCGGTACGGAACCCTAAAAAGTGTCTTAAATATCGATCAAGTAATCGCACAAAGGAGCAACGAACTCGCTTTGTTGGAATTGCATTGTTGATATAAATTTGTGAGATGAAATAGTATGAGAAAGCTTCTTCAAAGCGATACATTTCATAAGCTTTAAAGCTGCTACGGTACGGTCTGACAAAGTAATACGCTTACAACCTGCTGGATGACGTAATACCAGCAGATAGGTTTAGTTATTGGATTTTGCACGGTGTTCAAAGAAATATTAAAACGATGCAAACCTATCTAGAAGATTCCCTTACTACTCATATTTATGAAATAAACTACATTTAAATCGTTACCCGTTGTAGTCGTTTAATCGTATGGCCTTAGTCCGATTACATTACTCACAGTTTTCATAAAGTCGATGTTATACAATTCTTGCTGGAAACCATTATTGCATATGAAAATAATACGGTGGCTCAGCTGTTGACTATTGGCTGTGGCACCAGGTATCATGGCTTAGGGAATCAAACCCGGGGTGAGTGTTCGTGTAATGCACAAATAATTGTTTCGGTGTTTGTTTCCCAAAGAGAACAGACCTTTTTTGGTGACCTGAATGGTAATAAAAAATCCGCCTCGCAGTTGGCCGTTTTTTTTATGAAGACACCTCCGCCGCACTTTCCGGAAACATCATAGAGCCAGCAGGGTCCATAGACATTTATTTTTAGCTTTTATATGTTGTATAAACAAATCCAATTGAGAAAAGCACCGTTAAATTTCGTGCCCCTTTCAGCACCTTCTTACAGATGCATGATTTAATTTGAAAAAGTTATTACAAGCTGCCGTTTTTGCGTCTTATTTCGTTATATTTTGGCGCTGTCTAATTTTTTCATGTAAACAAAACTTTCATCTTAGCGGTTCGATATCGTGTTATGCCAAATTCATTTTCCTATGATACTGGGTGAGGAAATGAATCTTCTTTATTACACTAAGATTATTATGATAAACATTTTTAAATCGGATAAATTTTATTTAAATGCTGGTAAGACAAATTAACATTATTTCTTTGCAGATAAAATGTAGAAATTTTTAAAATAAATTGTTTACAAAAAAAACTCTTTTTCTGTTTGAATGAATGTTTGTGTTAAGGTTATAGTCCAAAAAAACCAAAGACGCTATTAATTATAACATAGCTCTTTCATCGTAAGAACTAGACGCCTAACAAAGCTGTAAAGTTAAATTCTTCCACCTTGACGAAGGTAAGGGGATTTTAATACATACGAATTATATAAATTATAGTATATGTGGTGGCAAAGGTATACAAGAACGGTTTTCTCTTAGGAATGTGTATAGAATATTCTTTTCATTGTTATCTTGTGATAATAAATTACAAGTTTTACTGTTAGTTATTGAATGTATTAGTAAAACGTTTGATAAAAGACTCCATAAAAAAATAAGCCGTTAAAAATCACATTAATTATGTTTCAGACGATCACTAAAAATCACCATAAGTCGTTAATCATGAACGCAGCGTCAGTAATTGCGTCATGTGGAAGGGATTTAAGTGAGCTAAGCTCCATTGGCTAAATTTTGCCTTCGATATAGCGCTTCCATAGTTTAATCGGATAAAAGCTTTGTCCAAACTCAAACAGAAACTCGTTAAAAATAATTTATTACAAATTCGTTGAGGATTACTGGCTTATGCCTCTGAATCTGCCTGCATTAAGTCGTTTCAAAAGCATCCTGTGATAATTGGTAACATAAGCTCCCCTTGTTTGTTTATCAAATCATATTTAAATTCGATGAACACACTTATACAAACAATAACCCTTCCATGTAAATGTTTTGTAGATATGTTGTCGCACCCGGCACTACGGGATTAGAACCTCTTTCTTCGGGGTGAAGCGCCTAGGTGCTCTAAGCAACTCCCTATATCCTCATGTTGCAAATATCAAAGATTCTCTGAAAGTCTTCTTAATCAATAGAATTGTCCAAAGGCAACTGGATTCGGGTAATTCAAATATGAGTAAATTTTGACTTAAATATAAATTATATATAAATAAGGGCTACTCATAAATATTATCTGGAGAAACTATGATATCAAAGGTAAGGTTATAGCAGGTTAAACGTCAATTGGAATTAGGCTAAAGAGTCCAGAAAGTCCAGTTTCAATTGCAAATAAAATATACAATTATTTATATCCAATATTTACAATATTAATTCTAACTCTACATATTATCTAAAAACCCCATTTCATAAACAAATTAAACTGAAATAAATAAAATTTTCCAACTAACTGAACTTCCATACAGCTTTGAATGGAGCATTATCTCTTCAAATTTATTCGAATTTAAAATTTGGACAGTTAGTGTTTTATGAATCAACTTTTAAGCCCACAGTGAATTCAGGCGTTGTTTTGTTTTGTTGAAACGTTTTGATGATAGCGATAGCACTGGAAATAATTTTACTTTTAACCACGATATTAAATTAGAAGAAAAGTTTATTTTAACATACCCAAGTGAATATATTTTGATAATGGCTTATTTTTATGTCAGAAGGTGGCGAGCGAGCCTGCAGTTCACCTGATGTTCAGTGATAACCACCGCCCATGGATATTTGCAACACCCGTAGGGTTGCAGATGCGTTGCCACCTTTTAATAAGGTGGGCCCCGGCTACCTCACTCACCAGACGAAACGCAGAAATGTAACACTTTCACTTCACGCCGCACTTATGTAAAGTCACGGTACTTACCCGGACAGACTTACCCATTCTAGCAAATCCGAAACTTAGTATTTGGAGTTTGTATTTGTCTTTAAAGATCAAAGCTTTCCAGAGCTTTGCATATTGCTATTCAGATCACTGCTCGCGATATTGTTCCATCACTATTGGCAATTGATTGCTTAGACCTGACCACATTGACAAAGTTGAACGTGCTAGCGAAACAAAAACCATTGACAGTTATTATTTATTGCAGTATTGCTATTGTTGTTTTTTTCTAATGACATATCGATCGAATTAAGGGGGTAAGTTGAAAGATAGTTACTTGCCATTAAGACTGACCGGGGAATTTAAGTTTATTCACAATTTTATTGGTTTAATTTTTATATCATAAAAATTCATCACAACCAAATGGAAAATTTATTGTGAACAAAATATAATATAAAAATTACTTTTGAATTATTCCAAGTAAGTGGTATAGCCCCGGCTCACAATTAAAGTTTTAAAAAAAATGCCACCTGGTTTTAGATTACCCTGGGCGGAGTTAATCACTGAACATCGACTCCTCGCCATTATCACAGAGAGAAAACTTGTAATAGTTTAATGTGCGGACATTTACAAAGTCGCATAAGTAAAAATTTACCTTGACGGTCTTTTTATTAAGATATGATGTGCAAATTGAAGCAATATTGTTGAACTTACGAATAGTATAAATTCATTATCATTATACTGGTAAGGTCGAGAGGTCGAGAGTTCTTAAGGTCGTGAGGCGTGCGACTATAATTGTATATTACTTTGATCCGCGAAAAGAAATTAGACGAGATAACCCAACTGAAACTAAGGCTTTGTTAGTGCTAAAAATCTTTTTAAAGTTAAGAAACATCGAAAACCGTAAGAGCAGATTTGAACACATTAACATTATTTCAAAGGCACCACCACAGAATTAATTGAAAATTGTTGCATACAAGAGCATGCAATACTCTTTAAATCTATTAGCCATTATAGCTCAATTTGCGGGCGCTTGCTTTTAATTCATTATACTCGATAACCTGACTTGAAAACCCAACTACTCACAAATAAAATTGTAAATTTTAAATACTCGTGAGGAAACCTGCACATTTTGAAATAATAATAAGGAAGATATTTCGAAGATTGTGAAGTGTTCCAACGCGCAGTGGGATCGCGTGATAAATTACAACTTTGCCAAGCACTGGGGCATCTATAGGCTCATACTTTATTTTTCATTTTACTTTAAATCCAGTACAAACGAAGTTTTGTGGTTCCAAAAGATCCACCCAGATTTTTATTATGTTAAAAATTGCTAAGCGAGCAGACGGTTCACCTGATGTTAAGTGAATACCCTCGCCCATGGACATCTGCTACACCCGAGTGTTCCAGATGCGTTGACAACCTATAACACGATATAACGTAGACATAAACGAGTTATAAACAATCCACAACTTGGAAACACATCAATAATAAATTAATTTTCACGAGTTTCGGTTTGAGTATGGACAAAGCTTTTATCAGATTAAACTATGCGAGCACAGAGTGACAAGCAAATTTTAACCAACTGAGCTTAGTCCACTTAAATCCATTCGGCATTTATTGATTGACGCTACGGCTTATCCTTACTAACATTATCCTTACTAATATTGTAAAGGCAAAAGTTTGTAGGCATGGATGGATGTTTGTTACCCTTTCACGCAAATAATACTGAATGGATTTTAACAAAACTTTACAATAATATAGCTTATACATCAAAATAAGACATCGGCTATAATATTATATATATCTATCTTGCTGTCTGAATGTTACGCCTTCAGCCTATTCTACGCAGACGTAGTCGCGGGCAGCAGCTAGTGATAAATACTTAGTTAACGGTCAGAATATGGTCAGGAAACTACACCACTTTTTTGTGAGAAAAAGTGGCAAACGAGCTGGCGTTTCAACTGTTTTTAAGTAATAACCGCCGTCCATGGACATTTGCAATCCAAGTAGGGTTTAAAATGCGTTGCCACCTTTAAAAAAAGTGGCCCTGCGCTACCTCAGTCATCAGACGAAACGCAGAAGCTTAATACTGTTTATTCACTGTTTGAAACAGTGACTTCATCACAAATATTATCTAATAACTATCTGCCTTTTTGCTTGCGTCTCATCAAAATCCACATGAAATATTTTTTCTAATAAAGATTTGATGTCAAAGCCGACAATATTTCGCAGTATATTGGTTTAGAGATCAAACCAAAAGGCTTTTGTGTACTGTATAAACAGAACAATTTAAAAGCGTTAAATTGTGTTCCCATGTCCACTCCTTCTTAGGGATGGAATATTAAATATGAAATACAGAACCTTAATGTTAACTCACCGCCATTCCCGCTAGCTACCGGGTTTAAACTTTTGGTTGACAGAGCTCAAGGGATTTGTGACTAGAAACACCAGTCGATTAAAATTCAAAATGTCAAGCAAGTTCTGTGTGAAAACAAGCTTCGAGCATCGTGCCTACGTCACGTTGGCTGAATAAAACCAGCTCCAGTGCAGCGAGTACCTGCTGTTCTACCATACGTCAGAGGAGTTGTCTATAACATTGGCTACACCTTAAAGCAGTCTTCGATTAATGCATTCTACAAGCGGCTAAAGAAAATTGTTCATTTTTTACCATCTGTCCAATGCAATATTTCTCTTCAAGATCCATGAGTGTACAAGAGCGAATGTGATTGACGATCCGATTGGCGGAGTGGGTGCACTTGCTGTTGCGCCAGAGGCTATTGGGAAAAATATAGTGTAATGAACATTGTGTTTTTCCAGTGTCTGGTTGTTTATATGTTTATAATATGTTTTTATTTACAAAAGAAAATTATGTTTTACTAGTAAAAGCGTGCAAATGTGCGGGAAGTCGATGGATGCAGGTGGCTCAGGATCGTACTTCGTGGCAGTCTATGGGGGAGGCCTATGTTCAGCAGTGGACTCAAACAGGCTGAAATGATGATGATGATGAGTAAAAGCGTTGCTTAATTTAGGACTAAAGAACGTTGTGCAAAAATGAGCACAAAATTACATACAAAAAAATGTTCTTCTTTAGGCAAATTATGGATGGATACGCATGCCACAAATCACGTCTACCTAAAATTATACTAAAATAATGTAAAAGGACCGACACAATTAATCATTTTCCTATTAATATATTGTAGGTGTTTGAACATATTATCTTCTCTCCATATGATACATATAAAATTAACGCGATTTAACAAGTAAATTAAACTAATGGTAATTAATTAAGTTTTGTTTAGCTCATTCTCCTCCCTTTGTGAAATCTGCTGCATGAACAGGGGCTACTCAACTGGACCTCAGCTGGAGTGATCGATTGCTTGTTTAAACAGCGGTGGCAGAACAGTGTCTGAAATTATTCGGCCAAATCGGGACAATATCTCCTAAATACGAGTTTGCCCTAAATACGATAATTCTGTTCCCTCTAGATCTACATGATCAAATTATACTTAAGCCGTGATTTTTAAGCAGTTGACAGTATACTATTTCATAATACAACACAGGCCTATTCGATAAACAAGAAGTTACGGTGGTATGGCCACGCAGCAGTCTCGGTTGTTGCACGAATGGGCAGGCCTGTCCGGGTAAGTACCACGACCTCACAGAAGACCAGCGTAAAGTGGAAGTATGACTAATGCTTTCGCGTGGTCGACTGGTGAGTGAGGTAGCCGGAGCCCAATTTTCAAAAGGTTGTCAACGCATCTGTAACCATCGGGTGTAGCAGATGTCCATGGGTGGCGGTATTCACTTACCATCAGGTAAACCGTCTGCTTGTTTGGCAACTATCACATAAAAAAATGCGTTTCCATGCTTTTGTTGACTATATTTCGTTATGATTGATAATGAAAAGAAGAGAATCTAAGAATATTCGAAATCGGAGTAAATTTTTGAAAATAAACAGCGTGTCGTTATAATCGCGACAATAAATGAACACACATATAAAGGATAACTTTTTAAAATTGTATTAAACATTTAAATTCTTTAAACATCAATTACCTAGTTATTACATTTTCCAAAACAAACAATTTTAGAACGCCCTTACGTATAAAACTGTAACGTAAAATTCATTTGTAAAAGTCACAAAGCATATGAATGGGTTGAATGAATTTAAAAGAGATAAAACATACTGTTAGAAGGAGAGATTTGTAATGCGACGCCGTGGCAACGAATGAAAAAGTCTCTGAATGTATGAATCTAATTAGAGTTGTATAGGGTGTTTCAAATTTGGTTTTTTCTTTATTTAATTAGTTTGTTTGAAAAATATTTTTTTATTATAGATTTTTTTTACGTTTATATTTTTCTATGATTATTGGCAAGTAGTTGTAGACGTGTGTTCATTTATTGTCGCGGTTGTAACGAGACGCTGTATTTTTTTTGCAAATTTATTTAAGAATTATTTGAAAAAGGCTTTATCTTGACGTGACAAGTCTTAAAATTGATAAGTTTAAAGTAAGCAATATAATATTATCTTAAAAGCACGAATCTTTAAACAGCATTATGGTTTGGTATTCAGATCTGTGATCGGGATATTGTGCCGTCACTATTGGCCATTGAATGCTCCGACGTGACCAGACTGCCTCTTTAGATGGCGTGCGAGACAAATACGCCGGCTATATTCTACAGTTTTGATATTGTTTTAACTTCAGTTACGTGAACAGAATCGAATCGATTCAATCACGCCAATTAAATATAAAAATATGTATTCTGTCATGCATATTGCACGCCGTAGTTATTTAGAGGATATGAATTACTAGTATATGAATAATTCATATTCAAATAAAAATAATAATATTTACATAGCGTTATGTAGTCCCAAGCTAAGCAAAGCTTGTACTATGGATAGGTAACTGATAAACTTTGTAAGTAAATACAAATAAATAAATTAGCACTCAAATTCTAGAAAAAAAACTGACCAAGTACGAGACGGACTCGCGCACGAAGGGTTCCATACCATTATCTATAACAACAGGCAAAATAAATAAGTCTGTTGTATGGGAGCGCCACTTTAATAATATTTTATTCTGATTTTATTGACTTACAGCGGCAACAGAAATACATCAACTGTGAACATTTCAAATGTTCAACTATCACGGTTCATGAGATACATCCTAGTGACAAACGGATAGACAGACATTGGTGTCTTAGTAATAGGGTCCCGTTTTTCCCTTTGGATACGGAACCCTAAAAACTGTGTTCATCACAAAATTTTTCTAGTAGTGAGGATCGAACCCGGTGTGGGCTCTGTCTGATAGTGGACCTGTCTCTGGGTCGTCAAATTAACATAAGTATGGATTCTGTCATGCATATTACACGGCATAATTATTTGGAGTATTATTCAAATTCAAAATAATGATACTTATAAATATTATTTATAGTAGGTATATAACGTTATCTAGTCCCGAATAAAGCAAAGTTTGTGCTATGGTTGGTATGTAACTGATCCATACCTCTTCACGCTGGTCTAAATATTATACTTATAAATATTATTTACAGTAGGTATACAGCGTTATCTAGTCCCGAATAAAGCAAAGTTACTGATCCATACCTCTTCACGCTGGTCTTCTGTGAGGTCTAAAACTTCGCTTGACGAGCTAACAGCAGCTTATGCTGCCGTGTCAGTTTTTCTCCCGTTAATAAAAAGATGGACTTGTTTTATTAACGAAAAACAAAACCGCCTTCAAATATCTCGCTCCGTATTGATTTCCAGGAGTTCCTTAAGTGTCTCCGGATCCCAAGATCCAATACCAATGAAATTAACATGAGACCACATGGGAAGCACCAGCTTTCAAATAAAAAAATAATCATCAAAATCGTTTCACTCAGTCGAAAGATGTGAAGTAACAAACATTAAAAAAATACAGTCGAATTGAGAACCTCCTCCTTTTTTGAAGTCGGTTGAAAAACATATTTTTTCGAAATAAATACATTTAATAGATATAATATATCATATTACATATATATTAGATATCATATATACATATTATGTATGTCAATACACAATATTTTTTCCAGTACCGGGCATCAAACCCACAACCTCTGGAGCAAGTATTTTACGATTTTAATTGTAAACAGTTTAGTCTCGCTTTCATTTCATTGTCATGATTTTATAATCAGATACAGTTTGTCTACTCGTTTGTTTGTATGTGTTAGGTGATATTTAAAAACTCTTAATTTTTGTATCCAAATAATTTTTACAGTGGAGGCCTAATCATTCTAAGTAAATAATGATCGTGCTTCGTGGCGGTATGTGGGGGAGGCCTATGTTCAGCAGTGGACTCAGACAGCCTGAAATGATGATGATGATGAAATAAGCTGTTTTTAGGGTTCCGTACCCAGAGGGTAAAACGGAACAACAGAGATGATTTTTTTGCCGTTTTGATAGAAAATGGTACGGAACCCTTTGTGCGCGAATCCAACTCGCTCTTGGCCGGTTTTTTTAATATGTACTATAGGTTATACAGAAACAACGTATAAGACGAAACAGACGTAACATATATTTGTAAATTAATTCAGTAGAAAATTTGATAAAATAATAATGAATGTCATTTTAGTGAGGCTTTTACCGTTATATCAACGATTAAGTTCCAGTAGAAAGACAGAAAAATAAAGAACAGCGCGAGAAGAACACTCAAACAAATTGAGCCTCATCAATCGAGGCACAAACAATGGGATTGATAGCGACCGTATTTATACGGTGCGGCTCTTTTTGTGCGACCCTCGTCCGGTCACATCTAATCGCGTCCGTGACCAGAAATAATAAGAGTACATCTTAATCATAGCGATTACTCGGACGGCCCCTTTTTCAATCGTTTTCATTTGTACGTATGTGTTAATTTTTAATGTATATAGAAAGGCCCTGGATTGCTAAACATACCATAGATAAATTACAAATCTACAAATGTTTTAATAACAAATAAGCAACAATAGGCAAGTGACTTCATTTTTATCAATCAAGATCCGTGATAGCTCAGTGTCCGGGCGCTCGCCTTTAATTCAATATACTCGAGCAACCTGAGTTCGATCCCCGGTGCCAGCATCTAGGAATTTGTTAATTATAATTGCTGACTTATTACGTGCTCAGCGGTGAAGGAAAACTTCGTGTGGAAACCTGCATATTTTCGAATAATCAAAAAAAACTTTTTTCGAAGTATGTGAAGTCCGCCAATCCGCAGTGGGGCCGCGTGGTCGACTATGCCCCGATACAGCTGCCCAGTCAGGGTGCTATTTTAATTTGGTATAATAATTAGAGCATTCCTACTTAAAGGTTAGGAAGATCTAACGGCAAATTTTTTGAACTCAAATAGTTTTTTTAATGCATACGTTTGTTATTAGTTTTATTATATTATTTGATTGTTCAAAATGAAATCATTTCATTTACATATTGATTATCAAAATACTACTAATACCGGTTCGAAAAAAGCCACTGACAAGAGAAGAACCGGCGAAAGAAACTAGCATTTTTTGACAAAGAAACATGTTTATAATGTATAAAAGTTCAGTTTATGCACGTTGCTTGCTTTGTACAAAACTTTCTTAAATTCTAAACAAATATCTTCTGTTACGATTATAGTGCAGGTGCATTAATGAGGTTCTATATCTGAGGTAACAAAGCGAGCAGTGTCAGTGGTATTGCCATGCACATTTATTTTATCTAACTAAAGTGCAAGACATTCTTACCTGGTACATATTCATTGCAAGATTAAACTCTGAATAGCGAAGCGAATTTAATACTATACCGTCTGCTTCTTCGTCTTGCTTTTAGCTTTATCTAAATTTTCAAAATATTAAATGAGTTATACATTTTATATTTTGAAAATTTTGTAAGTATTAAAAAACCTTAACTTTCTCCTCACCATACTTTAGCATTCTACCTCCTTTATGTCATGCACTTTAAAAAACTCTTGTCTACCTATGAATTTATTTATATTTTTGGGGGATATATATCATTATTATTGGTAAGTACCACGACCTCACAGAAGACGGACGTAAAGTGGAAGTATGACAAATACTTTCGCGTTTCGTCTGGTGAGTGAGGTAGCCGAAGTCCAATTTTCAAAAGGTTGTCAACGCATGTGCAACCCTCGGGTGTAGCAGATGTCCATGGGCCGCGGCATTCACTTAACATCAGGTATATTATACATTTTATTGTAGGCACCATAACAAGTAAGCATTAACAACATAAATGTTACAGAAATAAGCATACAAAGGGCGGCCTTATCGTTAAAATTAGCGATTTCTTCCAGGCAGACCTTTCTTAAACATTTAAAAGAAACATATTTACGTAAGTAATATCTTTCTTAATCGAGGGATTTGACCAGCTTGTCACTTATTTCGTATTAAAATTAATACAACTAAAAAAATTAAAGAGAAGAGTTATTGATACAAATCTTTATTATCACCATTATTATTTGTGTTTGTTATAATCACTAGCTCTTTTTTAAACGGTTTTATTTAGCTCGACCCGTACGGAATTTGTTTAATTATTTGGGTCAAAATTAGAAATTGAAATTTAAGCACCTTCCCGTTGTCAGATTGATCTGAAATTTAGTACACACATTTAATTTAGATGACAATACAATATTGTAGTTTTCAGTGCACATAAAATAAAACCGTTTAACTTAAAAGTTTTTAAACGGTTTTATTATTTAATAGTTACTCGAATAAAATTTTGTATTATTAAACTTTTCTGTAAAAACATGATCAATTAAATTTTCCACAATAATTCATTCATAATGCATTTGTATAGTAGTATTAGATAAAATAAAAGGCACACTCAGTCAACGGACAGACATTTGTATTGATTGCGTTTGAATTTACCGGCAACACTTTAGCTACGTCCATATTGTCGGTATGTGTTTAAAATTTTACGGTACTGAAGCAATAACATTAGTCCGTTATCAATAATCACTGTTTGATAAATTGAAATTGCTGGACTTCGTTGAGATCAAGCAGTGTCCCTACCGCGACGCCAAAATTAATTTTACATTTAATTAGTTTGAGTGCTCAATTATTATTGATTAACTGTAATATTTATGTTGACTATTGATAAATTTTTTCAGGCGTTACACGAACAGAAAGAAAGTTTAGTTAATATGTATGTAGACGATATTTCATAAACTTAATTTAAAGCTTTTTACCGCGAACAGATCTATTGGTCTATTTGTAAAGATTATTCTGTATTTTTATAACATTTTTACAATACAGACTATTTTAAGAATAATATTTCTGTCTTGTCTAAATGTAATGCAGAATGTTATAAACAATGTTCACAAGAAATTTTAGGATCGGCGATTTATAAATAGAGCAGTCGACTAATGGGGACCCTCGTCATTGAATCGAACTTTGAGATGAATCCTAATGGATAACTTAAGGGGTTAATATTCATGAACAATTAAATATGAATGCGGATTGCTGTTGGCTGGCTTAAGGTACGTTGAGGAATATTGTTTTGCTTATAATGCTACATTCCCTGAAGCGAGAGAAGGGGACAGTTTTGTAAAATTTGTTTAAAAATTGCTTTATTTGACCATATAGAAAATATCCTTCTAACAGTAAATGTATTTAATTAGTTGTTTGCACCGAAGCCTATTGATAAGTAACTACACGGACCAGCCAATGAACTATATTCAATTTTACTGCTTCCGCCCACTGGACTAAATTCAATTTGAACAATATGTTGTACAAACAATCGGTTGAAGCGACCCGAACAAATCGAAAAGAAAATCTAAAGAAAACACAAGAGGGAATGTAATAACCAGCGACTCTTGCGGGTAAGGCAATTCCATCTTTGCTCTCAGCAAACATACCTTTTTCATTTCTCATTTATATTCGTTACACGCACACTGATTTTTGTTAAAACAAATGTATTATTTTAATTAAAAACAAACATTTATGCGTTACATATACTTACGGAGGAGATATTATGTAATCTATACTACAGATAAATAAAATTGTAGTGTCTGTTTGTAATATTAAAATAACCGATTTTTACTAAATACATATGGATGTATTCACGGTACTTATACCAAAATAACATTTTTTTACAATTTTTGTCTGTCTGTTTGTTCCGGCTAATCTCTGAAACGCCTAGACCGATTTTGACGGAACTTTCACTGGCAGATAGCTGATGTCATAAGGAGTAACTTAGGCTACTTTTATTTTAGAAATTTTAAATTGCACGCGGACGAAGTCACGGGTCACAGTTAGTAATAGAATATAAATATAATAATAGAAGGGTATTAACGTATTCTTTCTTATGTTACAAGTTTTCTTTAGTCTTAAACGTGATAATGAACAAGTATAACGTGACAGTCACAACTCATCAGTTAGCCTTGTTGTGTGTAGGTCGATAATTGATAGGGCTCAATTCGATTGAGCAGTTGCTAAACGTGTAAAGCATTGTAATATATATAGTATCCGACGTTAAGGCACAGTATTTATAATCTACTACCGCACTGTTATTAAATCGACGCCATACGATGCCAACACTTGTACACGTTGAAATATTCTCACAGAAGCTCGGCGTTATGTTGAAGTTCTGCTTTACGTCTGATGAGTGAGGTAGCCGGTGCCCATCTTATTATAAGGTGGCACCAAACTCGTTGGCCACCTTCTCAGAATAAAAACCATCTAATTCACTAATTGGCTCCTTCTCATTATACGCCATAAAACCACTACCTACGGCAAAACGTACATACATACATACACGTGTATGCATAATCAAAACTCTTTCACCATTTTGCACTACTCACGCTGCATACACGTAGGTGTTTTCTGTTCTAATTTATCCACCTTTCACTGAATAGAAAGCGGAACACATACATCCATTGTTCGCTTTGAATTTTAGGTACGTTCCAAGCTCTTCAGTAATGTTATTACTAAACGAACAAAACGCATTATGTGTTAGTACCATTTCAACGCTTAAGCCCCATTAAAATACACTTCTAGTCTTCATTTTAAGCTCGACGTCACGGTGTAAACTGAACCGATCAAAGTATCAAATGTCAATTATTGGATACAGTTAATTTCTCATGATATGATATAATATTACAGTCCGTATCGAATAACTAGCAAGAGCAAAAAAGACGGTAAAACGTCTGCCAGCAATGCGTACAAACGGCCCTTATTAGGCTGATACAAGCCGTTTGGTTACCAGTAAGTGTGGATTATGGCGAAAAGTCCCGGCTTCTAATCGCAGGGCTAATTCGAACGAAGCTCACGTATACCGTTATCTGACGATCGTCTTGCTCGCAATTTTGTATTTGGGTGGAAGGAGATCGTTTCAAGCTTGCCTGATATGTTCACTAAATAACAACTCCCTCAAAGTGGGTTTATCATAATATTAACGATGACGTAAAATCTATATTACAGTACATAACAGATAAAATAAGTCGAAAGAAAATTTTTAAAGCAGCGTGTGGTCTTAACCGGTCCGGGTAAGTAACACGACCTCACAGAAGACGAGAAGTGGAAGTATGATACTTTCGCATTTCGTCTGGTGATTGAGGTAGCCGGAGCCCAATTTTCAAAAGATCCATGAGCGTTGGTACTCACTTAACATCAGGTGAACCGCTTCACATAAAATAACACATTAAAAAAAACGTTCTTTAATCCGCTTATGTTACTTAAGAATTCCGTATTTCGTTCAAAGAAGTATTATTTAATTTTATGTCAGAAGTAAAAGTTTAAATCTTAATATCAGTCAGTTAGCTTTAGTCTTAAAAGTTCACCCTAAACAGTTTCTAAATACCAGCATGGAATATTTAGATATTTGTAGATCTATCTAGTTGTGCTTAGCTTGCGCGATAGAACCAGTATCATATACAGTATGTTAAAGAGTTTGTTAAAAATAAAATGCCCGAAAATATTAAAATCTAATTTATTATTTAATGTATTTTAAGAATACATTTATTACAATAAATCCCATCGACCCATATTCAATTGTAAAACTTTTACTCTTCACTTACCACTCTAACGATTTTCTTCGTAAGTATATGCCTTATTTCCTCTTGCGCCCTAATGGAGTTCATGTGTAATGCTGTAGTCTCAATTTTATTTAATCGCAACTTCTTAACCGTAAAATTTAAAATAAAACTAAAGATAAAATCCTAAACATTAATTCATCCTTCTTGCAATAGTTCTTTACTGTTTTTTTTAATTGTCATTTTATATAATTATTTATTTTATCATCCCTTCTTCACTCTAGCTTTGAAAAGATTAATAAATAAATATTCATTTTTCAGTTTAACTGAAGAAATGTATATCACTCAAACAAACCGAAATTTAATGTTGCCAGATCAAAATTTACAGAGAGCACAAACTATAGATATCGTTTTAAAATCTACTTATCAATAATGTATTAAGTATATCTAACTGAATTTCACCGGATTTCGCGCCCGACGAAATATCAGGACGAAATAAATACAGGAATCGACTTTATTTAAAAAGTAAAGGTGACAACCCTAGTTTTCTGTAATATCATTTTAAAATGTCATTTTATGAAGAATTAGTATTTTGTTTAAACGAGGCAAACTAGATGGCGCCAGGCATTTATAGATATACTAGCGACCCACCCCGGTTTCGCACGGGTAACAATACGTTTGACAAAAAATTTTAAAATTAAAAATTATCATACAAACACATAAAACCTTCCGAATGTTACGTCTGTGGTGAATAATTTTATGAATTTCTTAATCTTTTAATGAAATACCCTTGAAATTACGTCATGAAGAACGAAAGATCGCTGACCAGATAATGGTTTCGCTTTAATTACGGGACATTCGGGGTTACACGTAAAAGTGACAAATAAGTCTGGTCTCCCTTAGCTTCAGACATAAATCATCGCATTTTTGGTTTTTTAATGCAGATAATTCGGAGAACCTGTAAATGAATATGAAGTTGTAAATTACGCGTTGAGCGATATTTGATGGGCCAATGTCTTGATTTAAAGCGTCTCTAAGATGAATGTTTCACCAGCCCTCAGTCTCTGATGATTACGACATAATATATAATTCAATCTTTCTGATATGTTTTTGCCATCATATCGACAATGTATTGAAGAAAAACCGGCCAAGTGCGAGTCGGACTCGCACACGAAGGGTTCCGTACCGACCTCACAGAAGACCGGGGTAAAATAGAAGTGTTATACTTTTTACGTTTCGTCTGGTGAGAGAGGTAGGTGGGGCCCACTTTATTTAGATAAAGATGGCAACTCATTTGCAACCCTACAGGTGTTGAAAATGTCCATGGGCGGCGGTTATTACTTAACATCAGGTGAACCGCCAGCTCGTTTGCCACTCTATCACATTAAAAAAATTATTTGTTTTAATATCTTTATTCCATATAGAAGTATTACACTTACATATTGACAAAAACACTACTACTGTCAACATTATCTATAAAACCGGCAAAAAAATCATGTCTGTTTTATGGGAGCCCCTCTTATTTATAATTTTAGTTTTTTAGTATTTGTTGTTATAGCGGCAACAGAAATACATCGTTTGTGAAAATTTCAACTGTCTTACTATCACGATTCATGAGATACAACCTGGTGACATACGGAAATACAGACAGACAGCGGAGTCGTAGTAATAGGGTACCGTTATATCTCTCAATAGTCGTAATAGGAGAAGACGGTTAATATTTGACTATTCCTCAGCAAGGTACTGTGTGTAACAAAACTGTGACATGCATGCAATTTTATGCATTTAGGTTGATGGTTAGAGCTACCTGTTTTAATCCATTACATTATTACTGGGACTTATTAGGGTTCCGTACCCAAAGGGTAAAACGGGACTCTATTACTAAGACTCCGCTGTTTGTCCCTCTGTCAACAGGCTGTATCTCAGGAACCGTGATAGTTACAGAGTTGAAATTTGATCTGGGTATTTGTTTCCCAAGGAGGCTTGACGTCAGGCAGGCGGCTGGTTCTAAAAATATAGATGTGCCGATCCCACCTAGGTGGGATAGGGGCAGGAGGATGATGATAACTTGTATACTTGTCCCTCTATTTTAAAAGTTCACGCTTAACGAAATCATTTGAAACAGGCTATTGCACTTTCGAATGTTGGTTAAAAATGTCCAGATGGTGAATGATTATTTGTCAAAAGATTTTTTATTGGCTGTGGCGGCTCCTCAATATTGGGGTGACTAACTTTTCCAGAAGCACAGCACATACCATTTGGTTCATCGACCCATTTTTTGGCAGAACACTTAGAGCAGATCTTATTCATGGCTCCGATTTGGACAAAAGACTATTGAGCTTAATGCATTAGAGCTGATCTGTTGCTGTGAACTAAAAGTCGATTACGAACTCTAATCGTTGACGTTTGTTGTCTTTCCCTCTATACTCGTAGGCGTTGGGAACGCTCAGAACTCGACTCCCTAGTGTGAAGTTGTATATTTATATTATTATGCTCTTCAAGCCGCTGCATACACTACTTGACTCTCTCCGACTTGTAAGACTATTTTCAGTTTCCGGTAAAGATTCCTCATTACGACGTATTTTTGATGCCCTCCTGGGAACCTGGGAACTATTTCTACAAAGATGAGGTCTTTAAAATGATAAAAAAAATTAAAATGCCTTTGTCTTTAATAATTTGCTAACTATCGAACAGGAATTACCAGTATAAATGTGATTGAAAAATTATAAGAACTACTAAGTCAGTCACTAAGCTGTTTGGATAGTTAAATATCCAATATACTAACATTTTTAAACTTGTGATATCTCTCGAATGGAATGTCCGAATTTAAAAATTCAAAAAGTTATATAAAGATATTGAAACAGTCTTAAATATGAAGTAATTTATTTTTAAAAGGTTTAATGCCAAGATACATATAAAGAGCCTTTTCTAGCGGCGGCATTTCAATCAAAATTTTAAAATAAAATAACACTTATTGTGGCTTAACTATAATAGTTAGACATATGGTGTCGCGACACTTTTTGTAAATAATGATGTGGTCTGCAAAGTCGTAATACATTATTTTATTCTATCATCAATAGTTTTCGCAGCGCACGCGATGTAAAGAATATTCTAGGTAATTTTTGTACACCTTGAGTAACATTATTGGAGTTTTAGTAAGGAGCCCTAATTTTTTAAAATATAATATAGCCTATATCAAGCAGGGATAATGTAGCTTCTCAACAGTGAAAGAATTTTTCAAATCAGTTCAGTAGTTTCGGAGCCTATTCAATACATACAAACAATCAAATCTTTCCTCTTTATAATATAGAAGATTTAACAAAGCTCCTAAACTTACTTATTGCTCTACCACTCTTTTAGTAATTATCATTATAAATGAATACCCTATATGTTATAACCATCATTTTAGATTCCATTCAATAAGTTTATTAAAAATATGTTTGTTGTAAAATTATTTACAATAATATAAAACATTTTCAAATGAACGAAAATAAAAGTCCAATAAACATTGCAAGTTTGTTTTCTCTTTATCTGAAATGAAATATGTGGCCTACAAAGATAAACTGGTCGTAGCAACCGAGACGGTTCAAGCGTTTGTAAATACGGGTGTAACTTGACAACATGTCTCGTCTCCGTTATAAACTTATCGTTTGAAAAGTGGGTTAAGAAAACAACGCAAGATACAGTTAAATATAAATAGCTCACATTTATAATAACGTAATGAATGTTATTTTTCACGTAATGAAATCTCGCTAAGTATGTTAATAATGTAAAATTTTGACGGCTTTAGTTCGTTTAAAATAGTTAAACTTTATAATTTAACTACTTTACATTTAACGATTTTTAATTTAAATTACCGAAATTTTACCTTTCACATAAAAAAAGACTAAGTTTCCTCACAAGGCCAGAAGAAAAGGACTGTAGGTTATCACTGGCGGCATACATTTTTATGATAAGATTCTTAAAAACATTGAGGGATATTCGAAGGATGCAGGATGAAGATCGTGCTTCGTAGCAATCTCTGCGGGATATTTACAGGACTCGAACACGCTGATATTATGACAATAAGAAATATTTAGTTCAAATCCTGTACTTATTGTTTTCGGCATGTGATCTGAAACGTATTATTATTATTATTACATCCTACAATACCCAGGGAGATAAACAGAATTTAGAGATACAACATCTTGAGTTAATTACACAGATCATCTAATAACGCTTGCTGAACATTATAAATCAACTTGTTAAAAATTTAAGGCTCTAACATTTGACGCACAGATGACTAAAACTGTCTTTATACAAAATGTGATGGAATTAGTATCGTTATCGCTGGGCGCTGGAAATCATACTGTTCGTATGTATTTATTTGAAAAGGTAACAAATAAATTATTACAGTGTTAATGACACAAACCATATAAAATAAGGTATAAGGTATGTAAAATAAGCGAGTTAGGTTAAACAGTATCATAATTATGTACTAAAAGTCGAGCTTACATTGTATTTTTAATGTATTGAATAAGTAAATACATAACAAAAAGTTTATACAAAATCAAAACTTAATTACAAGTTTTAGTAACTGCGATCATCTTGTATAAACATGTTTAGTTAGTTCCCTAGCTTATTAATCGCATTTATTCATCGACCACGTACAATGAGGCCTACACATAAATTAAGTGAAAACAGTTGAACTTTGCAAATATCCGTAGTTCATTAGACTGTGAAATATTTACACGGGATCAAAGATATTTTCTCATATTTTTATTAGGTTTTTTACTATATTCATGTTCACTATATTTGTGTGTAAACATTTACAATATTTAAACATAAAAACTTACCACGTATCTAAGCGACATAAAATATTCATAAAACTATTAGGGATTGTTAGGTCTTCGAAGGAACGAAAAATCGTTTAAAAATGTGAGAGCTTAATATTACCTTTCACAATATACTGATTTGTGGTCAACTGCTTGTTGTATTTTATTTGTGTAATCGTTTGCTAACTTCTCATTTAAAGCATGTAATATATACAAAAAAAAATATTGTCTTTTAGTACAATCTTATCATTACTCGTCAACAACTAAAGTTTTAAATCAAAATCGTAAGCTAACGCTTTCATCAAACGATCTACTGAAATACGTTTTTATTTTTGAAGTCAGAGACTCAGTGGCTAAGACGTCACGCCTACGTTCAAATCCCAGTGCTTAGTATATAGGTGTTGTTTTTGAAATATATTGTTATGAACACACAAAGGAACTAACGCCATCTAGCGTCAACTATTAAAACCACTAAAGAACAAAGACGACATAAAACCCCCTATTCAACACTAGATGGCGTTAGAGGAACTGCTGTGGAACTATAGTCTCGAAAACCGGGTACATTCGCGAACATTTCCGGAATCACGAACATGTTCGTGCGTGTCGGGTACGTTCCAGGAATGATCTTTCTGGATTAGTCCGGAACCGGTCTCGGCCCATATAAAAAGCCGCAGGGAGGCGAGCGATGACAGTTCAGTTTGAGCTAACTTCGAGGCGACTTCGGAGTGAAAACTAGTGATCAAGAGCGATACCAGTGAAACCTACGACTTGGCTACAAAATAGGACATTGTTAGTGCTTAGTGTTTGGACCTAGTGCTTTGTGTTGGACCTAGTTCTAGTGAATAAAGTCTTCAAAAGAGTCAGCAGGTCTTTCTCTCCAAATCCTTCGAACCCCTAACACGTAACAATATATATATATATATAATACAAAACTATATATAAATACTATAATATACTACAAAAAAACTTCCTGTTACATTCAGTAATAAAATTAATTAATTTACTTTATGTAAGTTCTAATTTTAGCTTATAATTTTTCTAGAAACGGTTGCAATTCTCCATTTATAACGTATTATTTTTAACTTATTTATGTATATAATCGTTTATATCAATGCCCATATGTGTCAGTCACAGCTTAGTGTATTTATATATTTGCATATAGATCTCCTTTCACTTTAACTCTCTTATGAATCAAAAAGTTATTTCATTTTAAAAATCCAAAAGGAACAAGTTCAGAGTATCCTAGAAACTTAAAGATTTTAATACTGTCGTGATCAGTCTCTGTCGACGGAACAGGCACATCCCTTGAGCGTAGACTTTCTGGAAATTTACGCGAGGATTTACGCGAGGCTTGTAGTTTTACCGCAGGAATTGAATTTAGAATTTTCAAAATCTCCTTTTGTTATTTAAATAAAGTGAGAGGAATAAAATACAAGCGGAACAGATGTTACGTATTACATTTATAAATGTATAAAAATGTTATTTTACTATATTTGTGGTCTTTATATGTAAGCCTTCATCAGTTCTGTTACCCTATATATATAGTAAGTAGTAGTAAGTTATATATACCCTAGCGTATATATAACTTACTACTACTTACAACTTTATTACATAACGGACTATGGAGCGTTCCTTGATGGTCATTAGGTTATGGAACATCATCCTTGATATCGAGACTAGTTACCAGTTGGTGGATGCAGACTCCTTTGACGCTTCAAAAAGGAAGGCATGGTGTCGGCAGACCACCAGATCGATGAGCCCATGACGATTGCAGCAAAGAGCGATTGCTATCCTCGCAAATGGCACAAAATGCGTGCAACAGGATGAGATGACTATGATGATATGTAAATTATTAATTACTAAATTGATAGTATGTTAACATTGCATAAAACGTGTTCCAAAATTCAACGCTATCGATCACAAGGTGATGAAGAAGTTAGTGACTACTCAGGGAAAGTATTTGTAATAACTTCTTTTAAAAACTTTGTTGGGTGCTCTTTAAATACTCCAATAATACAATGTAAATGTCAGCTCTAGTTGCAACTTCTGTTGTTGCAGGTATGTGGAGATCCGTTTATGTAAGTAACATGGCATTACCTGTAGTGGAAGTTTTATACTTTTGCGTTTCGCTTGGTGGGTGAGGTAACCGGGGCTTAAAACATCAGGCGAACCTCCTGCTCGTAATTTTACATTACACAAGTCAATTCTATTATTACGAAAAACAAAACCGACTTCATAAACGTCTCATTCTGTAATAATTTCTTGTATTTACGCGATTACACATTATAAATGAAACTAATTTTACGGATTTATCGCGTTTATTTTTAATTTTAGTTCCCAGTAGTTAGTATTTTTAATTTTAGTTATTTTAGTTAAGTTAGTTTGTATGGTTCGAAACATCGGGAACTAAAATTAAAAATAAACGCGATAAATCCGTAAAATTAGTTTCATTTATAATCTCATTCTGTATACATTTTATAATTGATTTTCAAGAGTTCCCTTCGTATCTCCGGAGCCCAAGATCCAATACCAATGAAATTAACATGGAACCACACGGAAGGCAGCCAGCTTTCAAATAAAAAAATAATAATAATAACAAGAATCATAAGTATCGGTTCACTCACTAGAATGTTCTGAGGTAGTAAATTCAAAAAAAAAATTCGAACTGAGAACCCCCTCCGTTTTTGAAGTCGGTTGAAAAAAGGCTGCGAAGGATATAAATATAATATACTCAGAAAAAAAACTTTCTGAAATGCAACAAATGTTAATGTAATTCAAATTAAACATTAGGATATAAAATAACTCTGTCCCAAATATTGTTCAAATTTAAAACGACAAATTTCTTAAAACAATAAAAATTAAAAAGCAAAAATGTAAGACATCATTAAGTTGATTCTCTCGCCGAATGGTATAATTTTTAATATATTTATATTTTCTACGCGCGTAGCAACATTAAAATAATAACGGAATCAGTAAATAAAAGAACATTAATTCCGAATACACACTCCAACATCTTGGCTTTAATAATTGCACTGAAAATCTGAATAAAAGAAGGCAGGTGATATTAGTACTCTATGTTACCCCATCCCTCTTCTGACCCTTGTCACCGACAAGCCGACAGTTTGAATACACTAAACCTTTAAATTTAATTTATGTTTAATAAATATCAGGAGTAGAATCGACTTCCTGTAATGTTTTGTGCTATTACTTATTTTTATCGCCTATGGTACGGGCTTTAATGTATATTTGTGAGAGTATACTCAGTGATTGTTTAATATTTGTGATTGAGTCGTTCTTGAAATTCAATATCTATATAGCCACTCCACTGCTGAACATAGGTCTCCCCCACACACTGCCACGAAATACGACTTCCCGTTACTCCATATGTTAAACAGTAGACTCAAACAAGCTGAAATGATGAAATGATGATAGCCACTCCGATTTTCACCCAAAAATTGTTGTTTTAGATCCTATTTCGTTGATAGCTTTATAATTTAACCTTTTACCTTTGTAATTAGTTGTGCTAGATTCCCTAATCAAGAGGTCCGTGAGGAGTAAATTACTTATTTGTAAATTTACTTCGTTGTAATTAAGTGAAAAATTCCGTTTTCCACTTGTAAAAAGTAACAACAGCCATTTGGCGAACTTCCAGTAAAATTTTCTCCGTAAATTGAATTACTTTTGGGGCATGCGTGAGTTAAAATAATGGAAAACACTTTTGCAATTATTGGACCCTATTTGTGTCCTAATTTCATTAACTCCAACTCGTTAGGAAATTTTTTGACTCAAATAAAAGGGTATTCGTTTCATAACATTATGTTTACTCACCAATAAGTTTTTAAATGAAATGTCAAGCTCCTAGCGCCTCAGGTAGTCTTGTTTTTATGAGTTTCTTTGTTTGAGGAAATCAGTTCTAAAGCAACCCTACATCAAAAACAACGTACTGTTGACGCAAACAATTTGATTCTCCTACTTTGGAGTTAGAATGTCGTAACGCGTCATATTTCTGCGGGAACTCTTCGAAGGCCAGCCTCTCACTGCAGTGACAAATCTTGATAAATTTGTTGACGCGTTAAGTTGTTTGGATATATTAGGTTTATCAGTCACCGATGCCGCAACGCGCGCTGTGAGGAGCATACATATGTTCCACTTATTCAATTTCAGAAAGTTCACCGACGTTGTACGAATAAAGAAATATGTCACAATTGATTTGTGTTTTAAAAGTGCATGCACTTTGTTCAACCTTTAATCAGCCTTAGATAATTTTTAAATATAGACGCATATATTGATTTTGTCACATCTGTACAATTGTTATGACTCCTTACAATACTCGCAAGAAACGTTTGACGACGCTTTATTTTCAATGTATAATTTTAATTACAACCGATGCATAACGTCTGCAAATAATTACTTCAATTATGACTGAGTTTGAAAAACACGTCAAAGTCGCTTTACATGTTTCTTATTCTAGACGATTTCACTAAGCCTAATCTACCGTAGCTATTTAAGTAGTAAGCTAACCTAACTGCAGCGTAACTAAAAACGAACTCTAATTTAAAATCATAAAATAGGCATGTTACTTATGAAAAGTGAAAAAGAAATCGGAATCTGTTCACAATTTCAGAGATTACCCGTTATATATAAATAAACCACAAAAATTATTTTACGATGGTAGGGCCATGCAGCAGCCTCGGCTGTTTCACGAATGGGCAGGCTCATTCGGGTAGGTACCACGACCTCATAGAAGACCGGCGTAAAGTGGAAGTATAATACTTTCGCAATGCGTTTGGTGAGTGAGGTGGGCGGAGCCCAATTTTCAAAAGGTTGTCAACGCATCTGGAACCCTCGGGGGTAGCGGATGTCCGTGGGTGACGGTATTCACTTAATATCAGGTGAACCGTCTACATGTTTGGCAACTTTTCACATAAAAAAATACAAAGGGCCACATACAAGTTAAATGATGTAATTAACTATTTTACGACGTGGAGCGGTTAACCAAAATTGCGTGGCAGGTTGTGAAGTTTAGTCACGATGGAGAATAAAATGGAAAATGGTAAATGAATATTCAATCAGGCTGTTTATATTATAAAATGATAAACAGAAAATGAAACGCAGCGTTCCTTTTTTTTGTATGAGAAGGCGGTAAACGAGCTGGCGGGTCACCTGATATCAAGAGATAACCGTCGCCCATCAACATTTGCCTGAAAGGTATTTATAACCTTGCCAACTTTTAATAAAGTGTACACTGGCTACCTCACTCACCGGATGAAACTCAGAAGTGTAACACTTCCACTTCGGTCTTCAGTGAAGTCGTGGTAACTTACCCGGACGGACCTGCCCAAATACAACAAAGAAGATTGTTAAAGGTCCTTCCTTTTTTGATTGTATGAATGTAAAATAATAATGATCAGAGTTACTATTCACTCAACTTGGTCCACAAAGGTTGGGGCTCCTCCCCAATGTGATGAGAATTATTTAGAAATGGCAAATCTGTCAATCAAGAATGGGGTCTAATCTTGTTGTAGACTATGCCCAATTATTCTCTGAATATTCGAGCAATATGTGCTTACTGGGCACTAGGTTTCTGCATTACATTCCTCTGCACATCCTCGCCTAGTTTTTAGCAAGAGTTAAGTTATAGCAGAGTGAAAATTTATTACTACCTACTTTATTTATCTACCCACTTTTGGTTTTTTGAAAATATTACACACCAAACTTTTAAAATCCTTTTATAATTTCATAATGCTAACCATATTCCAGTACGTATTAACACAAAGTTTCGCCTGAGGAACAAAGTATTTAGAGTAAAAGTTAATTTAACTTCCAACGCTTTTGCACAAAACTTCCGGAATATACCGTCTTAAACTTTCTAACGTCAGTAATTTGTTAATGCAAAATGTAAAGTTATAGTTGGAGTTCCAGGACACGCTGAAATTCTATTGTGTTCCGAATCGATTTCCTCGTATTTTATGATCATCAATTATATTGCCATCCATAGAACCATTTCTGTGGAGAGAAGGAAAGAGAGTATAGTTTACATGAAATATGTCTATTAAAGATTCATCGAGAGCAGAGCTCGTTGGATAGCCAGATTCCACGAACCTGCGGAATGCCATGCGGAACACTTTTTTGGATTGAAAAGGAATTTTCACCTACAAGCCATCGTCGACTATATTGATTATTGGTTGGGGCGTTGACTTGTGTTGAGACGTTTTGTTGGTTTCAATTCTCGCAGGCGCGAGCGAACAATTTAGTTGCGTGTGCTAATACTAGTGTACACAGTTTTATTGGTTGTGAAAAATATACTTTTTGATTTCACTTCTGTATGGGGCACTCGATATTGTACCTACTTTTATGTATCCCTTTTATTTAAGCTTTTTTCAACTATCAATATTATTAATAAATCCTTCGAGTTCAAAGGGAAGTAAAAGTATTACTTTTTATGGTGTGGAGTAAGCTGATCGTTTGCCAACCTCTCATTACAATAATTCCGGACTCAGTACCGTACTCATGAACCAGTAACTTCTTAACGATGAAGGGCTGCATGGCAGCAGGGATCACCTTAGCACCAGTTGACGCATGTCCATAATGCGTGGCTTTCTAAAATTGTTCCGATTTTCATCATTATATCAAAAATTTTAGTGCATGTGACAGATGATATGGAACGCATGATACGGACAGAAATCTAATCAATTACAACAATTGTCGTAATTTGTTTGTGTCTTAGTTTCGGCGCGATAGTATCATATCTACCTCATATTTGTATGTAATATCATTGGGGACAATAAGTACAGACGAAGGGCAATAAAAAATCGGCCACGCGCGAGTCAGACTAGCGCACGAAGGGTTCCATACAATTATCTGTAAAAGAGGTAAAAAATCATGTCCGTTGTAACACCCAAATATTTTTTTATTCCGTTTTCTAGTATTTTTTGATATAGTGGGTAAAGAAAATATATCATCAGATTCTGTGAAAATTCAAGTGTCTATCATGGTTCATGAGATATAAGCCTGGTGACAGACGGATAGATATACAGAGGAGTCTTAGTAATAGGGTCCCGTTTTACCCTTTGTGTAGGGAACCCTAAAAATTGATTCATTGTAATTTTACACAAAAGCTAATAATTAGTTTATGAATTCTCAAATAGCAAATTTACAAAATTTCGTAGGTAAAACTTCTATCACAAACATTATTTTCCCAAAGTTTATATTCACCAACAGAACATTTTCATTGAATAAATCCAGAACGATTACGTTCAGGAGCATGTTGGAAACTTAAAGATTTTAATGCAGTGTTCATCAATCTCTGTCGCCCGGTAGTAGCTTATCCCCCCAGCTTAGGGTTTCTTGTAACACCCGCGAGAATAACACCAGTAGTTTGACTACAGGGAATGGATTTATCAATTTACATTAAAAAAAATTGTAAACATTGTAGATGAAACTAATTCACGGATTAAATTGCGTTAACTTTACAGAATCGATGGTCAGTTTTTATTTGTAATTAAGTAATACCATAATTGCAAAAGGCTGTGAATTTGTTCTAGTTCTCAATTTGTCGTATGGACACAAAAAAATCAGAATATAAACAGGATAGACTTATAGTACGTTTCACTAGATCCGTGGCCGTCTATTTTGCTTTCTGTTCGATTATTATGCAATATTTCTTGGCACGAAACCGATATTCTGCGTTCGATACTAAAATTAGATAGACATTCTTTTAGAGGACTGATTTTTTTCGGCATCATTCAATCAACTTTGGGATTAGGTGAGAATCATGAAGCTTTCGGTGATAAAAATATGAGCCGAAGCCAATTGTGTAGTGCATGTATTTGGGCCATTTGGAATTTTGTAGTCTGTCAGATAAGTTCAGTCATTAATATGAGTAGAATAAGATCATTCGTTAAAATGAACATCCTTCTTAGATATGTTAGAAAGTACTAGATGTATTTAAGAAATAAATTATTAAGTGCAACTACGCTACGAATAGAACTTGCAGTTCAGGTGGAGTAATATCATGCGAGGGTTTACCAACGCCGTGAAGTGCATTAGTATAACGGCGTTGCTAACGTGAGGCGATTTAGAAACTGTACGGTGGATTTACTTACATTTTTAAAACGCTTTCAAATGCTCTAACATTTTTCTGTTGTCAAATAATATCCCTCAATAATGTTCCTTATACTATTATTAACAATTATTAAACTAAACTATTTACTGAACTAAATAAGTTTTACAATATATTGGCGACTGTTTTAATTTTTTTTAGTATATGCTAAAGTTTCTATTCTTCTATTTATTGATCCACGTGATTTTACTTATTCTTTTAAGATGTTATAATTTAGATTGTTTTATTCAGCTTTTAAAACTATGTTTAAAGTAAATGTAAAGAAATGTCTCAGATTATAACTGGAATCTTTTGCAAGACCTATGAACGCTAATACTGATGATTAAGAAAAAAATCTTTTTAAAGATATCATCACTTTTATATAGTGGCAGAAGTAACCTAAATTAAGATCATGAAACTAAAAATATCACACGTCGTTTTGGAAAACTATCCATTAAGTCCAATATCTAACCAAGAAGCCCATTCTATATCAGAAAATCAGAATCATATTTAAATGCCTTATAGTGAGCTAAAATTTGAATACTGGCATATTTTTTGTCACAAATTACGATAAGATTCGTTAATGTATGTCTCTGATTGTACACAATGTTGGAGTTTGCTCAAATTCTTACGTGATTAGTTGGACACCGTATGCTTAAACAACATCTTATATATCTTTTACAAAGTTCATGCAAACTTACATTATATTACAATTCTTAATTTAAGTAAACGGAGCATGGAATAATGACAAAACTACAATAAACATACATTTTGTAATTCATTCAACAATCGACTTTGAAATACGAACTACAAGACTCATGTGGTAGATTACAAAGATAATAAATTTTGCTGAATTAGAGAACGATAAGAATGACTAATGAACGCAGTTTATTTATTTACCTGCGTTAGTATTCATTTGTCTTTTGCTGTAATTTATCTTTGTATGGTTGCAAATGCTACACAGGACAGCAATCATTAAAAAAGCTGTATCCGACATAAAATAACGTGTTATTGATATTTCCTAAGCCCAGTTCATACTGGGCCGAGAAAATGTCGTGTCCCAATGTTGATGTCATAGATCGTCACTTGATTAGTTATGCTCATTATAAACCTGAAAAAAGGGTTCATTTCCAACGGTGGAATAAGTGAAAATATAAGTGGAAGGCTAATGTAATAATAAATAATAAACATAAAGCTATGAAATATAAATGTAAATTGTCAGATTTTTTTTCTAGTTTTAATTTGCCATGTTTTAAGGAGTTACGGGTTATACAGCATAATAAGCACACCTAGTGTAAACTGTATCACATAGCCTTGTTATGTGATACAGTTTCTAAAATTAAGTGCGAGTAACTGAACAAAAGGACGAGCGAACAATATACGAAAACCCAGGATAAAACGAACAAAGACCAGCATCTGTGTTACGGCGTATGTGTACTACACATGCTGTAAAACTTTATTCATATGATTTTTACTACATTTGAGATATAATTTAATACAACGTCCCAGATAAGGCGATTCCACTGTAGTATTATTAAGTAAAAACGGTCGGTGGGGCATTCGCCGGCAATGCGTACAAATGTCCCTCATTAGGCTGACACATGCCGCTTGGTTGCCAGTAATTGCGGATTATGGCGAAAAGTCCCGGATTCTAATCGCGGGACTAATTCGAACGGGGCTCACGTATACCGTTCACGGATGGTTCCGGCCCCTAGTGTTTTGTATTTAGTAGGATACCGTTTTTTTTTTATCTTATTTGGTACATAGAACAGCAAACAGTACAATAATCTTAATAATGGCAACTTATACACACTGTCCGCAAAAAATGTATGTACACTGCATGTTTCGGTATAATTAAACAATATTAAGTTATAAATTAAAAAACCAAAAGACAAAGGTATTGAAAGTAACTACTTAAATAAAAAGTAAAAATAAAACATAAAAACATTATGTGGCTCGAATACTTCGCTTGAATGCACTCAGCTTCTGATGGAATATATCTACTGATTCATCAATGGCTGTAAGTTTGTTGTACAAGGAACACATTTTAGAGATAGGGTTATTTTGGGCAAATTTGGTAGATGCTAGTGGAATATAAAATAATTTGGCATTACGACTACGATAGTTTGTACTCATGCCTATTTTAGCTAGTAACTCAGAATGGGCCAGAGTTAACTATTTTGTACAGAAGTACCAAAGAAAAATGCTGCCGTCGTTTTTATAGGGTATCAACTTTAAAATATTTTGATTGCTACTAAGATACCGTTTGTCCGTATCGCAATACTCACTAGATACAAATTTCGTTTTTGTTAACGATAGGGTTCATTTTGAGTGTCTTGCGGGTAAAAGCAACTAATGTGTTCACTTCAGGGATGTCTGTTTGCGACTAACTGCTTAAATTTATGAGAGAGGGTTGACGTTTGGCAACGAATTAATGTTCACAGAATATTATCAGCAATATACAATGCGTTGCCGGCGGGTTTACTTATGAATTTAAAAAAAAATCCAAAATTATTCAAAGTTTAAGCTTTGCGGTTTTTTAAATCACTCAAGTATTCTATAAAACAAAATATTGTTAAATAATGTAAAATATTGTTGATGGTAGTGATAGTTATTTTCTGTGCCGACAAAACTAGTTCTAAGCATATATCAAAACATGAACTATTGTTTTAGAAAAAAACAGGATTTACCATAACAGTAACCTATTCAAAAGAATGTCAATCGATTCATTCGGGTCGTTTTCGTTCATCGTAAGTTGCGAAAGTTTGACTTAGAATCTCATTTGTAAAACATCGTTCAGTGAGGGTTGTGGGAAATAACCTCTTATCGTTAGGGGATTGCCCTAGAACTGTAAATTCTGAATTCTATGGGGAACCCATTTTGGCTCGTGACTATTAGCCCACGATTTTCAATATGTTAGTAATTAGTATATAGTCTAATCTTGATTTGTTTTGTTAGATGATATTAACACTTTCTGTCCTCCAGCCAATGTAAAGATTGGTCATAGGGCAGTAATTTCTTTTAATTTCTTTTAAATAGCGCAAGTGTTGTATTAGTAAAGTTTATTTGTAGTTGAAGTTAACTTTGACGCCTTAAACGTTCCTCAAGTGATAAATAATAAAATAATGAAATACGTTAGGTAATAATTTTCTTTATTAAAAACTTACTTTTTTACTTTTTACTTAACTAGGTATAGGTAAACCTGCGTCTCGTGAGATTCGCATCTGGAATACAAATAATTCAACACTGTACTGGAATACAAACCTACAAATAATTTCTTTAACAGCTTTGTGTAAAAATGTTTTAGAAGATATATGAATCCAACCTGCAGTCCAGATGCATGGCGGACTGCGTATTTTAGACGTATGTTTCTGGAACTCCAAGTCAACCTGACTTTTGTTTTTGTTTTGTTCAATTTAGGTTTAGTACAAAGTAGAATTGTCTACAATATAGAATTGGTCTGAAGTGAGCCAACTTTGAACTGAACTAAACTTGAACTGAAATTATGACTTCGTGGCGCAGGTGCCAAGCTAATGGCTTCGGCGTCGGGGGTCGTGGGTTCGATTCCCACACGGGACAACTATTTGTGTGACCAACAGATAGTTGTTTAGCATCTGGGTGTTTGTACAACACAGGATAATGTTAGGTATCCTAAAGCAAGGGCAATGTTTTTTAATAAAAAAAAAACTTTAAACTCGATCAAAAATTCATTAACTTATCATTATTTTTTAAAGCCTAAGATAAGATACTATACAATACGAATTTACTAAGAGTCAAGTGACTTGAAAATAAATGACAGATGTTGTTATAGCTTACTTCGTGCTCTTTATGTATTTCTTAGTCATAAAAGATCACAATCAAAATGATGGTTGTGTATTAATTACCGTTTACGATTCAAGAAGTTAATCCGAACGAAAACATTAATTGTCAAACTAACTTTAACGAAAACGTTCTTGAATTTTAATTACAGTTCGTAATCCAGATTATAGAGTAGAGAGGTAATAAGGATTTTTACTCCTTTATTAACAGATAAACTCATCATTGGTAAATTACCAATTTAAAATTTGTAGAAAAAAGGAACGATATGTTTCTCGACGCTGCTGGAATCGAACCCACGTCTTTGGCATTCGCGCCCTGATGCTCTAGCTACTAAGCCAAAGCTCTAGCGGCCGATTGCCACACCGACGAAATTCTCAAGGTCCTTTATCTACATTGTTTTGTTTTGTTTGTAATATCCTTTCCAGCATACAATCAATTTCTAACATCGTTTTACAACGATACGCTGTATGTCGATTTCGATATATGTGTACGGGGTACATAGGTAATATCCTAGTAAATATAGAATGGAATAGAATAGAATAGAATAGAAAAATCTTTATTGATCGTACACAAACACCGTTTACAAAAATATAAAAGAGAACAAAATAACTAATTTACATATACCTAAATACAATTAATAATTTTCATAATATTGAATGATGATAAAATACAAAGCCGGTGTATGCGACGACCAAAAGTTAGTCAACTCAGCATAATGCTAAGGGTAAGGTAGTGCTGATTTTCAGCTGACGCCTACGAAAGTGAATCGCGGACAATCCTGATGCCTAGTAGAAATTAAAAAATATATATATAGTTGTATAATGACCAGTGCTTGCATGCTAATTTATGCGTCGGAGTTTAATTTTAAATTGTATTGCGCCATTTTTGCTGTCACAGGGGAAGGTTCAAGAGAAAGTGTTTCGTCTATCAATAAATATAAATATCAAGTATACGCATGTCCGTATACGTATGTGTATATAAGTTCCGATAACTCCTACTGGAGGGATATCGCACTCTAAAGCATTTTTGTATTTGATAAATGGTGTACCTGTATTTTTACAGATACAAGGTAACTCGAACACGGTCTCAGTGGAGTCGCTGACAGATTATAGTCTGACAAAGATGCTTTATTCCCGGCAGCGCAATAAATCAGTGATGAAGTGAAAGGGGAGAAATGCGGCAGTTTCCTGGAATCGTGTCTGTTTTGCTCGGAACCAACATAACCGTCCTGTATTTTACAATAAATTCTTCGCATTTGATATTCAGCGGTACTAAGGTACGACAATCTTTGTTTATAAAAACATAAAAGCGTACGATTGTTTAATGATACATGGTTTAATTGATAAATTTTATGAATTTTTCTAATAGGTTGAAAATATGTTTGAAGCAATGTATGTATCTTTTCTATGGTTCTTTTATAAGTTACTAGCGGCCCGCCCCGGCTTCGCACGGGTAACAATACTTTTAACAAAAAATTTTAAAATAAAAATTATCTTACACACACATAAAACCTTCCGAATATTTCGTCTTTGGTGAATAATTTTATGAATTTCTTTTAATGAAATACCCTTCAAATTACGTCATGAAGATCGAAAGATCGCTGACCAGATAATGGTTCCGCTTTAATTACGGGACATTCGGGGTTACACGTAAAAGTGACAAATAAGTCTGGTCTCCCATAGCTTCGGACCTAAATCATCGCATATTTGGTTTTTTAATGCAGATAATTCGGAGAACCTGTAAATGAATATGACGTTGCACATTACGCGTTGACCAATATTTGATGGGCCAATGTCTTGATTTAAAGCGTCTCTAAGATGAATGTTTCACCAGCCCTCAATCTATGGTGTTTACGACATCATATGTAATTCAATCTTTCTGATATGTTTTTGCCATCATATCGACAATTTATTGAATAAAAACCGGCCAAGTGCGAGTCGGACTCGCACACGAAGGGTTTCGTACTGACCTCACAGAAGACCGGGGTAAAATAGAAGTGTTATACTTTTACGTTTCGTCTGGTGAGAGAGGTAGCCGGGGCCCACTTTATTTGAAGATGGCAACTCATTTGCAACCCTACAGGTGTTGCAAATGTCCATGGGCGGCGGTTATTACTTAACATCAGGTGAACCGCCAGCTCGTTTGCCACTCTATCACATTAAAAAAAATCATGTTTTAATATCTTTTTTCAATACTAGCGGCCCGCCCCGGCTTCGCACAGGAATAAAATAATACATAAAAAAAGCCTTTTATTTATATTTGCATCAGGTTACTAAATAAAGCAAATTACAAAAAAAATTGCGAACAAGTCGTTTATACAAAACAAAAGCCATTCAATTTATTGAGTCAGAGCTTCTCTGTAAACGATATTTGCCGTTGTTTTATTTTTTGGCAGCAAAATAAATTGATTTTCAGGAGCTCCGACTCGCGATACACCAACATACTGTTGGCCATGAGTAAAACATTCTTTTCGCAGATCGATCCCTAATAATTCGAAGGTTTGGCCTTGGGACTTGTTAATAGTTATAGCGAAAGATGTTATTACTGGAAATTGAAGCCGTTTAAATGGGATTGGTAAATCAGTTGGGATCATCGGTATGGGACCAGCGGCTGGGCCGGTGATAATGGTAGCTACAATTAAATTATTCTTCAATTCTTTAATAAGTAGTCTCGTCCCATTGCACATGTTCGGAGGGCTTAAATTTCTCAAAAGCATGATTGGATCCGATTTTTAACGTCAATTCATGTGGTGGCAGTCCAGAAGTGCTTAGACAAATTAAAAATTCCTGAGGGTAATGGACTGTGTCTTCGATATTAGTTACACAGTCTATCGATTTGTAATGTTTTACTTGGCCGGGGACTTTTTGTATAATAAAATTGTTTATTTCGTTGACCGTATCATTCCTAGGTGACACTATTGCCCTAGAACACAACCAACGAAAGGCCTTTTCATGCAAGTTTTCAATATCAGGGTATACTGCATCTATTAAAATTTCTAAATAATGGACTATTTGACCTAGAGACTCATCCAACAGGATATCGCGATTTCCGCTTACATTTGGAGTGGGAAAAATTCCTTCCCCAAGTTTCAGTAGTTGTTGTGGGAAATTACTATCTGTGATTCCATGAAGATGAGCTCTCATATTCGTCCGTAGTTTTAAATTTTCCATTGAAGTCCATAAGGGAGACGATTTCAAGCACGCTTTGATGATATCTGCTCGGGTATCTCTGATAATGACGGGAAGAGTCTGTCGGAAATCTCCGGCAAATACAAAAGTAATCCCCCCCATGAGAGCAGAGGAGTTTCTAATATCTTTTAAGGTTCTGTCCACGGCCTCTATATGTGCTCTATGGCTCATGGTGCATTCATCCCACATAATCAATGAGGCGTCTTGTAGTATTTTACCTAGAGGCCCGTTTTTGCGGATGGAACATATAAATTGTTGTTCAAGATTTAGAGATAGCGGAAGTTTAAATGTAGAATGAGCTGTTTTCCCGACCGTCAAGGGAGTTGCAGCAATTCTTGATGAAGTATCTGCTATCGCTATCTTTCCTGATAATCTTAACTTAGCAAGTATCAAATTTGCAAGAAACGTCTTCCCAGTGCCACCTGGCGCTTCCAAAAATACTTTTTTTCTTGTGTCATTATTCGCGCTATCAACTATAGTCTCAAAGGCGTGACTTTGATCTGGGACTAATGTTGGCAGATTTTCATTGATGAAAGCAGTCAAATTTAAGTATTATAGTGATGTATCATAGTATCTGTACCATTGCTTTCTGTACGAACTGGAGAAAGTAATTTAAAATCACTTAAGCTATTATCATTTAACTGCAATAGTTTATTTTCTAGTTGTATCAAACCTTCGTTATAAATATCCTCACTGTAGGGTAAGTTGAAGTCTTGATTTTGCAGTCTGATTCTGTCTAATATCTTCACATAAATAGTTTTTGAAATTGTTCCACAATTTTAATGCGTCCGATGGCTGACAAAATAAAAGTATTATCACAAACAACTCTCTCAGTTGTACTGGACATTGTGAAAGCAATGCTTCTCTCAGAGTATTTTCCCACTGATCATCGTTTTCTAGTAAACCTCTGTCACGGCAAGCTGCTTGATAGGTCTCTTTAAGAACTCCGTCAACGGTTTTTAAATACTCGAATCAGGTTGGACCGCGAATATGATGTAGCAACATTCTCAGATAAAAACACTCTGATTGAGAAGGATATTCTTACACTTCCTAAAGTGGCATCTTTTTTACGCCTGGATGGCCAACTACGTCCACACCACGCCTCCTTCTGGTGAATTTATTATTGGCCCATGTGTAGTATTGTGGGACTTCGTCATATAGAAGAGTCTTTGCGAATTCATCTTCATTACAGAGATCAAAGAAAGCCAGCAAAGTAGTTTTACGTGGGTTTTGGGCCACTTGTTCAGCCGTTTCCTTGGTAAAATACATCCTTTGACCATTTTCTAAGTGGACAGCTAACTGCAAAACTGTAGGATGCCGCTCGTGAATCGCAAATTCGAATATTCGCCAGACAGCTTCGGATGTACTTATGTGTCGGCCATTCAGGTAGTTTTCCACTTCATCATTTGGGTTTCTGACGCTAAAAGTAGCTTGGTCAGATCCTTTATTGATATATTTGCAAATGTATTTGATGGCTTGAACTGAGTGGCAGTACTCCACATTTATATGAGCGTTAAACGTCCTACACAATAGTGGTGAATATGGGACAATCCATCTATTATCTATATTGAACCTATTTAGTCTGATATTTAGCGTAGCGCACTGTCCTCCATTTTCAGCGTCACGGCGACGATAAACTGCATATCCGTCTTCTCCAGTTTGGGTATCGTTGACGAAACGTCGAGGGTACTTTTTTGTACAGATGACGTTTTTCATACATGGTGCTGTTAAATTATGCTCTCCGCATGGTCCATGCACCATATTTTTTGTTACGATATGGTACAATATGGGATCGTTTTGTCGGTTGGGCAGTTCCGCAACTATGACACTATCAATTTCATCTGGCTGGATTTTTGTATCTAGCCAAAATAGCAAATGACAGTGTGGTAAACCTCGCTTCTGCCACTCCACACTTGCCATGTAACATTTCACTTTTCCGAATATTTCGTCTTTCGTGAATAGTTTTATGAATTTCTTCATCTTTAAATAAAATACTATTGAAATTATGTCATGACGATCGAAAGACCGCTGACCAGATAACAGTTCCGCTTTAATTTCAGGCCATTCGGGGTTACATGTAAAAGTGACAAATGAGTCTGGTCTCCCATAGGTTCGGACATAAATCATTGCATCTTGGGTTTTTTCATGCAGATATTGCGGAGAACCCGTGAATGAAGATGGCAAGATTACGCGCTGACCGATATTTGATGGGTCAACATTTACGTCTTGATTTAAAGTGTCTCTAAGATGAATGTATTCATCAGCCCTCAATCTCTGTTTATGGCGATATATGTAACTCAACCTTTCTGATATCATTTTTGCCATCATATCGACAATATATTGACTAAATAAATCCCTGTAATAATGCAATGGATTAAAATAATTATTTCTAACCATTAACCTAAAGGCATAAAATTGCATGCATGTTACAGTTTTGTTACGCGCTGTATCTTGCTGAGGAATGGTCAAATAATAACCGTCTTCTCCCATTATGAACATTAAAGGATATTGTAGTGGATCATACGATCGGTGTAACTCAGAGACCATTTTAAGTTGGCCGTCTCTCCCGTGCAACACTATATCTCTGGGGCCTTTTTCTTCGTCAACCAAGAGAACTGCTATTTCGTTTACAGCTGGAGAATTATATCTACTCGGGTGCACAGTGTGCGGTGAGCGGTCGGAATGAATGATTAACTTTAAACTATCCGAAGAGTTACGTTCTAAGTTTTGTTTAAAACTTTGTATGTATACATTGTAGCTATTCAGTGCAATCTGTAGTTCGTTAATTAAATCAATTAGTAACGTTGGAGCCATGTTTACCGCAACGATAGCTGATATGCGTCTGAAATGAAATATATCTGCAAGTATTGCGGATTTTGGCCAGACGGTGGTAAAAGGCTACCTATAAGATGGTATACTTGTCCCTCTATCTTAAAAGATGGCATGAAATTTTGTTCCCTAATTTCTTTTGCACCAAACGAAGTCATTTGAAAGAGGCTATTGTACTTTCGTAAGTTGGTTAAAAAATGTCGAGATAGTAAATGGTTATTTGTCAAGAGATTTTTTATTGGCTCTGGCGGCTCCTCAATATTGGGGAGACTAACTTTTCCAGAAGCACAGCACATACCATTAGGTTCATCGGCCCATTTTTGGCGGAACATTTTGAGCATATCTTATTCATGGCTCCGATTTGGACGAAAGACTGTTGAGCATAACCAATCTGTGGATCATATTTGAAAGCTGATCTGTTATTGTCAGCTAAAACTCGATAATGAATTCTAGTTGTTGATGTCTGTTGTCTTTCTCTCTGATCTCGTAGACGTCGGGAACGCTCAGACCTCGATTCCCTAGTGCGAGTTTGTATATTTCTAATATTTTGCTCTTCAAGCCGCTGCAAACGCTCTGAAGTCGACTCTCGCGCGCGGACCTGTGAAGTTCTCAAATTTTGTTCAGCAAGCCGCTGCGAACGCTCGATACTCGACTCTCTGGCACGTGATTGCGACGCGTATTCTCTCAGACTTGCAAGACGATAATCAGTTTTCGTTGAAGATTCTGCGTTACGACGTATCCTTAATGCCCTCGCCTGAGAACTATTTGTAGACAGTTGAGATCTTGGTCTTTTGGGCATTTTAAAATAATAAAAAAAATGAAACTGCCTTTGTACTAAATTATTTGCTAACTGTTGAACAGGAATTAACTATATAAAACTGTCGTTGAAAAATTATAAGAACTACTAAGACACAGCGTTTTGGATAGTTCAATTACAATATAAAACCGTTTAAAAACTTTTAAGTTAAACGGTTTTATTTTCTGTTTTTTTTTTTTTGTGCACTGAAAACTACAATATTGTATTGTCATCTAAATTAAATGTGTGCACCAAATTTCAGATCAATCTGACAACAGGAAGGTGCTTAAATTTCAATTTCTAATTTTGACCCAAATAAACAAATAAATTCCGTACGTGTCGAGCTAAATAAAACCGTTTAATAATATTACGTCCAGGGGGTTGTTGACACCTTAAATGTCAATACCCGCGTTGACAGTTTGGAATTACGTATATGATGTTATTTTAAATTATTTGTGTAGAGTGAAAGAAGGTTTAAATTCCAGAACTTTTAAAACAATAATTTTTTTTTTTTTTTTTTTAAATTTAACGGTGGTAGGGCCTCGCAACAGCCTCGGCTGTTGCACGAATGGGCAGGCCCGTCCGGATAAGTACCACGACCTCACAGAAGACCAGCGTAAAGTGGAAGTATGACAAATACTTTCGCGTTTCGTCTGGTGAGCGAGGTAGCCGGAGCCCAATTTTCAAAAGGTTGTCAACGCATCTGTAACCCTCGGGTGTAGTAGATGTCCATAGGTGGCGGTATTCACTTACCATCAGGTGAACCTTCTGCTCGTTTGGCAGCTTTTCACATAAAAAAAAATTCAATTTTAAGATAAAAGAACACTTATTGTGGCATAACTATAATATTTAGACATGTGCTGTCGCGACACTTTTTGTAAATAATGTTGTGATCTACAAAGTCTTAGTAGATTATTTTAGTCTATCATCAATAGTTTTCGCAGCGCACGCGATGTAAAGAATATTTTAGGTAACTTTTTTACACCTTGGGCTACATTATTGGAGTTTTCGAAAGGATCGATATTTTTTTGGAAATATAAAATAGCCTATGTCATCCGGGGATAGTGTAGCTTCCTAACAACTTTAAGTGGGTTCAGTAGTTTCGGAGCCTTATCAATGCAAACAAACAATCAAATCTTTCCTCTTTATCTATACTAATATTAGTATAGATGTATATAATCCGAATCTCGGAAACTTCGAAATTTAGTAGGTGCTTACTAGAACTGTCGAAATTTAGTAGGTGCAGACAGACAGATAGATAGACAGACAGACAGCGGAGTCTTAGTCATAGGGTGCCGTAACCCTGATAAATCCCTCTATAAATGCAATGGATTAAAGTAGGTAGCTCTAACCATCAATCTAAATGCATAAAATGGCATGCAGGTCACAGTTTTGTTACGCGCAGCACCTTACTGAGGAATGGTCATATAATAACCGTCTTCTCCCATTACGAAAATTAAGGGATATTGTAGTGTGATAACTCAGAGACCCTTTTAAGTTGGACGTGTCTACCGTGCAACACTATATCTCGGGGGCCTTTTTGGGATTCCGTACCCAAAGGGTAAAACGGGACTCCATTATTAAGACTCCGCTGTCTGTTTGTCCCTCTGTGAACAGGCTGTATCTCAAGAATCGTGACAGTTACACAGTTGAAATTTGATCTGGGTATTTTTTTCTCAAGGAAGGTTGACGTCAGGCAGGCGGTTGGTTGTAAAAATACAGCCAAAACCGCTTACAACATGATTCATGTTGTGCCGACCCCACCTAGGTGGGATAGGGGTAGGAGAATGATGACTTGTATACTTGTCCCTCTATTTTAAAAGTTTACGCTTAACGAAATCATTTGAAAGAGGCTATTGCACTTTCGGATGTTGGTTAAAAATGTCCAGATGGTGAATGATTATTTGTCAAAAGATTTTTTATTGGCTGTGGCGGCTCCTCAATATTGGGGAGACTAACTTTTCCAGTAGCACAGCACATATCATTTGGTTCATTTTTTGGCAGAACACTTAGAGCAGATCTTATTCATGGTTCCGATTTGGACGGAAGACTGTTGAGCATTAAAGCTGATCTGTTACTGTGAGCTAAAAGTCGATTACGAACTCTAGTCGTTGACGTTTGTTGTCTTTCTTTCTAATCTCGTAGGCGTTGGGAACGCTCAGAGCTCGATTCCTGGTGTGAATTTGTATATTTAATTTTTCAAATCGGTTCAGTAGTTTCAGAGCATAGACAAGATATTTAATCTATGACAAAAATTGCGTATATGCGGGTTATTTTTAAATATTGCGTTCGACTTTTTGAAAGTGTATAAAATTTGGAGCCCACGTTTTTTATCATCTAGTTCGTGAATTGGCAAATATTTTTTATTTATTTGCGTAGGTTATCTGCTACGAGTAACAGATAATAGTATTCTATTAAAGCAAGAGATTTCCTTTTTTTTAAATGAGAAGGTGGCAAGTGAGCTATGGTTCACACTTCACATCGAGTGTTAAACACCGCACATGGTCATTTGCCACACCCATAGGGTTGCAGGTGCATTGCCCCCTTTTAACAAAGTCGGTTACCTGAGTCACCAAGGAAGGGCAAAGGTGTGATACTTTCACTGCAAGCCGGCCTTCCGTGAGGTCGTGGTACTTACCCAGACGGACCTGGCCATTCGTACAACAGCCGAAACTGTTCCGTGGCCCTACCACAGTTATTATGAATTATAAAAATAATACCGAAACAATCTTATAAAATATATTTTCTGTTTTTTCAGTTACCGACCAGACCAAAAACATCCCTGAAACTCGATAAGGTGGACTGTCAAAAAAACTTCTCAAACTTCCAAATGTAAAAAACGTATATAAAAGATTTCTAGCTCCGATTGCTGGCGGGGAACGAAAGTTTGTTTATAGGCTGGAAAATTGTTTCGCCGAAACTTTTTATTTCTGACGTTAGATCAATACTGTTTTCGAGTATAACTGGGTAAATAATGTTATATTATAATCATAGTTTTGTAAAATAACAACTTAATCTGCCACGTTCCCAATGGCGTATGTTAGAATTTTTTTTAAATTATCTTGAAAATATGCAAGTTTCCTAACGATGTTTAGTTCTTTGTATGTCAAGAGGGGATGGCTCACGGCGACCATCTGGTAAAAGGGGTGTGAATGATTCACGCTAAATTGGGCAATCTACTTGTCACAATTTGTAATAACATTTCTCCTTGCAAATTAAATTCCCTATAACTTTTAAAATTTTATCAAACAAATTCTCTTATTTTTACATGAAACGTTTTAATGCTTGATAATGCGATATTATAGGTAATAATTAGTTATAACATAAGTATAATAAGATAGAGCTGGGCGGTTCTACGATATCTTATGTCAATGGGCTTCTGAATCTAAAATATACCTTATTTTCGTAACAAATACTACCTCCGTACGTGACGTTGGGATAAAGAGAAAGAGTTTTTATTTTCAAAAGAAACGCTAGCATATACTGCTGTAAGCGGGTGTAGAAATTAAACTTGTTTCTATTATTGATCATTTGGGATTGTGAACGCCGTCTTATTAGAGTTGGCAAATCAGCTCTGACGCCCCTGAAGACATTTCTGCTCCGTTAAATATTCTTTAGAGCAATTGTCTTCTCTGATATTACACTAACTGTTATGGAGTTTCAAACTGTTTGAGGGACAAGACCGCGTAATTTTCTTTGTTGATAATTGTCCCCGTGTGCAATATGCAGAGTGAAAATAATATTACCCCCGGTTGTATTCCTTGATTGTAGTGTCGTATTATGTACTCTGAATCACAAATAGAATTGACGGGTTTTTAAACACGTCTTTCTTAGCTTGACCTGTTTCTCTAATTATATAACTTGAATACATCCTACTAGTTTGAAAGTCTTTTACAGATAATGGTATGTAACACTTCGTTCGCGATTCCGACTCGCACTTGGCCGGTTTTTATATTTAATCGTAACATATATGTATTTTATTTGAATTTTAATAATATTTTTCGTTGCTTTGTGTTTAAAATTGTGTACAATTCTTTTTTTTATAAAATTGTTTTAACTGTTTATTAACAACACTTGTATGCATTTTATGTACAAACAATTATCACCAATTTATATGGTATATATATGTGTAACATGTTACACAAATAATTAAAACTTAATAAAAAAAATATTGAACATGGTGATGTCCATTCGTTAAGAAAACTGGCAGATGAGCAAATGGAATGCGAGTCTTTGCGCGAAGTCTGGTAGATAAGTTCTGACTGATAGTTAAATTAAGGGGTTTTAAATGGGCACCCTAATGAAATCTGTTTTACCGCGTGCACGCCTCCGCCTAAAACAATTAGAGGTTTATCTCGAACGGTTATTTGAAGCAACTTTCGGCGATTTTAAGATAACGATTTAAATTATAACTTACATGGGGTACATTAGAGTCAGGCATTTATAGGTGTTGTTTGAGAACAACAGAGAAACGCTTTTATTGTGTTTCATCTTGAAAATTCTACCATCCCATTTATATTGTCCTTTATATTGGAACGAAGTTCGTTACGGCAAGCTTGGAGGGGATAGGGATTTTGCTGCGCGACCGAACTGAAAAAAATGTGATAGTAAAACCGTAAGAAAAAATCCGTGGAAAAAAGTGCGTGGAATAAAACCGTTAAATGAGACGTGCGCAGGCGCGACAGTCGCATAATTTTATGTTCTCAAACAAAAATAAAGAGACATATTTTGTTATTTTAGTTGATAATTTGAATTACGATGTTTTTTTTACTTTAAGTAATTTATTATTTCCTAAAATACTGAATTTCCTAAATACTTTCTTGTACTTAAATAAAAACTAATCAGCAAAATTTAAGAGAAAAATCAAGAAAACCTACATCCGCGAGCGGACATGCTAATCTATGAACATTCGCAACACAGGAGTAGTCACAAATGCGTTGCCAGTCTTTGCGAGTTAGGAACAGGCATTTATCCGGAAATACTGCTGGCGTCAACTGAGTCCACAACTTGGTTTGTGGAAGTAAAATTACGTGAAATCACAGAGTGGTGGACTATGAAACATCAAGGTGATAGCAATGGCGTTTGACAGTTTGACGCGTCGTACCGTGGTGGAATTCAGCTGCAGTTATTAAACCACACAACCCTTCAGAGCACTCCCCGTAATATTCGCCAAATGGGTTTAAAATGCAAATTTTCATAACGAATAAATTTTGCATTTAATGCTATATTTACTAAAATTTTTAAAGCAGAATGTTAAAACATGTTTTATTTTCTTGCATAATAAATAATATAACATCTATTGGATAAACATAGTATAAGTTTTGGGTACTTTATTATCACCGAGGTCCAAACACTTCTTTACAATTTTCGGTATCTGTCTATCTGTTTATTTATTCAGAGTTATCGAAAACGGCTGCAGTGTTTACTGTAAGACATATAAATGGATACAGTACTTAATCAAAAGTAATTTAGGCTAAAATATAATTGAGGCTGTATTTTTACATATACAGCGAGTCTTTATAATCGCGACAATAAATGAACACACATATAGGGGATAACTTTTTAAAATTGTATTAAACATTTACATTCTTTAACATCATTATTTACAGAGTTATTAAATTTTCCAAAACAAAGAATTTTAGAACAGCCTTACCTTACCTATAAAACTGTAACGTAAAATTCATTTGTAAAGGTCACAAAGCATACGAATGGGTGGAATGAATTTAAAAGAGACAAAACATACTGTTAGAAGGAGAGGCTTGTTATACGACGCTGTGGCGCGAGTTGTATAGGATGTTACAAATTTTGTTTCTTTTTTACTTAACAAACTAATTGTTTGAAAAATATTTTTTTTTTATTATGGATTTTGTTTAACGTTAATATTTTTTATGATTATTGGCAAGTAGCGTTAGACGTGTGTTCATTTATTGTCGCGATGGTAACGACACGCTGTATATTAATATAGCGACCCGAAGGTGTGAAAGAGTCTACATCAAACTGACAGTTCCATGTATGCATACGTTGCTCACAGAATTTACTAAATTTATTGTATTTGTGTTAGTGTTAGAATCGAGATGGAGAGGTGATCAAATCAATTGAATATGTACGCATATGTGAAGAGAACCATGTTTTCCCGGTATGAAATATTAAGTGATAGTTTCATAGAAGTCACGGCCTATGTCGCTAGTTTGATATTATGTCAATAGATACATTTTATATCGTAGCGGCCAGGAAAGGATAGTAACATTTGAAGGAGTTATTATTGCGCTTTTTCATTGAAACGTAGGGAATATGAATGAGTGAGCGACTGAAAATTTATTTGGAAATATCTTCTTAGTACGTAGCTTAAAAGTTTCGCTTTGCGATTCATATGGTGAGTGAGGTAGCCGGGGCCCACTTTTTTACAGTTTGGCAATACCTCTGCAACTGGTAGATGTCAACATTTCACATAAAAAAACGTATGATATGCGTACGCATGCAAAGCTCGTATTTGATTAAGCCGTTAGACGTGCATTTTACCTTACTTACTATATTATTAGTAATATTTTAATTAAACTTAAAATGTATAATATGCTAAAAGCAAATGAAACTGGAGAGACAAGAATTCCAAATGTAATACGATGTAAACAAAACGTCACAAAACACACATATCGAAAAACTTATACATTGTTACTACAACACTGTGTACTGCATCATTCACGTTCAATCAAATAACTACATTATTCATTCGCTATTGTATGAATTCGTTTTAATGCTACTCTTATAGTATAACATTTCTGTAATCGCTTCATTACGATACAATAGAAACAGGATTTTCCATTATTTGAAAGCTTCGATTCAACTGAGTTTTGAATGCTCTACGCACGGTTAGTTCATTAAGGGTTTTATGGAAATCCTTTTGTTACTAATAGTTTTATTGAGGTTCATCGAGAATTTATTATGACCCTAATGCTATGTTTTAGCATGCATTATTTAAAAATCAAATATGTTATTTGAGTTGAAAGAACATATTTCATTTTTATTTTATGTCAGAAGGTGACAAGCGATGTAGCGGTTCACCTGATGTTAAGTGATGTGACCTTTAAAAGATGGTCCTGGTTACCTCACACATTTCATTTATATACATCAGGAGTCTTATCACGTGATCAGTGGTTAAGGAAAGCATAGTGAGAAAACCAGCATATTTTCGAAATAAACACAAAAAAAATTTTTTCGAAAATATATGAAGACGGCCGCGCGTTTGACTGTGCCCTGATGCTCTCTGTATAGAGGAGGCTTTTGGCCAGCGGTGGGACATGTACAGGCTGTTTCTTTCCTTTTTGTACGTCAAGAGAGTTCTGTGATAGTGCTACGCAGCAGCTTCTCCTGTATCACGGAAGGTAATCAAATGAAATTAAAGCACATACAACACATTTCTATGTTTAATTTTATATAAACAGGTTTTCATTTCAATCAATAGTTTTTATATTAATGGTTGGAACTGTCACATACAATAAATTGATTTTATAGAATGACAGATTTTTAGAACTGTGTTTAAAAATTATTTGTAATTTTCTTTTAATCTCACTGCATTAAAATTCATATAGGAGATAGATAAAGAAGGTGATATTTAGATGCTGTTCGGACATGACTATATAACAAATTTTAAAATGAATACTTGACAAAACAATATCTTGAAATACATTAGATGCTGTTCGGACATGACTATATAACAAATTTTAAAATGAATACTTGACAAAACAATATCTTGAAATACATTACAATTGATTAATACGCATAAGCAACATTTGTTCTGACGCCATGAAGGTACTATTTATCCGGCCACGGTTCCTTCGGGTAATTTCTTGAACAGAAGCTAAACGAATCATAAACTTTCATAAACCACGATCCATAAATCTGCTAAATAAACACGCAACGAGGAGTCTCGACCAGATTCATGGGTAGGCCAATAGTCAATAGCAACATTAACTCGTAAACATTAACTCACAACCCCTACGTTGGTTGATGATTAAAAACGAATACTAAAATCTCAGCAGAATGATAGTAAGTAATATTTTGAGTGGCCTTCATCGATGTGTTCCTTTGTCTTCTATTTTCGCGTTTGCCCAACAGTGGGATGGAACAGGCTTATGGCATGCGAATGAACTGAAATCCTTACTTCTTATTTATCAACAACACCTTTAAGTCTGCTTAATATTCTTATCAATGTCTAACAGTAAGGGCATATAGTCCCAGCATGGTTAATAAACTAGTGGGTACATAGTAATGTATGGTAGAAATGCAAGTGAAATATTTAAGAGGTAGCCCGTTTTAGAAACAAATCTGAATCTGTCGCGTATTTCGCTTCAGAATTATCAACGCTACTTGCTCTTCAATGTGTTACTAATATATTCCTTCTATCATACCGCACTGTATCGTTTGCAAATTTTTTTTCGATTAATATTTATAAGAGACTATGTAAAATTACAAAAAACATGGAAACATAAATAATTTAAACATCATTTCTTTATTGAAATGTAGAAAGTTGTTCTTTGAATTGCCTGAAAGCGCAAGTTGATTTACCCATACGGCCCCGTCAAAAATCAGCCAAGTGCGAGTCGGACTCGCGCACAAAGGGATCCGTACTATTATCTACAAAAACAGCAATGAAAAACCATGTCTGTTATATGGGAGCCCCGCTTAAATATTTTCATTCTGTTTTTTAGTATTTGTTGTTATAGCGGGAACAGAAATACATCATCTATGAAAATTTCAACTAACTGATTATCACGGTTCATGAGATACAGCCTGGTTACAGACGGCCAGACAGACAGACAGCCGAGTCTTAGTAATAGTGTCCCGTTTTCCCTTTGGGTTTGGAACCCCAAAGATGACGCGTATAGTAAAAAATTATAGATACATTAGTCCATGCATACTCTGTCATTTAAAATTGCGATAGGAATATATGATTGCCGGTATTTATTACAGGTAGCAAAAAACGTTATATTTACATTTGAAATACGTAAAGTCTTACAAAGAAATGGAAATAATCAGGAAAATGCTTTAGTGTCAAACGATTTGCACTCATCGGTGTGACAGGGGTCCAACGGTATACTAGTAATTTCACATTTGTCCTTCGTTTTAACGTATAAAGCCTTTTCACCATGTAATTGCGTTGCAACTCCGGCAGAATGTTCCAAAAGCGCTGCCTCTTCAATTTCATTGAAAAGTGAATTATAACATTTTCACGTCCATATTTAATTATAACGATATTCTATTTGAGAACTTAAATATAGTTGCTTTGTTGTATAGCGTGCAAGCAGGTACTAAAACATTTTTTTCTATTTTTTTGTTAACACTTTAAGCCCCTACTTTGGGATAACATCCCGACGATCGATGACGATAACATCTCGATCGACGACCCGAATGGCGTTGTGGGTAGTGTACCTGCCTCCTGCGCCAGAGGGTGTGGGTTCGATCCCCACTACTGGATAAATATTGTGTGATGAACATAGTATTTTTCTAGTGTCTGGGTGTTAATATATATATATAATACGTATTTATTTACAAAAGAAAAGTATGTTTAAGTATGTTTATCAGTTTTCTAGTACCCATAGTACAAGCTTTGCTTAGTTTGTGACTAGAGAATGTTGTGTAAAAATGTGAAAAAAAAAACATTTTCCTGTGTTGTAAGGGCGTTTTTAGAAACTTAAATTTGACGCGGACAAACACCCAGATGCGGAACAACTATCTGTAGGTCACACAAATAGTTGTCCCGTGTGGGAATCGAACCCACGACCCCCGACGCCGAAGCTGATATCTTGGCGACTGCGCCACGGAGTCATAAATTTTTTTTATTTTATCTCAACAGAGTTCCGTCTATGATTTAATCTTAACTATTATGCACGACGGAGAAATTTATGAATTCAAGTAAAGATTCGCCCACGAATGGTTCTGTATCATTCTATTAAAACGTCAAAAATATCATGTCGACTTAAATATTTTTTACTGTTTGTTTGTTGTATGTAAAGTTGCCAAACGACTAGACGGTTCACCTGATGTTAAGTGAATACCACCACCCATAGACATCTGCTACACCCGAGGGTTGCAGATGTGTTGACAAAATTTTTAAAATTGGGCTCCGGCTACCTCACTCACGAAACGCGAAAGTATTTGTCATACTTCCACTTTACGCTGGTCTTCTGTGACATTGTGGTGCTTACCCGGATGGGCCTGCCCATTCGTGCAACAGCCAAGGCCGCTGCGTGGCCCTACCACCGTAAAGTTTTAGTATATGTGGTTAAAGCAGCAACATAAATACATCTCTAACGTAATGAATATAAAATATGATGATGAAGATAATATCAGTGATGTCAGCTATGACGTTTATATTATATATTACTGTGATAGCTCAGTGTCCGGGCCCTCGTTTTGAATTAAATCACAAACCTGAGTTTAAATCCTGGCGCCTGAAAATGTTAATTTTAATTTAAGTGCTCAGCGGTAAAGGAAAACTTCGTGAGGAAACCTGCGTATTTTCGAAATAATGACAAAAGAAATTCGTTTTGTCACAGTGGGGTCGTGGTGGACTATCATGATGTGATACCCTCTGCACAGAAAAGACCGTCGCTTAGCAGTGGGGCATATTGTAAGCTTTCACTTTTACTTTTAGAGTGCAGACACACAACAACAAGCAATATGAAGAAGAAAAACAAGCAGCTAAAACCTTTAAAGCCATATCATTTGTAAGAAACGGATGATAAATTTCTATAAAAGACAAAAAACTTCGAACGCAGCTAAAATGTAATAACTAAGAGCTCCATTAGTCATCCTTACCTTAGTCAGTTCCAGTGAAATTTATTTCCTTATGTGACTCTTCTTACCATTTAGTGTGATTTATTTTCTTGGACCCATGTCTTATAGCACCTGTTTGATGATAATCTCGATCGCAGTTTATATTGCACTTTTTTTTTTAATGTGAGAAAGTGGCAAATGATCTGGCGGTTCACCTGATGTTAAGTGATTAACCGCCACCCATGGTCAATTGCAACACCCTGTCACGTTTTAAGGTAATTAAAGAATAATAACGTAAACATTACTAGGGTTTTAATTTGTTTTTTATTTTACAATCAGGGTCGTAGGTTCATAAATCCGATCCGGTCAATCGTTCGCACAAATATCGCACTATCCTCGCTTTGTTTGTTAGCGTGCAACACGTCCCAGGTCTTGTTGTAGGATACTTTGTAGGTAGATGCGAAGAAAAGCAGTCCAGCTCTGCAACAGCTAACTGTCGCTGTTGCCCCCAAGTAACCGCCGCAATAAACTAGTACTCGAGTTTAGCCCGTACCAAGTTCCCAGTACGGGAACAAAATAAAGCACAGTTACAGTTTTAGGCGTAATTGTTAAATTGTTTGCAAGGAAATATGCAACTGCCTGCATCGAGGCGTACAGTCGTCTGCTTGCCGCGAGTTTTGAGTGTGAGGTCAAAGACTATTCATACGCGTGCGACAGGAATAAACATTAATGGCGTTTGTATGAGGGAGAAAGTGAATTAGATGCCGTTAATTAGACAACCGGATAGTTCATATATAAAAGATGACGATCGTCTGGTTGTATACATTTTATTTTTTTTTGTAATTGAAAACTGGAAATTTAGTTATGATGACATAGTCGTTACATCCCATAGGGTTGCAAATGCGTTGCCCCCTATAAATGAAATGGGCCCGGTTACCTCACTCACCAGACGAAACGCAGAAGTTTTACACTTTTACTTTACACCGGTCTTATGTAAGGTCTTCTCCTTCGAATACTTAAAATTCTCTTTATACAATTAAATATGAAATTAATATCCTTACTAATACTATGAAGGCGAAAGTTTGTATGTATGGATGGATGTTTGTTACACTTTCACGCAAATACTACTGAATAGATTTTAATTAAACTTTACAATAATATAGCTTATACATCAGAATAATACATAGGCTATAATTTACATACATATTTCTATGTATATCTGTCTTTCTGTCAGAATGTTACGCCTTCAGCCTATTCTACGCAGACGTAGTCGCGGGCAGCAGCCAGTACTAATTATTTTTTTGTTAAAAAAACTTCTACACCGTAGTAAATAAAAATTGTTCTTACTATATTATTGAATATTTTATGTTTATAAATACACATGTTACATCCACTCGAGTGTAATTCTAATAATGAAGCCTATGTAAGACTGAACTTTGTAAATTAAAGAAAACGAATAAACAATAATTCACGCAACTCGGACCCAGTACAGTAAACTTCTAGATAAAGCTATAGGATATTTTTATCTAGTTCTTTATCCTACTATATTATTATATGGAATACTTGAAAGACATATATTATAATTTTTTTAATTATTTCAGAATTCGTGAACCAATTATTTTCGATATCAGCGTCTCGTTCCGAAGACAAATGCAAAAGCTTAACGGGTGTTGCCGGGGAATATATTTTGCAACGCTCTTAGAAACGTAAATCTCGATTCAATTAACAAACAATTTTGTCAAAGAAAAAGTAAATATATTTTCACTAATAAATCATCTATGCCTGCAATGCCTGTTAAAGCGGAGTGATTTGTGAAAAATTTTGTTGTATAATTCATTTAAGTTTTGTGTAAATTTTCTAAATTATGAGGATTATTGAAAATATGGGAAAAAAGCTTGAATAAAATGTGTCAAGGAGGCGAATAATAAGCCATCTGCCCGTGCAAAGGCGGGGCAGGTCGCTAGTTTTATACAGCGTGTCGTTACCATCGCGACAATAAATGAACACGCATATAGGGGATAACTTTTTAAAGTTGTATTAAACATTTAAATTCTTTAAACAACAATATTTACAGAGTTATTAAATTTTCCAAAACAAAGAATTTTAGAACACCCTTACCTATAAAAGCGTAACGTAAAGTTCATTTGTCAAGGTCACAAAGCAATGGGTTGAATGAATTTAAAAGAGACAAAACATACTGTTAGAAGGAGAGACTTGTAATACGACGCTATGGCGCGAGTTGTATAGGATGTTACAAATTTTTTTTTTCTTTTTTTACTTAATTAGTTTGTTTGAAATTTTTTTTTTTTTAATTATGGATTTTGTTTAACGTTAACATTTTTTTATGATTATTGGCAAGTAGCGTCAGACGTGTGTTCATTTATTGTCTCGATGGTAACGACACGCTGTATAAATCATTTTATAAATCTCGAATAAGGAATAGGTTCAATTATCATCTGTAATTGGAACCCATACCTTTGACTACTACATCGTTATTTTACAAGTAAAACTTATCGAATGCGAAACATTTTACAAGTGCATAAATTGTCTCGTAGAAAACAATTTTCTACTCGTCTTCTTAGTACGCCACTAATACGTATTTTATCATCACCAGATTTAAGGTCAAGTGGTTAATTTTTATCTATATATGGAACAGAATAACAAATAACAGTTATTGATCGTGGATATGTGAATTTGAATATTACTTCATATGCATAATTTTCAGCTCGCAGCTCATGCAAACAGTAATTTAATTCCCTGGATTTTAGCCAAATGCCCCAATTACTTAATGTAATATGCGGAGTCGAGCCAAATCAAGTTTAACGCCAATAACTAGATAGTTGCGGTTGTTGACGCGCAATGATTTCGCAATTCGTGACATTGGCCTATCGGTTAGAGCATCTTAACGGTTTAAAGAAAAGTGAGTATATCATCAAAAATCGTTTACTCATTTAATAGTACTCAGTAAATATTGATGACTCCGTGGCGTAGTTGCCAAGGTGTTGGCTTGGGCGTCGGGGTTCGTGGGTTCGATCCCCTCACGGGACAACTATTTGTGGGTCACACAGATAGTTGCTTCGCATCTGGGTGTTTGTCCGCGTGAAGTTTATGTTTGTAAACCGTCCTTACAACACAGGATAATGTTATCCTAAAGTAAGGACAATGTTTTAAAAAAGAAAAAATAAATAAATCTTTGTACCTAATATTGTATTGAGTTTTATTATGTATGCCGTGTTCGCAATGTACAGAATGCGATGATTTTTTTTCTTTGTATATTTCTGTGTATGTTGGATTGTATTTAGTTAAGGAGACCTAGTAAACTTAGAAAATTCTACCGGGGATGATTGAGGTAATCGGAGCCCACTTCTATAGAATGCTGAAATGCATTTCTCCCTGTACGGCCGTTAACACTTAGATCAGGTTAACCGCCATCTTACTTGGCTACTTTCGACTGTCTTGAAACCGCCCGTCCTCCATTTCCCCTTCTTCACACCACCGCCTTCTATAATAAGAAATACAAATTTATAGAAAAAGCAATATTATTCAATACAACTTACAAAAATTTTTGAACTTGGTTCATGTGCCGACAGATCGTTCGCTTGCTTTCACATAGGTAACAATTATTTTTTGTTATAATTTTCGGTTAATAATGTTTATAATTATATAAAATTTTTTCTTCACCGATAAGAAGACAGCGCTTAAAATTAACAATTTCATTGGATAGGATTCGATTATACTTAATTAAAAGCAAACACCCGAAACACTGAACTATCACGGCTTTTAGAACTGAACTATCATAAGATAAGTAATAAAATTATCGACATCTATACGCAACTTAGGCAAATTAGAAGTTCTTATTAAAATAGTTTCTATATCACAACTCTTTGATTCATTTCTTACAATAGCCACAATATGCATATTCACTTAATGATGTGCCATTGAATAATTAACTATTCTATTTCATTCAATTCCTTATTCAACGCCTTTGTGAAATTTCTGTATTCGCTGCTTTACGGTACAATAGAAACAGGGGATATCCCATTATTTAAAGCAGGCTTTAATTCAATTGAGTTTTGAATAGTCTTCGCACGGATAGTTCATTATGAGATTTGAGGAATAAAGATTTCTTCTGTGAATAATTGTTTCATTCCAATTAATCTCGATGAATAATTTTAACGAACCTATTGCTAAACACGCAGACGATGGCTTAAGAATGAAATATTTTATTGAAACCGTACCACAACTTTGAATAATCCAAAAAGTGTTTTCTTGAATTTTGTATTCAATTATGAACAATTTGATAGTAATGAATTCCCAAAATGTTTCCGTTTTTATAAAAAAGTTAATACGAAAAACCAAATTTTGTTTTAATTTTACATTTTAACATTTTTTTTATGTGAAAAGTTGCCAAGCGAGCAGACGGTTCACCTGATGTTAAGTGAATACCGCCGCCCATGGACATCCGCTACACCCGAGGCTTGCAGATGCATTGACAACCTTTTGAAAATTGGGCTCCGGCTACCTCACTCACCAGACGAAACGCGAAAGTATTATACTTCCTAATTATACTTAGCGCGAATCGAACCCACGTCTTCAGCATTCGCGCCCGACGCTTTAGCCACTAAGCTAAACGGCTGATTGCCACACCGACGAAAATCTTAACGTCTTTAATCTACATTGTTTTTTAGCATTTGAAGCAATGCTTGGCGCATACATCCATCCATCACGTGGAACTAAGCCCTAAGATCCTCTGAATAGAGATACCCAGCGATGGGAATTTTGTAGTCCGTTACTTTCCTTTTAACTTTTACTCATATTATTGGTTAATGGAAGTGTAATCTACCGCGTATTACTTTAAATTGCGGTATTGGTGCCATCATTGTGACAGTGATTGGAAATTTACCGAGAAAGATCCCTATTTCGCTAAGCGAACAAAAAACGTTCCAACGGACCTGTTTATGCACCTCAAACAGCTCCTGCGTCGTGTCTCGAAGACAAATGCAACAGCTTAACGTTTGTAGCAGATGCCAGGGATTTCTCCTCGCAGCGCTCCCCGGGCATAAATCACGCTTCATTTATGTTCAAACCTTCTCACTTTAAGTCGAAGAAAATACATATTTCAATTTTATTCGCTTACACCTGCCCCGTCTACGTGCCAAGCTTTTATTAGATAGCTAGTACAAAAACGCGAAAGCTTTTTTTTATTTGATTGATTGACTTGATTTTTTTTTTGCAATTACTAATGATGACATGGAACTTCAAAAAGGCTTTTAACAATTTTAGAAGCTCATAGTTTAGAAATACATCTTAGGATATCCGTTTGTTTAATGAATGTAAAAAGATTACAAATATGATAAATAACTTCACGCAGCACTATGACGGTCTTACGTTTGAGTGGAAGACCAGCCGGCATGCACGCAAACAGTTGTTTTGCCTGGACGTCGGACAAAATGTTCAAATTATTAAATGCAATATGCAGAGTCCTCGACAACCAAATCAAATTTAATGTCAGAAATGGAAGCTATGCTAAATAACAATGTCATTGGCTCATCAGGCGAAGCATCTGATGCAAAAAAAATGTTTCTTTGATGTTCTATTTTTATAAATAAAACTTTCTATTATCGATTTACCGTCAACAGAGAAGTGGTTTATTAAATATGATTGCGTTGAGTAAAATTGCACAACGCAAACAAATGTTTACATTGTCAATGTACTAACAATATGTTGTACACGGTACTATACAGGCTGCGCTGGTTTGGGCATGTTAAAAGAATACCTCCAGAGTACATAAGAAAGTGAAAGTAGTTAGTGACCAATCTGAACATTCCGGGATCTAGACCCAGAGGGTGACCCAAAACCAGATGGGCAGATGTGGTCAGAAAAGATCTACGTTCCTGCTACATTACCGAAGATGATGCGTCGGATAGAGCGAAATGGAAGTGCAAGACAAAGAAGGCAGACCCCTCCATCAGATGGGAATAATAATTGCACAGAAGAGAGAGAGAGAGAGAGAGAGAGAGAGAGGTGGACTATACTCTTTCCCTACTATGGTTCGGTAGCACCTTTTCCCTCAGTTAAATCAGCACATATACTAGTAGTAGACACGACTGTCCGCAGATCATAATCTGCGGACAATCGTGTCTGAAACGTAAGCAAAGGATGAATAAAGGATTCCTTGTACCTGCTACTCGTGCAATTGCAGCATGCAACTTGTGCAGGTTCAGGTCCCGTGTTGCAGGTTCGAATCTTAGTCGAGCAATAAGGTTGAATTTTATTTTCGATTTTATAAAGGCGTCATTATAAATGCACGGCTCACAAGAGTACGGTGACATTGGTAAGGTAACAGGTGATGAATCTATCGACATCTCTCATCTTAGCGGTCTTTTTCTAACGAGCAAGGTCCATCTGTGAACGTTTATTTAGTTTTTTTTACAAAAATCATTAAATTATTTCTGTGAGTTATAATAAATTTTTAAAACCTATGAAGAATGTATTCACGTTATTGTAATTATTAATGTTTTTTTTTGCTGACGACACTTTTTGTGGTGAGGCAACAATATCCAATCGACGCCACTGCAACTGACTAACTCAATGTTATTGGAACGAACCGCTTAATTGAAAACGCTTAATGGAAAACGCACACGGGGCTCAGGGCGTTTGTCCGGAATGAATAAAAAAGAAAACTCACCGTTTTTTGTTTAGATAATGCTGATTAGGAAATGTTTCAATTTTAGTCAAAGCTATAAAACTTAGACATAAAATGTGAAAGATTATTTACGTTGATGATAAATTCGAAATTTGGTTAAGTTTTACCTACATCTGCATATTTTTTTTCCTTCTTTTTTAATTATTTAATAATTAAGTCAACTTGTTATTAATTTACATTGCTGATTATTTCATTCAATGTTTAAAATGTGGTTCTCGAACTTATCTGTATAGTTACTTGTTCGGATACCATTTAAACATCTTTAAAAATCTCTTCTATACAGTAGGCCTAAAGTTAAATCTGATCACTACTCATCAAGCGAACCGAACAGCGCGATTGAAATGCGTAAAACAATGTAAAAAAACAATGAGAATTTCGTCGGTATGGCAATCAGACATTTAGTTTAGCGGTAAATGCGTCTGGATGCGAATCCCGAAGACATAGGTCCGATTATGGGTCAGTTTTTTAGTTTTTCATGTAAAATACAGAGAGCACTACAAAAATTTATACATGTATTTAATGTGGCAAAGGAACAGGTGGTTTACCTTATGGTAGATTACCGCAGGCATAATCTACTGCGCTTGTGCCTACTTTCCTGCAGAAGCCTTACCGTTTGTACGTCCCTACTACAGTTAAACTATTCTATTATAATTATCTTGTATCATGTATTAACTGATGTTTTTGCTTTCAGTCCTGCGACTATTAAAGCTTCATCTGACACAGTTATAATTATGTGTAACCATTTAAATCCACAGATTTGGACATTTATTATATACTCTGTATGTTAAATTCATGTAGTCTTACAATAAATTCGTACAATAATTAGTATGTTTAAACAATCAAAGTGTCCATACATTAAATCTTTTTTTTTTTTCGTTTGCAAAATCCCTTGAAGGAACCTCTTTTGCTAAAAACAATCAAGGCTTGATTAAACAATCTTTTGTTAAAGAAATAAGTAATTAAAAAAGTTTACAAAAACGGAACGTGATCAACATAAAACGAAAGTTACCTAAGAAATTGCTTTTTTTTTTTTTTTTTTTCATTTAGTCAACGAGTTTCCTCGTGCTACGCCTTTAAATGTCATAGGAAATGCTTTCGTACATGCTCGCATGTACAATTGTAAGAAAACTAAACACAAGTCAATTTTTTTATTATTCATTTTATAATTCATTTTCAGTTTTCTCTATGTATCTCCGGAGCCTAAGTTAAAATATCAATTAAATAAATATGATACCACATGGGAAGCACCAGATTTAAAATAAAATCATCAAAATCGGTTTACTCAATCGAAAATTCTTATTATTGGGTTCCGTGCCCAATTGGCAAAACGGAACCCTATTATTAGAATCCGCTGTGTGTCTGTCTGTCTGTCCGTCTGTCACCAAGCTGAATCTCCTGAACCGTAATAGTTTGACATTTGAAATTTTCAAAGATGATTTATTTCTGTTGCTACTATAACAATAAATAATAAAATAGGGAATAAAAAAATATTGAAGTGGGGCTCCCATAAAACACACATGATTTTATATGCAGTTTTTATAGAAAATGGTACAGAACCATTCAAGGGCGACAAAATCGCACTTGAGCGATTCTTAGGGTCCCGTACCCAACGGGTAAAACGGGACTCTATTACTAAGACTCCGCTGTGTGTCTGTAGGTCTGTCCGCCTGTCACCAGGCTGTATCTCATGAATCGTTATTATAAGACGGTTGAAATTTTCACAGATGATTTATTTCTGTTGCCGATATAAAACAAATACTAAAAAACAGAATAAAAAAATAACCAAGTGGGGCTCCCATTAAACAGACATGATTTTTTTTGCCGTTTTTATAGAAAATGGTACGGAACCCTTCGTGCCCTTAGTGCGTGCGATTTTTTTAGTGCTAGTCTGCGTTAAAGACGAATTATACTTAATTGTTTGTTTGATTGACAGATTGCCGAATAATTTCAGCATTAGAAAGTTATTCAGCATCGATGTCGAATTGTGAAGTAGTTACATGTTTTTTTTTTTTTTTTAATTTATTAAACTCACCTACAGATGTGACAATAAAACTTACTTAGGTCATCTAAACAATAATGTAAATGCTTAAAACTAATTACACATCCAAATTATAGGCAATGTTGAAGTTTTCGCGCCGTAGGGGTAACTGGTGACTTCACTCGGTTGGCCAAAGTGTATGGACGCGTTAGTCAGAAGAAGCAGATTCTTATCTTTAGAATGAATTTTTTTGACAATGTACCTAATAAAGATATAATAAAAACATTTCACATGTTCTAGCCAACATTATCCCAGCTATATGACTATAAAACAATGTAACCAATCTGTATTTTCATGCATTACTGACTTTATTTCCTCCTATGTTTAAAATAAAATTTTTCAATAAAATCGGGCTCTATTTCAAAAGTTTTCATTCAAAAAATTCTTCTCAAAATAACCCAGTTGGTCAGTTGCAGCTCCGTTGTTTGAATGTCGGAAAATATCAAAAAAACTTCCCTTATTTTTACATGCAAGTTTCACATGTTCCGATGTCCTTTCTCTCAATACAGGATGTATCCGTGCATTTTTCGTATCGAATGTCGCCGTAAATAAGCATTGACGAAACATGAGACATTGATTTGCTCGTGTTAGAAATTTACACGACTATCTGCATCGTAGTAGTCATTACTATATTAGTTTCTAATTTAAGTACATAAAAACTGTTGTTAGTTTGCATAAGTCAAAGTCAAAGTCAAATATCTTTATTCAATATAGAAGCATTCACTTACTTATTGATAGTCAAAAAACTCTACCACCGGTTCGGAAGGTAAGCCAACCGCAAGCAAGCCGTAAGAAACTCAGCGGGACATTATTTTTTTTTACTTGCCAAAAAAAAAATTACAAATATGTGTACAATTATTAAACTCCACTTGAAAGAGCCTGGAGCGATCAATTCATTTCCAGAGTATGTTATCATTCATATAATCACTAATACTATAATAGCCATTAACACACAAACGTTCCTTTACAAGTTTTTTGAATTTAGCAACGGATTCATTTTGAACGTTTTCTGGGATTTTGTTGTAAAAGCGTATACATTGTCCCATAAAAGATTTACTTATTCTACGCAATCTAGTTGAGGGTGGAACTAATTTATGCTTGTTCCTAGTATTTACATCATGCACATTACTAAATCTTGAAAATTCATTCTTATTTTTGTGGACATACATAATATTAGCAAGTATGTACTGAGAAGCTACAGTCAATATTTTTATTTCTTTAAACAGGTTTCTTAGTGAGTCTCTGGGGCCCAGGTTATAAACCACTCGAATAGCTCTCTTTTGCAGGATGAAAATAGTATTTATGTCGGCTGCATTTCCCCAAAGTAGAATGCCATAAGACATTATACTGTGGAAATAGCTAAAATATACCAGACGAGCCGTATCCACATCAGTCAACTGTCTAATTTTTTTTACTGCAAAGACTGCTGAGCTAAGTCTACTCGACAGTTTATTAATATGGGGGCCCCACTGCAATTTGGCATCTACAGTTATGCCAAGAAATACAGTCGAGTCAATGAGGTCTAACGCTTCCCCATGTAAAAGTACATCAGTTTTTACACTTTTTACGTTGGGAGTAAAGTTGGGAAAAAATTGTAAATTTAATACATTTCGTTTTTTACTATTCAACATTAAGTTATTAGCACTAAACCAATGCACTACAGTGGAGAGAGTATTGTTAACGTCGTCATAATTTGAAGAATGTCGTTTAACTTTAAAAATTAAAGAAGTATCATCAGCAAACAATACTATCTCATGATCATTATTTACAAGATAGGGCAGGTCATTTATGTAGATGAGGAAGAGAAAAGGCCCCAGAACAGATCCCTGTGGAACCCCCATACTTACCAGGGCCCCGGGAGATCTCTTGCCATTCACGTCAACTCTCTGAACACGATAGCTCAAGTACGATGTCAGAAGATTGAGTGCGGCATCTCTTATACCATAGTGGTGTAGTTTCCTGACCAGTGTCATGCTGTACACAATCAAATGCTTTGGTTAAGTCACAGAATATACCTAAGGCATCCTGTGACTCTTCCCAGGCTTCAAAAATATTCTTCACAAGCTGGATACCCGCATCTGTTGTTGAGCGACCCCTAGTAAATCCATATTGCTTGTTATGCAGCAATTAATGTGTACTAAAATGGAGTAACATTTGATTCAAAATAATTGTTTCAATAATTTTACTAAGAGTTGGTAGTACTGAAATAGGTCTAAAATTGCTGGGGTCAGAAGTACTACCAGATTTGAACACCGGAATAATCTTACTATGTTTCATAAGGTCAGGAAACTCGCCACGTTGAATACAAATATTAAAAATAGTTGCTAAGTAAGGTGAGACTACATCAATTATAGAACTGATCACCTTGACAGAGCTCCCCCATAGATCAGCAGTTCTTTTAATATCTAGAGATTTGAATGTTTTTATGATATCGTTCTTATTAACAGTAGTAAACCTAAAGTTTTCTTTACATTCCATAACATTTTTCTTAAGTAATGATTCAGCAATTGTCGGAGAAGAGAGAAGTGACTTAGTTGTAGAAACAGGAATGTCAGCAAAAAATTTCTCGAAAAAAAATATGTTGTTAGTTTCAAATAAGCTCTTCCGGTGTTGGGACATCAACAGCGCATCCAATATTGATGTTCACTCACCATCGGGGAAACCACATTCTCATCTGCCACCTTTTCTATAAAAACACACAGTACTGGTGTTCCTCAACGCAAGTAATGCTTTTTTAATAATTGAAAGTTCAATGCATAAGCCATTTTAAATTTTTAGAAATAATAGTAAAAAGGCGAGCCGTAGTATTCCTGGTAGACACTCGTGGTGGTCAGTGATCATCTTTGTTTATAATGCATCCGCAACATTTAAAATGGTCACGTCGTTTAAAGACGAAGACCAATATATAAATATAAACACTTCACACCGAACTTCTTTGGTCAGATATCATGGTACTAACTCGAAAAAGCCTTAAAAGCAACATCGTTGGACCCGTCTGTTTTTACCACAGAAAAAAACCAGTGGATTACGTGCAAAAGACATCTGCAAGTACAAAACTAGAACGTTATAAACTAACGAGCAATTCCATTAGCACGTAGTGCAAGTAAATGTACGAACTTTTTCATTCCTATTGCACACCTGTACGGCAAAAAGGGCCACGTAAGGCAATAAATTTCGACGGAGCCCACGAAGATAATAATGAATAATGCTGCGAATATTTTACAACATTTACGTGCGTGCCGAATAGACGTCGGCCTCTGTGAATATGTTTTGGCCGCAAATAATAGTTTAGCAATTGGTATGAATGATAACACTAACACTGTCAGGAACTTCTGTTTGAAAATGTGTCAAGTATATTTCGTGATTATGCAGGAATTATTTGATGTTTTGCAGATAAGAATTCACGCGTTCGTTCAACGATATTGAGCTCCATGAAACAAAAAATAACTTATTATCAAATTCAAGTTTACTTAAAGGTTTAGTCGGTCAGATAAAATTTTGAAGATATAACAGATTTCCCCGAATTGAAAATATAATTTTGCCGAGCTTACTTTCTACGCGTAGTTATGCGTTGGAGAAACATGAAGAAGGAGTCCTTATCATATAAACTTTGATTATCGTCGTTGGACCACGGCTCTAATTGCAAAAAAAAGACTAAGGATGTATTTGTGGGCAAGCAAGTCTATATTCTGTGTTTTTCTTTCCACAGTTACATCTAAGGTAAATATTTACTACATATTGTTCTTTTACTTGTAAAAGTGCCTTTTAAAGGTGCCGTAAAAATTTAATACCCTTTTAATCGACTGCAAAAAAGAAGGAGGTTTCTCAATTCGACCGTACATATTTTAATTTATGTGCGTTCGCGGATAACTACGTCGTTTATGAACCGATTTTGATGTTTTTTTTTTTTTTTTTGTTGGCGAGGATATATCCCAAAGATAGTACCTTGATAAGGAAACCCGGACCTGGTGTGGGCATCCCAGAGAAATCGAGGGCAATCCTCAAATGTTATAGGTATTACCAATGTTTTTAGTATCCTGTCTGAAATCGTTTTTTTTTTTTTTTGTTAAATTTAAATATAAAAATTATTAGATAAGTGTTATCTAACCGTTTCTCCTGTATTTGTTTTCTCCCATTGATGTTATATCAGTCAGTGAGTATTTGTCCATATCCCATTTTAAATTAACCAATTTTAACAGGCATAACTTATAGGTATCTAATTTATTTTATTCCGTGTATGATATCTGCTTACATGAAATAATTTATCTGCGAAAGAAAAATGAATCCTCACGATTCCGACATTAAGAGCGGGTCGTTCAGCTCGTTTAACACATGTTTTGGGGGTAATCTTATATCTTTTACGGGAAGTGAACTGGCTTTCGCTATCTTTGATAAAACTGCGCTTTCCACGCACCGAAAAGGTTAACTGTAGGGTCCGTCTAATGGCGCGGCAAATTACGGCTGACAAGAAAATGATCAGTGGGTTAGAAAACGTTTGGGCAAAAGCCATGCAGCTGTAGCACGGGACGCAAATTCGTTGGTAAAATTGATGGCAGTTGGTGAACTGAAAGTCAGTGAAATTCATATCTCAAGTTCACTATTAGAATAATCTGTGCCTCCACTTTATACTTTTATATTTAATCTGGAGAAAAAGAGAGTGATAGCGGGGTACGAAAGCTCAAAGTTTCTCCCCACGTGTCTCCAAAACACTTGAGAACGATCGACGAATACGAAGTTTGGACCATACTGACTTTAGTAAACATATTACATTGCTCTTCACTTCGCAAAGTACGGAGCGTTAGTTTTCTTCAGCACAGTGCTAGAAATCACGTCCATTAACAGACCCTTAGTATCACATATCTACATAATATTTATTTTCTTGTTATTATTTCGAAAATATATAGGTTTCGATTGCACGATATTTTCTTTCGCCGGTGGGCACGAGATAATTTGGGACTTAAAATATACAACTTCAGTGCTGCTGGCACCGGGAGTTGAACTCAGATTCCTCGAGTATATTGAATTAAAAGCGAGTGCCCCGGAGCAACGGAGCTATCATGACTCACCTAAAGAGAACCGAACACCCATTAACTTTAGTAAAAAGAAATTGTACATACTTTGAAGTATTAAACCGAAATTTGACATAATGAAGTTTGAAATATCGAACTTGTTGCAATAGACCGAAGGTTCAAATATCCGCAGCCACTGCTTAACATTTGCATCGTACGAAAAATAGATTGTCATTAAACACAAACATATTGTTAAAAATCATTTTAGCATCTTAAATAGTTCAATTAAACCTAGCCATTTTAAGCTATCTCGAAGTCACTAAAAGAAGCTTGTAAAGACATTTTTTAAAATCTATCATCAAAGATTGCCTCCAAAATCAACCGTAGAGCTCAACCGAACTGGTGGCTCATAAATGAATTACAAATGCCCAAACAAAGTTGAGCTTTATTGGACGTCGAAAATATTTGCCAGCTCTCGCGTTATTCCGTTAGCTTTTTTCAGTATTCAGCGAACTTGTCGAGATGGAAATCTGATATATTGAGGGCAACAAACAAACTAAAGTCGGAGTTCCGAATTTCCTTTACTCCGTCTTTTTGTTAGTGCGGGCGTTCCTCGGTGAGAAACAAAAACAAAGTAAAAAAAAATCAATATTTCAGTCCTGTGACCACGAACGCTGAAAAATATTCGAAATGTGGGGAAATAAAACAAAAAAATAAACGCGATATATCCATAAATATAGTTTCATTTAATAGTATCAGCTTTCTAATACCGCGCAGGGTGAATGCACATCTCGTAACGTCACAGTAATCATCAAATCATCAGGAAAGATAATCATAAAAAAATACCAAGTGTTTTGTATGATCTTATTATTACTTTTATAAGAAAACATGAAAAACAAATATTATTTACTAATCAAATATAATATAATAATATAAACTCGCGATATTTTTTTCTACCATTCAATCCAGTAGCGAGTTTCTACGTATAAAATTTCATATTTCATAAGTTAAAATTTGAATAAAAAACGTTATCTGGATCTGAACTCGGGATGCTCGATAGTATAGGATAAAAGTGATTGCCCGGAGGCTGAGTGGCCGCAATTAGAAAATTCAATTAAAGTAAAAATTTATCTTGTTCTTACACTTAAAAATAAAGCTTAGAGAGTTAGTAGGTAATTATTCCGGTTCCACTCTAGATGCTTAATACGGTTCTCTTTAAAATCATGGCAATTTCTTCTCGTCAATTTATTCCATTAATTGTTATTAAATTATAATAATAACGTATAACGTATAATGCAATCTGTGAAGGAGATAGTCTATTAATATGCAAAAATATTGTTGAATGAAAATTGATTCCATTAAAGCAGTATTCTAAAAGCGAAGCTGAAAATATCAATCTGCAAAGGTATTGTTGGCGTAATACGATTAAGTAAATTGGCTTTGTGAATGATTTCGAGTCTTGCGATACAGTTAGGACCGTTTAAACGTTCTTATTTATAAACAGCGTGTCTCTACAATCTCAACACACGTATAAAGGATAACTGTTTAAAATTGTATTAAACATTTACTTTCTTTAAACATCAATATTTAACGAGTTATCAAATTTTCCAAAACAAAGAATTTTAGAACACCCTTACGTATACAACTGTAACCTAAAGTTCATTTGTAAAGGTTACAAAGCATATGAATGAATTTAAAAAGACAAAACATACTGTTAGAAGGAGAGGCTTGTAATGCGATGCTGTGGCAACGAATGAAAAAGTCTCTGAATGTATGAATCAGTCAGTTGTTGTTGTATAGGATGTTTGTTTGTTTTTTACTTAATTAGCTTGTTTGAAAAATATTTTTTTAAGTATGGATTTTTTTTACGTTAATATTTTTTTATGATTATTCTCAATTAGCTTTAGACGTGTGTTCATTTATTGTCGCGATGGTATTGACACGCTGTATATTATAACTACGCTTTATTTTAAAGTTAATTTGTATTATAAATTTTCTAAGACTTAACCATAAACATAGCTTGTGGCATAGGACCACGCAACAGCATTCGCTGTTGCACGAATGGGTAGATCCGTCCGCGAAAGTACCACGACCCCACTGAAGATTCGCGTGAAGTCTTTCTGAGTTTCCCCTGATGAGTGAGTGAGCCAGAGCCCGTTTATCAAAAGGTGGCAACGCATCTACAATCCTACGGGTGTTGTAAATGTCGATGGGTAGCGGTTATCACTTAACATCAGCTGAACCGCTTGCCACCTCACTTGCCACCTTCTCACATTAAAAAAAATACAAATGCAAGGTATACGAACGTAGGATATCTTGATATAAATAATATTCAATTACAATTTTACTCGGGTCTGACAAAAAAAAATTGTGCAAGCTATTCAAATGGACATTTAATTACCGTTGGACTTATGGGCAGCTCTGCATTCAATAACAAATGGCTGCGTTCGTAAGGCGGGCACCGATTTAATTCCGTAGCTAATTTATCCTATAAGGCTCTCCATTCAAGCTTGTCAGTTCTCTAACGACTTCGCAGGACATTGAGGGTAGATCGAGTAAGGAAACAAATATATAAATTAGTAGCCCAATGGCCACGGAATTATTTTTGAGGAACACCATCTTTTGTTTTCGTTTGAAAGATTATATAGAGAAATATTGTAACCCAAATACAGAGTATTAACTTTTTTTTCCATTTAAACCTAATAGAATTGACAGAGGCGTCAATCTTATTCACATACTAACAAGCTTAGTAGATCTCAAAATATCGACTTGATTATCGCCTTATATTCATGAACCATATTTTAATTAGGACAAAATCCGTGTTTCGATTAAGATAGTCAGCTATTTATCAATAATTTTTATAGTCATAATTGTGTGTTAATTTTAGACACTTTCTTATGTCACTTCTTAATTTATAAAAAGTCCTACCTAACATAATGTTATTAGTTTTATATCGCTGTGTATGGGTTAGTACGGCATCGAATTGTCGTAAAGCATGAAGGTCAGCACTGAAAATCTGCGCTGGTTGGGGTTTTTGATTTCCGGCACAGCATAATGCTGAGCTGCTGACCTAATTTATTGATAATAGGGCGTACAGTAAACCGTTTTTAAAATTTAGTAATTTTTCGTTCGATTTATTTTACAGCAGTCATATTTATATGTTGGTTTTGTTTTGTTTTACTATATTATGTAATTATTAAAATTATTGTTTCTTTAATTTTTTGTTGAATTTAACTTTTTATTGTTTGCGTCCTGTTTCTGGTAAATAAATTCATTTTCTTCCTTCTTTCTTTCTATTCGTCTCTTAACCAGCGCGAGCTCTGTTCGTCAAACTTACATGATCGCCATTAATCGAGGACGTCCGGAGATAGCCTTAGAGGAGCAGTTGAACGAAATTTGCGGTTTACTCGCTGACGTACGTGGCAATAAATTGAAGCAGCATTTACATTTTACCGAAACAACGGCCCCGTTAGCGCCCTCGTAAGTTAACTTTCCGAGGGTAATTCAGAAACAAGTCAATATTTATTCACTTCTAAATATTCAACGTTCTAAATATTCGTTAAATAATCTTTGGTTGTACACGAAGGTATAAAGAAAGATGTGCAGATTTTGAGTCAAATGATTTTAACGTATTTTTTACTAGAGTGATAGAGAACAGTGGTTTTATTTTTTCTCTCTCTCTCTCTCTCTCTCCTATGCAATTATTATTCCCATGTGATTATGGGGTCTGCCTTCTTGGTCTCATATTTCCACTTCGCTCTATCCGACGCGTCATCTTCGATAAATTTGCAGGAACGTCTATCTTCTAGATCTTGTCTGACCACATTTATCCACCTGGTTTTGGCTCGCTCTCTGGGTCTAGATCCCGGAATGTTGAGATTGGTCACTACATTTCCTATGTATCCTGGAGGTTTTCTTTTAATATGCCCAAACCAGCGCAGCCTGCTTCGTCTTGAAGCTTGTTGGCGATGTCACGACTTCCCAGACTTCCGCGAATGTGTTCATTGCGATTCTTGTCGAGTCTGGTTACTCCGCACATCCACCGGAGTATATTCATTTCGGCTATCTGCGTGCAGTGGACATGGCGTTGAGTAAAGTGGTGTTACAAATAAAGCCTAATCACAAATTGGAAACTTACAAATCAACCCTAAAGTCTGGGGCTCATAAAATAAGGCAGCCCGTTGTAAAAAGTGTTTAATACGGGACATTGGAAATGATCAGATGTATTAGTCCTATAATGAATTTATTACTTTATTACACTTTGTTTCATGCAATTCAATCTTAATTGAAAGCATTCACTTGGAATTCATACCATTTTATTGTTAAAATGAAATTATCATCAATATATCAATATTGAATTTATGTATTCATGATGTTATCCACATCTTAATATCAAATATCGTGTCATGTCAGTGTACATATAGTCATTAAAAACATCGTACCAATATGAGTAGAATATGCGTTATTGCTAAAAATTACCCTTCAGTCTAATTATTGTGGAAGGAAAAATACTAAATATAATATGCATAGCATTGGGCTACCCAGTATTGCCCACTGATGGTGATAAGTTAGCACCTATGGCGTATTAAAGTTCTCTATGAATATTCACGAAGAGCTTTGAGAATATGACCTTTCATAGAATTCCCATTCGTCTGAGATTTTATCTGATCTGATATATAGACGATTGCTTTGTTTCCTTTTTCTTTCATTTGAATATCGTTATTGAAAATTTTCAAATGTAGAAACTTAGATGTCATTCTCTAGTTTTGGTGTGATCAAAATATTTATGGGATTTTAAGATAATTAATTGTAAAATTATTTTTTGTACTACAAAAAAAAGCATTGGCAATAAATACAAAGCAGCGGTAGCTTTGCGAAACAATGACAGAATTATGATAATCCCGTCCGTAATGAGTGGAGTTAATGTTCAAAAACAATGGCGCTTTATCGGCCACATTGAAATTTACGGGCGTAAATTTCCAAAGTCCCGATGAACAATTATAATCTAATTAACACACCAACTTTATGGAAATTATTAGACATCATTATTAATTGAATTTAAATTTTAAAAGTAAATTTTACGAGATAAGTATAGGAGTTCTAACGTTTTTACTTTTATTATAATATTTTAACTATTACTGAACTTGAATATTAACAACTATTATAACGACAAGTAGCACTAGTGGTTGTATCACTGTCCGGGAACGCAGCCGAAATCCAAGTGACCACTGCTCCATGCGACCATGTGTCCCTTGGCTCGAGTAGATAACGTCATATCCGGTATACAGTGTTGCCAGCGCCAAAATTCGGCCGTCCTGCATCACGCCTTCGTCCTAGAATGGCGTTGTAGTCTGGTGCAAGTAACCTTCATAAAATTATAACCTTACATTGTGGCTTATCTCCCTCAACTGGGATGCATATCGCCACGTTCAGAACACCTTACACTGTGGCTTATTCCTCAACTGGGATGCATATCGCCACGTTCAAAACACTTACCCTATGGCTTATCCCTCTCAACTGGGATGCATATCGCCACGTTCAAAACACTGACCCTATGGCTTATCCCTCACAACTGGGATGCATATCGCCACGTTCAGAACACCTTACCCTGTGGCTTATCCCTCACAACTGGGATGCATATCGCCACGTTCAGAACACCTTACCCTGTGGCTTATCCCTCACAACTAGGATGCATATCGCCACGTTCAGAATACCTTACCCTGTGGCTTATCCCTCACAACTGGGATGCATATCGCCATGTTCAGAACACCTTACCCTGTGGCTTATCCCTTACAACTGGGATGCATATCGCCACGTTCACAGTTTTCAGTGATTTATCAAACTTAAGTGGCTTTACCGGTTACACCAGTCGTGTATCGCTACGTTTTCTAAGTACCAGTAACGGTGTTCACAATGGATAGCCATCACCACTTCATGCCTTAAATCTTCCAACTACTAAAATGCTCAGTAGCTTAACCGGGTAAATGCCGTTACCGAGATTCCGATTATACAGCGTGTCGTTACCATCGCGACAATAAATGAACACACATATAGGGGATAACTTTTTAAAGTTGTATTAAACATTTAAATTCTTTAAACATCAATATTTACAGAGTTATTAAATTTTCCAAAACAAAGAATTTTAGAACATCCTTACCTATTAGCGTAACGTTAAGTTCATTTGTAAAGGTCACAAAGCATATGAATGGGTTGAATGAATTTAAAAGAGACAAAAAATACTGTTAGAAGGAGAGGCTTGTAATACGACGCTGTGGCGCGAGTTGTATAGGATGTTACAAATTTTGTTTCTTTTTTACTTAATTAGTATGTTTGAAAAATATTTTTTTATTATGGATTTTGTTTAACGTTAATATTTTTTATGATTATTGGCAAGTAGCGTTAGACGTGTCTTCATTTATTGTCGCGATGGTAACGACACGCTGTATATACACAAAAATTGCTCGTTTAAAGGATACGATTAAAATAATTCACGGAACTCGTACATTACACTTTTCACGTAATCAACTTAACTCATGTATAATATAGTGATAATTTTAAAGTAGCTGTGGTAGGTCCAGGTGGTCTTCGCTGTTGGCCGATTGGGAAGGTCCGTTGAAGTAACAGAAAACAGGCGCGAAATGGAAAGTTATATTTCTGCGTTTCGTCTGGCGTTCCGACTGGTACGACGCTGCGAAAGATTGTATTTGTGTGCGTCAATACGTACATAGCTGCTGGCTCACGGCTACACCAATACACGCGCATCAGACACAAATACTTTCTATATTTTCACCACGGCCCAATTGCAACTCATCATACTTATAGATTTGGATTTTGCTCATACTCATTGCTAATTATACTTTAATTATTTTCGTCACACGCATAGCTGATACTTTTTTTTGGATTATTCCTAATCCGAAATTGACCAACGCATCTATAGAAGTTTTCACTTCAAAAATAAAATAAAATGTGATAGTTTTTTTGCCGTCAATCTCAATTTCTAAACTGTCTCATTCCGCACCCTATCGGGGGCACAATGTACTTTTTCCATTAAAGTTTTCAATTAAGCGGTTCGTTTCAATTACATGGAGCCAGTCAACTGCAGTTCCCTCGATGTGACTTAGCTTTTTATATTATGGATTAGAACAAGCATTTGCGAAAGAGATACCGCTTTAGCTATCAAGTACCATTAGTTTAGATTGTTTGTTTTGAAAAATGTATAATCAGTATAATCATGAATCTCATATGTGTTTAGTGTATATTGTATTTATAATTTTTAAATTTAAAGTTAATTTGACGTGTCATTTTTAACAACAAAGGTAACATTTTTACAGCATTCAGGTTTATTAATTCATACTACTATATTTTAGTGGCTGGTAGCGCTCGATAAAGCCAAATATCACCTTATAAAATGTTATTTCAATATGTCAGCATACTATTAAGTCCTCACTATGAGGTGCCAAGTAGCTATGACTGAAAATCCAAAAAAATATTTCGAAGTTTGTCGTTGGCTCTCAACTGGCAAGTGCGTTTGGTTGAAGGGCAGCGTCGAAAATATCAACAGCATTAGTACCAACAATAAAAATAATGCTATGAGTTAGATGTTCTTGTCTTACATATATATATATATATATATAGTACGAGATCTATCTAATACAAACATTTACCCGCGGTAGATTCACTTACCACTAAAGTATACAAAAGAAATTGTTTTATTATTTTTTTTTTCACAAGGATTCCGTTGGAGTTTATTTAAAAGGAACATTCAAAGTCCTTCTTCAACGAACGATCGCCTTTTGAAAATATTATATCTCTTTTGAAAATGTTCCAATGTCCTTCAAAACAGCAACAGAGGATGAAGACTGTAACGACATCAACTTTTATAAAAGAAATCTGATTTTATTGGTAAATGTTTATTAATCTCACTTGAACAGTAAAAGTTGGTTGACTTTTATAAAAATAACCTTATTCACGCAAAGTTACACGGAGGGAAAGCATCAACAAGTATTCCTTGTCAAATAAACTTTGGGAAGGGTCGTCGGTCGCGGGTCCAATTGGAAAAACAGATGAGCGGAGTATTTTGTTGTCATGGCCATATGCTCTCTGTGGTTTCTAATTCGTGTTCACATGTGCTCACATCTAAACTTTTTCAATGGGACAGAAGAATAATGGAAACAACCGAGAATTAAATGGATCCTATACTGAAGTCCTTTTTAAGCATAATAATTTTAAAATTTTTGCACAAAACTGATGCCATCGTTAAATTTTCTTTCTAAGGCGTTTCGTATTGTAAAATATGCACACAAAATTTTAGGCGCTGCGGAATCTGCATCTGTGTCTTCACAAACGCTGCAACAAGTTTAGGAAAAGAAAAGCCCGCTGAGTTTCTTTCGCCGGTTCTTCTCAGTACAGTGGCTTTCTTTTCCGAACCATTGCCAGTGGTAGCATTTTGACAATCAATAAGTGAATGTAATGCTTCTATGTTGAATAAGCAAATTTGAATCTGTGCTAAGAGGGCGTCGACCATTCTAGGTCAAATCTTAAAACCTATTTACTTTCATTATAAAAAGTACTTGAAACTTAAGCTGTGGCAGGGCCGTCAAACATCTTTGTTGCACGAATGGGGAGGACCGTCAAGGCAAGTACCGTGACCTCACAGAAGATCGGCGTGAAGTGGAATTATCATACTTCTGCAATTCGTATATTCTACGGTGGTAGGGCCACGCAGCAGCCTCGGCTGTTGCACGAATGTGCAGGCCCGTCCGGCTAAGTACCACGACCTCACAGAAGACCAGCGTAAAGTCGAAGTATGACAAATACTTTCGCGTTTCGTCTGGTGAGTGAGGTGGCCGGAGCCCAATTTTCAAAAGTTTGTCAACGCATCTGTAGCCTTCGGGTGTAGCAGATCTCCATGGGCGGCGGTATTCACTTACCATCATCGTATTAGGGCATAGTTCACCGCGCGACCCCATTAGAATGGCCGACTTAATAATATATAAAATAATCAACATCGTCTGTACATGAAGAATATTCATTCAAAATGTTTACTTTACAATATAATGAAGTTTCCCTTTCTTTACTAGTCATAAGTCTCTATAACCACACCGCGCAAAAATCTCGACAAAATAACTAATCTGTTATTATAGGGAATATTTGGTTCTATCCAACACGCTTTCCTAAATTAAATTATTACAATTATTATGTGAGAACTAGAAAAATTTCAGTAGCAGAGGATCGAATAAGAATTAAAAGTTAATTTCAATATGAGGTAATATAACAAATTGGACAACCGTCCGTTTATGAGCCACACATTTTATGTCACGTGGTCAGACGTGAACGAAATTAATTACATGTATTTATGCCGTTGTATTATACATGGCATAATAATATCTAAGAATTATATCAACATCATATATATGTATATATTCGAAATTTCTTCTCTATTACAGTTACAAGAAACCATGAAAAAGTTTATCTTTTTCATCTTTTGCTTAATTTATAAAAACATGAATAATCATCACAGTGACCTGAGAGAATTGATCTATTTCAAATTTATCCAGTTGATTGTCCACCTTCCTATTGTCAATCTGCTCCATTGCGAAGAAACATTACTGCGTTAGACAGTTCATTATTTGGTAAAGATTAAAGGCAGCTTAAAGCTTAGGACCAGAGCAGTAACAGACTGACCATAACTCACAATGGTAAGCTGTAGACAAATAAGTGAAACGGGACGTATAAATGTATACCATTTATAACTTTTATTATAGTAACGTGCAAATAAATAAAATATTTGCGGACGCATTTTTACACAACGTTCTCTAGTTCCAAACTAAAAATCACTTGTACTATCCTTACTAGAAAACTGATAAACATACTTTTCTTTTGTAAATAAATACATATTATATGCACTATGATATATATTACACTACATTCATCACACATATGCTTTCTGTACAGAGGGTATCAGGGTTTGCCCAGGTTTGCCCAGCAATGAGACATGTATATCCTGATACTACTACGAAAATTCACACGCAAAACATTCGCGAGGCATAGTTACAAAAGTTTCGACGAAGGAATTTATTAAAGCCGCATCTCAAACAGCCCTCGCGCGTCTTGAAAACAAATGGAACACTATAGCAGGTGTTGCAAATGCTAGGGTTCCGCCTAGCAGCGCTCTCCGAGCACAAATCACAATTCATTGAAGTATAAATCTCATCCTGCTTCGTCGTACAAAATATGTATACTTCAATTTTAGGTAATTTGTGTCTGTTCTGTTTTTATCCAATGCTTTTAGAGACTGAGATTAGAAACTATAATTATATAATGTGTTTTGAACTTTGAAATAAATTGAGGAGATTTAAACATACAACGATGAAAATATTGCCACTTCAGCTTAGCAATCTTCTGAAATACGTCGGTTACTTAGGTTCTACTGCAGATATTTGCATTGATAACTATCACGCAGAGAAATACTGAGCATAGCTTTAGTCATCAAACATTTAGTAAAATTGGACAAGAAGATATACCAAAGTTTTCCGAACGCTGCCCACAAATTGGCATTTTTAATTTTAATACCGCTTTACATCGATCACATCCGACCGCACCCACGCAAACTGTTATTTAATATGCTGGACGTCAGCCAAATGCCCTAATTACTAAATGCAATATCCGTAGTTGAGCCAAATCAAGTTTAACGTCGATAACAGGAGCTACGTTTGTTGATGCAAAATGCTTTGCATCAACAAACGGTACAACAATGGGTACGCATTGAAATACGAATTGACTTGTCGGTGATATTTTTTTTTATATGAAAAGTTGCCAAACGAGCAGACGGTTCACCTGATGGTAAGTGGTTACCTCCGCCCATGGACATCTGCCACACCCGAGGGTTACAGATGCATTGACAACCTTTTGAAAATTGGGCTCCGGCTACCTCATTCACCAGACGAAACGCGAAAGTATTTGTCATACTTCCACTTTACGCTGGTCTTCTGTGCGGTCGCGGTACTTACCCGGACGGGCCTGCCCATTCGTGCAACAGCCGAGGCTGCTGCATGGCCCTACCACCGTTAATGAAATGGTGAATAACATAGAATATAATCTAATTCAAAGTCTGCGTATTAATTTCAAAGGTAAATTCGATAGAACATTTTTTCTTTTCGTAATAGATACGTTTTGTGCATGTAGTTATGATAGTTAGGTGGCAGTTGCGAAAGCGGGTGCGATTCCCGCTAAAAATGTACATATTTGTCGCTATATTCATATGGCTATAGAACACTCACACATTCACATCATACGTTATGCATAGTAAGTCATATCAATTGATGATTTACTTAAAATAACAATTTCGCAGACAGCGAAACATTAAGTGTGCGGTTTTGTACTTTATTTTACCTACCTGCATTTAAGACGAAAATGAGATCAATGTTCTATTGAGACATAATGAGACATCCTTTACCTCCCTCCTATCATACTAAATACCAAAAAATCCTTTCTGAATATACAGGTTAATGACATTCTAACATCATTGAATAAATATATAAATAGTGAAGGCAGTAAGAATAAGGAAGTATTATATCAGTAGGGAAGTCCAAACAATCGTTTGTTAGGTGGCTTTTCCGTTCTGAGACGATAAGTAACAGGATTGCTCGGTGCTGAGTTTAACGTAACGCGCGAACTGGCATCGTTTGCCAAGACTAATTGAATTCGTGAAACGAATTACATTGAACGCGTGCCAAGTACACCAGTTTGTGTAATACGTGATAACCGTACGCTCGGATGTTCGTAGATTTCGTTATAATTACTTAACGCATACAACATTAATAACAAGCTTGAACGCCTTATCATGCTTAGGGGACGTACAAATATGGGATTGTGATTTTTGTGCTTTTTGGTAAAACAGAACAACACACGCGTTTGATCTGGAATAGCCATGTGATTTAAATGTGATTTTTTGTAGATAAATGGACAAAAACTTTCAGCGCTGCGTACGTATTCCAATCGAACTCGAAAGTATGTTCTAATCGCATCACAGATTATATACGTAAGATGCACGTCGTCTTAACAATTTTTTATGTGAGAAAGTGGCCAACGAGCTGACGGTTCACCTGATGTTTAGTATTAACCGCTGTCCATGGACATTTGCAACACCAGTAGGGTTGCAAATGCGTTGCCACAGCTAAATAAAACGGACCCCAGCTACCTCAATCACCAGACGAAACGCAGAAGTGTAACACTTCTACTTTACGCCGGTCTTCTGTGGGGTTGTGGTACTTACCCGGACGGACCCTGAACACTGTTGCGTGGCCCTGCCTCAGTAACAATTATCATTTATACACCCAACGTCTTTGTCTAGATAATCAGAAAATTTAAGTCATATTGAGTATTATTTTTAATTTTTAATTATTTTTAAAATTCTAGATCACCCAAATAATGAAGCTGAGATGATTTTCTAATTTGATTGATGTAGTTAATAAGGTTCCTTGAGCTTGTGTTGTTTCATTTGTGTCAAAGGTCTTTCCTCTTAAATTCACAATTTCATGTTATAAATGGCGGTCGACTCAATTTCAAGCTTAAAGCAAGCGTAGAACAATTTCATTGTAATTACCTACAGACTTTGCTGTCTTACCACTAAGTTCTAGTTACTTTGCAGAAACTATCATTTATCTTGTAATTATACTTCAGCGTCTGGCTTTGCACGAAATAACCTTGAAGAGTGGACATTTTAAAATATTATCATCCTTTTACTATAAAAACTATAGTGTAGATAAATGAGTGTTTAATAAAATAAAACTGTGGTAACAAAACGGTAACCTGCTAGGTAAAGGAACGTTTTCATATCGTGTGTTTTCATATCGTGAATGGGCAGACGAGTCCGCGGAAGAACCACTACCTGACAGAAATCCAGCATGAAATGAAAGTATTAAACACGCGTTTCGTCTGGTAGTGAGGTAACCGCATTTAATACCATATTAAAAGGTACAGTGGGGCTGCGTGGTGGACTATGCCCTGATACCCTCTGTAAAAGCGGAGGCTTTTGGCGGGATACGGAAAGGGCTGTTATTTGGTTTTTTTTTACTTTTAAAAGTTGCCAACGTATCAGCAAGCCATCGGGTGTTGTGGATGTCCATGGGCGGCGGTATTCATTTTGACATCTTTTCACATAAAAAATACAAATAGAACTGATTGACAAAATATATTAAGTATAGGAGTGTTGATATTAATTAATCGAAATATGATAATTTCTTGTATTTACGCAATTACACATTATAAATGAAACTGATTTTTAGGTATTTATCGCGTTTATTTTTTAATTTTAATTCCCGACGTTTCGAACCCTTTACAGCGTTCATGGTCACGGGACAGTTACGGGAAAATTAATTTCTTTTATAATCGAAATATTTTTATTTTACCGTTATGAAGATAAGAGACCCAAAGTCGAGAAAAGAGTTTAATAGTATGCCTATAAAATATAATTTTTAAAGACTCAATGTGAGTGTCCAAAAACCGTAACCAAGTAGAAATCCTATAGTGTAGGCAACACTAAAGGAATTATCATTCTATAAAGCTTTTCACGGTAATTTTTTTGCTGTCAAGAATAAGTACAAGGGATATCAGAAATTAAATCATTAGAATTGTGATTCTATAATCTACAAGTGAAAATAAGTAATTTTATCAGTGTTATTTTTGTATAAAGTGGAATTACGGTGATTGGGTGAAAGTATTTATCTTTCTACCCTCTTAGATTAATGAAACAAAGTAAAGCTAATACAGTTTTATACTAGTTAATGATTAGTTTAGTTTTATTTAAAATGACGGATAACATAATGGTTTTGTGGCTTAATACTTACATACCCAACTTATTTTGGAATCACAAGCATACACAGTACACGCTGTATGGAATCACAAGTATACTTATCGCATGACGCAAGATTGAAACTTTACAAACAAAAGCACTAAACATGCAAAATTGATCTCCGCTTACTTTTTACTCTACATTGTACATAAGATCATTCGTATCATAGAATCGAGGGCACGAATCGGCTTTTCATATTCGGACTGCGTGAGGCATCTTTATCGCTCCCGAGGGTGTGTATGCGATGAATTGTTTAGACAAAATAATCGGCTGTTTTGTAAAACAAAAGGTGGGAGAGCTTTAGTTCTGTCTGAGGTACGGTACTGAGAAACGCAGATCTGGTACCGCAATCTATATTTACACGGCAAAGACGGTAACCGGATTACGTCGAACGCGTCAACAGTACAAGTATTGGACAATTGATTTACACTCACATTGGTGATATCTAATATTTGTGAGAATGTTACTATTTTTATTGAAATAAGTTTTACGGATTAACAATCGTGTCGCCTTTGACGAGCTACCGTTATCGCCACAAATGAGATCCCACCAAATTTTTATATTTCTGCGTTCCGTCTGGTGTGTGAGATAACTGGGGCCCACTTTATTGATAGGTGGCAAAGCATCTGTAGCCCTACGGGTGTTCCAAATTTCCATGGGTGGCGATTATCACTTGTAATCAGTTAACCCGCCAGCTCGCTTGCCATCTTCTGACATAAAAAAATCGTAATGGTATTGGCTACTTACTCGGCTTTTTACGACCAGAACGCCTGATGTCAACCCTCCTTGATAACAATCACCCAGGTCGGAACAATTATATGCGGATGAATCAAATGCTTGCCCCGATGTGGGAAAAGAACCCACGATCCTCGGCACCGACATTTAGCAATTGCGCCGCCGAATCGTCTAGTGCACTATGCTTGTAGTATTGAATAGAAAAAGCTTATAAAAATGCCAAGGTTTTAAAAAAGGGTATAATAAAATATTAATTTTTATTAACCTTAAATTGATCTTTAATAAAAGGAAAAAGGAATGGTTTGCAGCGTTTTATTAAAGAACAATCAAATAAAATGATGCCGTACCGAAAAAATATTGTCTTTAGACTTAAAAGCTATGTATTTGTTTGTTCGGAAACAGTATTTAGTTGAATTATTGTTAAGGAACCGTGTAGCGCAGCGTTTGTTCCAATACAATATTGCATTTGTGAGATAACGATTTATCTCAATATGTTATGCTTCCTATATGGAGCTTAAAGTTTTACTGTTGTAATAAAATAATTTTTGCAATTTAGACTAAAAAATTGAAACGGAGTAAATTCAAATAATTTTCCTTGCTTGTATTCAAAGACAGGTCTGCAATAAAAGTTATTTAATCTTTTTTAAAACAAAAAGAGTAGTACAATAAGATGAACCGAGTTAATAAGAGAAATCAGTCTTAGTATGATTTTGCATATGCAAAACCGGCGTTACGTAATTAATAAGAATGTAATGAAACCACAAGGTTTGAAATAACAATTCCGACCATAGTTTATTTCTCATATTGTTCGTCTAAAACTGCAACATATATTAAAGCAAGTGCTGCATATTTCGCAAAAAAAATTAGAAAACAAATGCAAGAAGGAATGTCAAAAACAATTATGAAACTAATTAGGTCCGAGGTCTCCTAACTATAGTACAAAACTAATACCAAAAGAAAACTTTGAGAGAAACATAGCTTGATATATTTTAAATCACCGACGGTTTTATTAATTCATATACATTGTATACAGATATTATTAAAATAAATATATTATTTGCATGAGAATACAACCGTAGAAGAAGAAAGAATTGCTAAAAAACATAAATGTCAAAAAAACTTTATAATCTAAGACTATTATTAATAGAGATCATTTAAAGATTTTTTTAAGAAGCCATATAAGCTTTATAAAATATTAATTATGAAGACTTATTGTACATACCGAATTACCTCGGGGATTATTGCAATTGTTATCAGTCTATTTTGTAAAAGATGATTGGAACACTAATGTTTAATCATGAATTTTCGTTGGCGATTCTCTTTGCGGGAAATTGTGAGCGCAACATAGCGCCGAGGGAGCGCCGGGGTATCCAATAAGAGCCTCAACAACTGGCTGACTGGCTCAATGTTAAACGTCCCTGGAACTAACCGCTTAATTGAAAAATTTTATTAGAAAAATCGTTTTAGTCCGGAAAGTCAAACTAAAAATGGGGACAGTGCAGGTTACACTAGCTTCTATTGAGATTATACAATTTTTTTTATATTTCAATGAAAGTAAAAGGATCATTTTTTTTATTAACTTATGCCAGTAAAGAGGTTTTTTTCCTTTATTTAACTTAGTTTATTTCAGTTTTGTCTTAATGTTTTTTTAATTAATTGTAAGTTCAAATGTAATTCACGGAGCCGATAATTGAATGGCTTAGAGTTTATGGTGAGCAACGGAGATGATAATTGAATGGTTAAGTTTGCTGATAATTGATGGCGAGCAGTTCTTCTTATACTCTTCACGTCATTTCGCAGACGGTAGTGGTAGGGCGACAACAATCCGCGAAAGAGCAGGTCCACCCGTGGAAGTACCAGGACCTCACAGAAGACGGGATTGGAGTGGAAGAGTCATACTTCCGGCTTTCTTTTGGTTAGTGAGGTAGCCGGGACCTTATTTATTAAAAGGTGGCAACGCATCTGCAACCTTTCTGTCCATGGGCGGTAGTTATTACTTAACATCATGTGAACTGCCAGCACGCTTGCCATCTTCTTGCATGATAAAATAAAGTACGGAAATGATTCAGAACCGTTAAGAGAAGCTATTTTCTGCTGAAAGGCCTAAATCGCATAGAGTCAAGTTAAAGTAAAGTGACAGCATATAAATATCCCATTGCTGGGCAAAAGCCTCTTCTGTAATGAGTGTATCAGGGCATAGTCCACCGCGCGACCCCATGGCCGATTGATGGACTTCATACATTTTCAAAATATTTTTTTTATTACCTATTATTATTATTCATTGATGCCGGCACCGGGAATCGAACTCAGGTTGGAGTATATAATTAAAGGCGAGCGCCCGGACACTGAGCTATCACGGCTCTCATATAGTTAGTCAACTGTTCTACTATTGAACCGACTGTTCAATAAATAAACTAAATCTTTGTTAATTTAAAAAAAAAAGCAAATATAAAACATATATTTTAGTGCTCTAAATATTCATAACCAAGATATTTTACCCAAATAAATTATTATCTACACTATAAATATAATTCACATTTACATGTGTAACCTATTATATAACTAAGATATAGCACGTTATATTTCATAAATTAGTTATTTTTTAATTGTGTGACTTTACAGTTTTTATCTCATTTATTGTTACAAATCTCCGATGTTTCAATACCTATACATAATGCTTGGTCATATGATATTCCGTCCCGAGCCTATGAATGTGTTATGTTTCCTTTATAAAGCCTTTCTATATATATTATCAGTGTTGACGCTAAAATAAGTTTTTTTTGTCGTGTAGTTAACTATCATATTGGTGTGTACTTGAGTAAGTCAGTCGCGCAATAAACTAGCAACCTGCAACACGTCTTTTTTATTCAAATAATCCCGTGCACTACATACAGTCCATTTTCAACTCTAATACACCAACATATGGTCGAAATCGTTCGCCGGATTTTGCTAGCGGAGCTCGGTCGTCGAGAACAAAAAGAAGAAACATCAACGAGCTGAGAACTAAAAACACGTGTCTTAATATAAAATTTGCATTTACGAACACTACTGTGAATCAAGATTAAGTAATAATTGTGAAATATGGCAAATAAAGAACAAATTCTGTCCGTCTTGGAAGATACTGCAAACTCGCTCAGGAAAACACAAGCCAATCTGAAAAAATGTCCAAAATCTAGACTCACAAAGGGATACATAGAAGCCCGCATTAAAATAATAGATGACTACTGGAGGAGCTTCAAATCAGCTTCTCAAATAAAACAACTTCTTAATACGACCACTGAAACTTTGAACAATTTACAAAATTTGAAAATTGATATCAGCTCTTGGGATCCGATTATAATTTATCTTCTTGTCCAGAAGATGGACCCAGAGACGCATAGAAGCTGGGAAGAGTATGCTTATAAGGATGATTCAGAGACCTTACCAACGTGGAAAGAATTCAAGAAGTTTCTAGAAACAAAATTTCGAACCTTAGAACTCGTCACTGCAACAAGTGAACGAGAGGTTAAGCGAGTAAGAGAACGTTCATGTCATGTTGCCACACCCGTCGCTGAAAAAAGATGTATCATGTGTAATGATAATCACACGCTGAGTCACTGCAAGGAATTTAGTAAGCTGGAAGCTAAGAAAAGAAGTGAGTACGCAAAGAACAAAAACTTATGTTTCAACTGTTTAGTACCAGGACACTCATCGGTTAAATGCAGACTGCCGGTGTCCTGTCGTATTTGTTACAGACGTCATCATTCTCTGCTACATGAGAACAAGACTACAGAACCAGTGGCTTCTACGAGTAATCCTACACCACTGGCTTCACAGCATGTAGTAGAAGAGAACAAAGACTTTCAAGTCAACACAATGGTAGCGTCCCATCACACTACTAAACAGGGAGTAGCTCTACTAGCAACTGCGATCGTGGAAGCATCAAACGAACAAGGTCATACCATTCCACTTCGCGCACTTATCGATCAAGGTTCCCAAGCAACCTTCATTAGTGAAAAGGCGACTCAACTATTAAAACTAAAACGTCGACCAATTAAAGGATCAGTTGTTGGAGTGGGGGATACAAGAACGGAATTAAAACAGGTTGTACAACTACAAATATGTTCACATTGGACCTCAAGCACTAGTATCTCCATTGAAGCCTATGTGATGGCAAGACAACTCACAACAAGATTACCTGCAAAAACAATTCAAACACAACCTTGGCCTCATCTAAGAGGACTTACCTTAGCTGATCCCTCGTACTTTACACCAGGGACAATAGATCTTCTCTTAGGGGTCCAAGATTATTCAAAAATTGTACAAACTGAACTCATCAAAGGTCCGCCAGGTACACCATGTGCACAAAATACCAGCCTCGGATGGATACTTTTTGGAGAAGTCAGTTCAATTCCTCGAGAAAACACTTACCTTGTTCTGCATCATCAAGTTGATGTAGAAGATATGCTGAAAGCATTATGGGAAATTGAACCAGACAAAAGAAGACATTTAACAATAGAAGAAAAGCAATGTGAAGAAATATATACAAAAACGACAACTAGAAACAAAAATGGAATTTATAAAGTAAAGTTACCATTCAAGGTAGACATTCCGCAATCAATTGAAGGAAATTCAAAATTAATAGCCAAACAAAGATTCATGCAACTAGAAAGAAAATTTCGGAAATCGCCAGACCTGAAAAGAGAATACACAAAGGCTATTAATGATTACTTAGAAAAGGAACATATGGAAGAAATCCCAGAACATGAAAAAGAAAAAAGGTCAGTTTACTTACCTCACCACGCGGTCATTCGCAACGATAAAGAGACCACACGAACACGCGTTGTATTCGATGCTTCCTGCAAGGGCTCGAACAATGTATCTTTAAACGATGAACTGTTAGTGGGTCCAAAGCTCCAAGAAGATTTAAGAAATATACTCACTAGATGGCGAATGAAACGTGTATGCTTTGTGGCTGACATCCAACAAATGTATCGTATGATATTAGTAACAAAGGAAGACACTGACTATCAAAGACTTTTCTGGAGACCAAATGAAACTGATGATCTACAGGAATATAGACTTCTTCGAGTTACTTTCGGCACATCTGCTGCCCCATTTTTGGCTGTAAGAACACTTCGCCAAGTAGCGATTGATGAAGGAAACGGAAGACCACAGGCTTGCAAGTCAATAAATGAGAACTTCTATATGGATCATGGATGATTATCTGGATGGTGCTGATTCAGTAGAAGAAGCTACAAGCCTAGCTAAAGACGTCTCAGACATTTTACAAAAGGGAGGTTTTCTACTTACCAAATGGTCATCAAACAATATAAACTTTTTAAAAACTATCGACGAAAGTAAAAGATCAACCAACGCACAGTTAGATTTAAATCTTGATGGCTCAATCAAAGCACTGGGTATAGTATGGAATCTTAGTACAGACACCTTCCAGTATAATGCGACTTTACCACCAATAACAAATAAAATAACAAAACGCGGAATCCTATCAGACATTCAAAAGCTATTCGATCCACTAGGTTGGATAGCACCAAGTACAGTTAAGGCAAAATTACTCATACAAAACCTGTGGCTAGAAAAAGTCGGTTGGGATGAAAAAGTAAGTGAGACATTGGAAGAAGAATGGCGGCAAATTAGATCGGACTTTACAAATGTGAACACGATAAAGATACAAAGATGGCTAGGTACAAATGCAACAAAGGAAGGAAAAATACAACTACATGGATTCAGCGATGCTTCGATGAAAGCGTACGCTGCCGTAGTTTATATAAGTGTTGAGAATATGATTTTGTACCTTGTAACATTGCTATTGTTTTAGTTGCTCTGTGACTGCATAGACAAAACTCTCTACTCTGTGTAATTGGTCAAGATGGTGTAGTTGTGATTTGAAGATGATTAAGTTGATTATTGTAATTAAGTAGTATCATGTGAAACCTAGTATAAAGTGTTAAATGATGTAAGTTAAACAGAATAAACCAATCATGAAAGCAGAGCTGCATATTTATTTTGATCCACGGAAACACATTTTCTAACATGGTAGCAGAGCGTGGTTACTCGTATTTTGGATGTTGAAAACGAGATATAATTATTGTGAAAACTGATTTGAAGAATGGCAGATAAAAAGGATGAATTTATTTTGCAAGTTTTTGATGGATCCGGCTACGACAAATGGAAATTTCGAATGAAATTGTTTTTGGAAATGAAAAAATTGTTATGAGGTTATATTGTATGACAGCAAACCTGAAAATATTAGTCAAATTGATTGGCTAAAAATGGAAATAAAAGCAAAAAACTACATCGTGAACAGTGTAAGTAACTCGCAACTTGAATTAATAATTTCGGAAGAATCTGCGAAAAATATGATTAAAAAGTTTGATGAAACGTATTTGGCAATGAGCAGTGCAAATAGATTATTATGTAAACGTAAGCTGTTAGAATTGAAAATGAAAGAAAATGATAATCCCGTTGATTTTTTTAATACTTTCGAAAAATATATAAAATGAATTAAAATATGCAGGAGAGGAAGTTAAACAAGAAGATAAACTGAATTACTTGTTACTTTGTTTACCAGAATGTTTCTCACATATAGTGGATATTGTGGATGCTTTGCCAGAGAAGGATCAATCGGTGGAATATGTAAAGTCAAAGCTATTGTTGGAATATAAAAAGAAGGAATCTACAAATTATAGTCAACAGTCGTTCAGTTCTCAAACTAAACAGAATGGTACAGTACAAAATAATAAATTAAGGCAAGATAGAAGAGGTATTGTTTGCCATAAATGTCACCAGCCAGGCCACATTCAAAAATTTTGTCCAACTTTAAAATATAATTTCAGTAATAATAATACAAATAATTACAATAACTATCGTAGAGGATATGGAAGAGGAAGATTTCGAAGGAACAATTTTAGAAGAATAGCAGGCACTTCATCAGCGAACAATACAAGTCAAAGTAATTTTAATGTAAGGGTAATGTCATCTGAGGTAAATTCAATAAGCGAATGTCAAGCTAACAGTCCAATAGTGTCATGGTTATTAGATAGTGGCTGTTCAGACCACATTATAAATGATGAACAATATTATTGTCAAAGTAAAAATTTAGAGCATTCTGTAGACATTAAGGTAGGTGATGGTTTTTCTTTAAAAGCAAGTAAAATAGGAAATATTTGTATGTTATTTAGTGTTAATGGTAAATGGCATAGAACTATGATTAATAATGTTTATTATGTACCAAGTATGAAACAAAACTTGCTTAGTGTATCATGCATCACTTCTCATAATAATATGATAGTTTTTAACAATGATAGTGCTGAAATTTATGATAATAGAAATAAGTTAATTGCTGTAGCATTAAAGAAAAATAAATTGTTTGAATTGTCAGGAAAAGTAAATTTAAATAAATATGTTTCTGAATCATACACAAGTACTAGTAATATGACAAATAAAGAGTTGTGGCATAGAATTCTCGGTCATACCAACTTTAATAGTTTAAAAGAATTAAGTAAGCTTCAGTTGTTAGATGGTTTTCCTACTAATATTGAAAATGATTATATAACATGTGAAATATGTTTGGAAAATAAGATGTGTAATTTACCATTTGAAAATAACAGATATCGAGCAAAAGATTTGTTGGAAACCATACATTCGGATGTCCATGGTCCAGTGAACCCAACTGGTTATAAAGGTGAGAGATATTTTGTCACTTTTATTGATGATTTCAGTAGAATTGCAATAGTATATTGTATTAAAAACAAAAGTGAAGTTTATGATTGTTTTTTAAAGTATATAAAATTAGTACAGAATCAAACTGGAAAGCGAATAAAGGAAATAAGATGTGATAATGGACGTGAATATATTAATAATGATTTTTACAGACTAGCTAAAGATGAAGGAATTTATTTAAAACCAGCCCCTCCATATACACATGAATTAAATGGTGTTGCTGAGAGGTATAATAGAACAATATTAAATCGTGCTAGGTGTTTACTTGCTGAGGCAAAAATAGATAAGAAATATTGGCCTGAGTGCATACTTACATCTGCTTATTTAGGAAATAGACTTTTAACTAATACAATAAGTAAGAAAACTCCATATGAAATATTTTTTGGAAGGAAACCTAATGTGTCAAATTTAAAAATTTATGGTAGCGTTGCATATGTTAGAATTCCTGAAGAACGAAGAAGTTCAAAGTTGAATCCAAAGGCTGTAAAAGGTATTCTTACTGATACAGGATATAAGATACTAGTGGAAAATAAAATTATAATAAGTAGGCATGTAACATTTTTAGAAAAGGATAAAAAATGTATAAAGATGATTAATGAAGATGAAGAAGAGGAAACTGAGGTCTTAAATGAACAAAATAGAGAACAAACTACAAATTAATCAAGAAAAGGAAAGTAGTGAGAATGAAAAAGTTAAGGAGGTGAGTGATAGAAGATATCCTCAAAGAAATAGAAGGATGCCAACAAAATATGATGATTATGTTGTATATGTAAATTTTTCAAATGCATTTGTGCCGGAGAGCTATCGAGAAGCTATGAATAGCTTAGAATCAAAAAAATGGAAAAAGGCAATGAATGATGAGATTAATAGTTTGATTGAAAATAAAACATGGGATATTGTTGATGAACCTGAGGATAAAAACATTATAGAAGTAAAGTGGATTTATAGAATCAAGTCAAATGGGAATTATAAAGCAAGAGTAGTTGCTAAAGGTTTTCAACAAATTTATGATCAAAATGAAGAAATTTATTCACCGGTGGCCAGAATGACAACTGTAAAAGTTTTATTATCTGCAGCATGTATTAAAGGATGGCAAATTGAACAGATGGACGTAGAGACTGCATTTTTACATGGTAAGATTAAATCTGAAGTTTATATATATCCACCTGATGGTTATGAAGTTGAACCAAATAAAGTTTGTTTATTGCGTAAATCTCTATATGGATTAAGAGAGAGTCCTCGTGATTGGTATGAATGTTTCCATGAATTTATGATGAGTATGAACTTTAAAAGATCTGATTATGACTATTGTTTATATATTGGGAGTGAGAATAGTACATACATAATGTTATACGTAGATGATATATTAATACTGGGTCAAAATATTTCTGATATTGAAAATGTAAAACAAATGTTAAATAGACGTTTCCATATGAAAGACTTAGGAAGATTGAAGCATTACTTGGGAATAGATATTGAATATAATCCTGAAGAAAATAAGTTGTATTTAAATCAGGAGAATTATATTAAGAGTTTAGCTGAAAAATATAAAGTAACAGATAGCAAAAAATATGAGACACCAATGGAAATTAATCTTAAATTAGAATATGCTGAAATAAGTAATGAAAACTTAAAATATAGAAATTTAATAGGAGCTTTGTTGTATATTGCAAATGGTACTCGACCAGATATATCTTTTGCAACCAATTATTTAAGTCGCTTTCAGAGAACTTATAATGAGACTCACTATAAGTATGCTTTGCGTGTATTAAAATATTTGTATTATACTCGGTCTTTAAAGCTGCACTATAATTCTAGTTATAATGATGTTATGGATATTTATGTAGATGCTGATTGGGCAGCTGATGTTTCAGATAGAAAGTCAACTACTGGATTTTTAATAAGAATATTTGGGAATGTTGTGTTATGGAAGTCCCAAAAAACAGAAAATTGTTACTAGAGCTTCTACACATGCAGAATACTATGCTCTTGCTGATTGTGCTGAAGAAATACTGCCAATTAAAGGAGTCTTAAAAGACATAGGTATTATTGTCAATAAGCCTGTTAATATTTATGAGGATAATACTGGTGCTATTTCATTGGCAAAAAGTGGTAAATTTTGTAAAAATTCTAAGCATATTGATATAAGCTATCATTTTGTATATGATTTTGAAAAGAAGGGTTTAATAAATGTACAAAAGATTTCAACTGATGATCAAATAGCAGACATTTTAACAAAGTCTTTAAGTAAAATTAAATTTCAAAAGTTTAGATATTTGCTAGGTGTTTATGAGTGATTGTGTTTAAAGTAAAATATTGTCATAGGTTAAATTTAAGTTGTTAAGGTTGTTTATTGTTTTATTGTTAAAGTTTAATTTAGAGGCACAAAATCAAGGAGGTGTGTTGAGAATATGATTTTGTACCTTGTAACATTGCTATTGTTTTAGTTGCTCTGTGACTGCATAGACAAAACTCTCTACTCTGTGTAATTGGTTCAAGATGGTGTAGTTGTGATTTGAAGATGATTAAGTTGATTATTGTAATTAAGTAGTATCATGTGAAACCCAGTATAAAGTATTATATAATGTAAGCTAAACAGAATAAACCAATCATGAAAGCAGAACTGCATATTTATTTTGATCCACGGAAACACATTTTCTAACAATAAGAACCGAAAATACAGATAACAAGATTGAAACAAGAATGGTAGCTGCCAGAACTAGAGTAGCACCATTAAAAACAATTTCCTTACCTCGCCTCGAGTTGTGTGGTGCACTGTTGTTATCAAAAGTCATGAAACAAATTGGTCAAGCCATGAGAATACCAACAAAGGATATGTTTGCTTGGACAGATTCTTCTATTGTCATCGCATGGTTGTGTGGTGAACCCAATCGTTGGAAGTCCTTCGTCGCAAACCGCGTCGTAGAAATTGTGGAGAACCTAAATAACAAACATTGGTATCATGTCCTGTCAAATGATAATCCTGCTGACATCGCATCACGAGGGTTGTTGCTCTCCGACCTGCAGCATTGTGACTTGTGGTGGAAGGGTCCCAGCTGGTTATCTGAAAAGGAAATTAAGATTAATAAACAAGATATAATATCAACAGAATTAGAAAAAAGAAAAATAAAAATAAATACTTACCTTAACACCGAAGAACAAGAAAAGTCTATAACTACACAATTTGAATTATTTACCAATTTAACCGAACTTTTAAAAGCGATTACTTACTGTCGAAGGTTACTCAACCATAAAAGGAATTTAAGCAAAATAGATGATACGGTCACTACACAAGAAATTAACGATTCACTGATGATTTGTGTGAGAAAGGTACAAGAAGAAGAATATAAAGATGAAATTCAAAGATTAAAAGATCATAAACATGTAAGGAAAATAAGCAAAATTCGATTCCTCAACCCTTTCCTAGACGAACATAACATCCTCAGGGTGGGCGGTCGGCTCAGACATACTAACTTACCTGAGAATAGAAAGAATCCAATAATTTTGGGTGATAAAAACGCGTTGACACCTTTAATTATTGCTGACGCTCACAAGAAAACCCTTCACGGTGGAAGTCAATTGATGATGTGTTACCTACGCTATACTTATTGGATATTAAAGGCAAAATCTATGGTAAAGAGATACATCCGTAAGTGTTTCATATGTGCTAAACTTAATGCTACAACCAGAACTCAAATAATGGGTGACCTACCAGCAGAGAGAGTCACTCCTTCCAGACCGTTCCTAAAAAGTGGTGTGGATTTTGCGGGGCCGATCCAAATTTTATGTCCAAGGGCAGAGGAAACAAAACGCAAAAAGCGTATATTGCAATTTTTATTTGCTTGTCAACTAAAGCGATACATATTGAATTAGTCGGAGAATTAACGTCAGCTGCCTTTATTGGAGCCTTTAGGCGGTTTGTGGCACGCAGAGGCAAATGCAGTCACCTGTGGAGTGATCAGGGAAGGAACTTCATTGGCGCGGATAAAGAATTGCGGGATGCTTTAAATGATGCTAAGCTACAGTTTAAGGAAGATATAGCAGAAACTTTAGTGACGGAAGGAACACAGTGGCATTTTATACCTGCCTATAGTCCTAATTTCGGTGGATTATGGGAAGCCGGCGTGAAGTCGATCAAATATCATCTGAAAAGAATTTAAGTACTAACCTGACATATGAAGAAATGACAACGATACTTTGCCAAATTGAGGCCTGCTTGAATTCTCGGCCACTATGTCCACTGGATGATACAGACCCCGGAGATTTGAATCCACTTACCCCGGGTCTTTTCCTGATAGGAGAAGCACCAATCATCGTTCCATCACCTAGCATGAAAGACATAAAAGCATCTAACTTGTCACGCTGGCAGCATACACAAAAAACTCCTCAACGACTTTTGGCGACGGTGGCAAGACGAATACCTGTCGAAATTACAGCAGCGAAACAAATGGCTTAAAAGAGAGGAGGAGTTCCAGATTGGTGATGTTGTTTTGATTAAAACAGATAACTTACCACCGGGAAAATGGTCCCTGGGACGAATCGTCGGCAAAACATCCCGGCTCAGACAATATAACCCGGGTTTATAGTGTAAAAAGTGGCAGCTTGATAACAAAGAGAACTATAACTAAATTATGTGCTTTACCCATAAATTGTAAATAAATTATAAATTTAACAAAAAGCTTTATAGAAAATTTTACTTTAGAAAATGTTCACAGTTTAAGTAGTCTAACTGATCACAATGTTGTTTACGCTTCAAACATAATGAATAGTATCGCCTACCTGCAATTTGTTTTTTAAAATCTGACTTTAGTTTTACATACACTTCGCTTACCTTCGTATTATTTTGTATAATTGTTTATTTAAATCATTGTCTTATAACATACTTTATGTATATTGAGGTTTAAATCATTACGTTTGTAATTAATACTTAGTACATAATGTATTTCTGTGATGTTTATACAAATTTAAAGTGTTTGGAAAAGGACCTTAAGTCCTTTTGGTGGGCGGTATGTTGACGCTAAAATAAGTTTTTTTTGTCGTGTAGTTAACTATCATATTGGTGTGTACTTGAGTAAGTCAGTCGCGCAATAAACTAGCAAGCTGCAACACGTCTTTTTTATTCAAATAATCCCGTGCACTACATACAGTCCATTTTCAACTCTAATACACCAACAATCAGTAATGATGATCTTCATTGCCAACGAAGGAAAAGAATGTATGGATAATATATTTAAGTGTTAAACAAACATGAAACAAAAAAGACACCTTAAAACTCTCGGCTTCTCTATTTATGTAATGGGAATGAATAAAGGTAAATTAATGATGGATTTGCGTGGAACAATAACAGGATTACATTAACTCCGGCGGTAATGATTGGAGTTTATGTTCGAAAACAATCGCGCTTTATCCCCGTTGAGATTTAAGAGCGTAAATTTTCAAACTCCCGATGAACAATTATAACCCAATCCACGCACAATTGGTGGGAGATTACTTGGCGTCATTATTTATTGCCCTCATTCTGAAAAGGCAGAAATGTGCGAAACAATGTCTTTGCTCAAATAAAATACACGAAAAGCTTTTATATCACTTTTGGGGTTTCGCATCTGGTTTGGACACAATATTTGTCATCAATACAATCGTTATAAACTGAAAGCCCTACTTTAAAATTAAAGTAGGGCTTTAGTATCTGTAACCTCTTTTAGCAATCTAAAAGAGGTTACAGATACTAAAGTAATGGAATATAGTGTGTAATATGTGGTTTATTATCACTTTATTTCATCCTTTGTCGTCTTATTATACTATGATACAATGATGTTTCACGGGTAAGAGGTTAGAAAATAGAATCCGTCAAAGAAATAAGAAATTACGATTAGCATTATCAAAGAATTATTTAATAAAAATAAACATTTCCCGTACACAAAATAAAAAGTCCGCCGTCTACCGCGGTAGACTTTTAGTGGGAATTAAATCGTCTTAGGTACGCGGAAACACAACAAAATGGTGTCCCTGTCAAATAAAAGTGAGCAGGGTCGCCAAACCATCACAGCTGCGTATTTGTGGCTGAGAACATCTGCCCTCTGTGGCTTCTTATTGATATTCATATTCATATTGCGTGACATCGTCAAACTTTTTCAGGCGGAAAGGCGTACAATGAAAACAAACGGGAAGGGCCAGCGGCCATTATTCTTTTTTCCTTTCATCCCTTCTTTACACGCTAAAAGTTAGTTTACTTATTCACTAAAACGAAATGTGGAGCTGCACTACAGCAAATTATATATTCTCCCTTAACTTTATATTGACTGATGTTTTTGTTTTAGGTTTTGTTTGATCTTTAGACTATTACAGCTTTATCTAGCAAGATTATTGACCTCAGAGTACATTGATAATTTACTCCAGTATTACTGCTACTTCCACAATAAGTCAGTAAAGTAATAATCGCATTCAATTCTTTATTTTATTTTATTTTATTGAGCAACAAAATCCACAGCCTTTAGTTGTTTACATGTATATCAGATATTCTTAACTTACAGCCTAGAAAGGATTTACATTTTATAGGTAGAATATATATATACAATAATAATTGAGCAGTTTATGAGTAAACAATGTTTTTTTTTTTTATAAAAAGTAAACACGGAAATATCTAAAATGAGAAAAAAAACTAGTAAAACAATAAAAATGTAAAGCAAGCTGAGGCGCGCACAACTCGTGCATGCGTTCGCGCGCGCGTTTGAGTTGCGTGTGTGTGTGTGTGTGTGTGTGTGTGTGTGTGTGTGTGTGTGTGTGTGTGTGTGTGTGCGCGCGTGTGTGTGCGTGTGTGCGTGTGTGTGTGTGTGCGTGTGCGTGTGCGTGTATTAATTTGACTTTTCTTGTGTTAAAATTTGCAGTATATCCCTTTTGAATGGTATCTTGCTAGTATGGAAAATATCAACTGCGCGAAATTTGTTGTTATATGTATGTTTTAAACAGTTTGCGATAGAATTTTGTGCATGCCTTGTTGATGATTTAGGCACAGCGAATAAAGGTGTATGTCCCGTTCTGTATTTTGGAGTACAAAAACAGAGGATCCTATCAGCTAACGGTCCACAATCAATTTTTCCATGACATGTACCATGCAGAAAAGTCATATCCAGTAATATGCGTCGATTCTTCAGACTCATTATTTTGTAATGGGCACACGAGTCTTCATAGTTTTGCGCCTTTTTATTCTTATTATCTTTAAATTTTAAGTGCTTAAGAAACTTGTGTAGAATTTTCTCTATGTCATTAATGTGATTTATGTAATGTGGGTTTCATATAACACTACAGTACTCTAATATGCTTCTGACATATGCAAAGTAAAGTAGTTTAATACAACTAATATCGGTAAAAGGCGAACTAACACGAAGGATAAATCCAAGACTTTTATACGCAGAATTTATAACTCTTTGTAAATGCTCGGAGAAATTTAACTTACAATCTAACAAAATACCCAAATCCATTACACATTCTTTCTTGATAATGAAGGAAGGTTTCTTAAACAGGATTCATTGTTTTGAACGGAATATGAATATAGACTTATCATTTTATAAGCAAATTAGTTCGTAAATTCCTAACTTACAATTTACGTAACGGTGTCAGGTTCAATTAAATTATAACGAAATTTAATTAACCACAATTAAATTGATGATTCACTACTTACTACGCAGTTTCTTCTTCTTCTAAGGCAGTCGGCTATCCACATATCGCCAATGACACAATTATGGTAAAGAAACAAAATTAAATGGTTTCAAATAGCTAATAATAACTTCTGGTTATTTATTTTTGCTCAGCTTTTATACTAATGGTGTTACCACAAAGAAACTGACATATAATTATTTCTAATCAATGAAAATACTAAAAGGTTTTATAGGATATTAAACGTTAAGTTTCGGCGTAAGTTTAGTCGACTTGTGATTATCATTTTAATTAATCTTCACCTAGTTTGTTTTTATGTTCATTAAAGTAGTCCACGTCTTTTGTCTAAATAAGAGTATTCTATATTTTGTTGTAACAGAGGTTTGATTAATTTAGAGAGTAACATAATATGTTCTTGTTTTGAGGAAATGGAGTAATCGAAATATTTATTTTTAATGAAATGTGCATGTCTATGCCATTTTATATAAAAAAATTAATTTATAAAAAGTATATAAATATTTAAGGTTTACAATGATATTTAATTGCATTAAAACGCACACACCAATCATTACTGGCAATAATATTCATATCCGTCCATATCCCTCCCCTGCCGCTTCCTATAAAGGCACGAAGAAATGAAGATTGACCTCTTTTCTCAACGCTCGCACCGCACGCATAAAATCTTCAGTCACCACAGCGCTGTGGTGAATTCGCTAGTCTCTTAAACTCAAAGATCAATAGTAAAGTGTTGTGGGAAAAGATGAGTGACCGCCGTTTAAACTGAGATATCGAAGGACAACTCCAACTCCATCTTCCAGGTACCTAACTTTTCCTACAATGCACAAGCTTACACAACTCACACAAAAAATCATCCATATTCCATAATAAGTGCTAAAACTTAATTACGTTATGAAGAAACCCGAGTGAAATAAAAATGTTCATAAGCAACCATTCATGAATCTTCCGCAAACAAGATGGTCGCCACGGTGGGCGGAAAAGGACTGACGTTCACGGCTCGGGGCAGTCGTTTTAGAGAGATTAAGAATTAACACCCATTCCAAATGGCGTCTGACACCTCTTATGACCGCAGAATTAATTCCTTAGTTTAGTATTAATGTCTCCGATTATTAATTCCTAGGATTTTTTTTACAGTAAGACAGAAAAGGTTAAAGCTTAATACATAAATAATAAAATTTGAAATAGTTCTTCCTTCCTTAGAATTATATTCTATCAATTTGTAACGTCAATTTATAACTTGCTATAAAATTGTACAAAAATGTGGATAAATGTTACATAAAACATTATGTATACATAATTTTGTCATAATATAACGAAAAGCGTATAACAATTTGAAGCACCACGAAGAGTTACTGTAACAAGTGATTTGAATGAATGAATTTCTATGAATGAATAAATAAACTTCATGATTCTACCGTTCTATTTATCGCTTTGATTTTGTTAATTTTCTAGAATCCATCATACATAGCAAGTTTTTCCTTTAACTTTTGTCAATCGCCAAAATATTTCTTTTAGGAATAATTAAAACTGCTACAATTTACACAAATTTAAAGGTAATCAACATTTGCTAATTTTTTTATGGAGAAAAGGGGCAAACGAGCAGGAGGCTCACCTGATGGTATAAGTGATTAGCACCGCCCATGAACAGCTGCAACACCCGAGGGCTCACAAATAAATTTAATTTATTGTGGTGTAAGAATGGACATGTTTAAAAGGTCTACTACTTTATTTGAAAAACAAGTTAGATATGCTACGGCTATCTATGTTTGCTACGTGTGTCTACAGTTGCTACGGATGTCTACGCTAGGGTGGCAATTCTACGTCGCATTAGAGTAGCGCCCTGAAGGCGCCAGCGATGACGGCAGATTCGATTTATTACTTTAGCGATGGGTTTATTTGATCTTTTTTTATGTGAAAAGTTGTCAAACGAGCAGACGGTTTTTTTTTACGGTTTACAGACGGTTCACCTGATGTTAAGTGAATAACGCCGCCCATGGACATCTGCTACACCCGAGGGTTACAGATGCGTTGACAACTTTTTGAAAATTGGGCTCCGGCTACCTCACTCACCAGACGAAACCCGAAAGTATTTGTCATACTTCCACTTTACGCCGGTCTTCTGTGAGGTCGTGGTACTTACCCGGACGGGCCTGCCCATTCGTGCAACAGCCAAGGCTGCTGCGTGGCCATACCACCGTTAGATCAAACGGTCACTTATGTTATCTCATTATTGAACATTACTCGCATGCGCCAGAGGGTTTAGGTTCGATCCCGATGATGAACATTGTGTTTTTAGTATGTTTATCAGTTATATAGTACCCATAGTACATGCGTTGCTTAGTTTGGGACTAGAAAACGTTGTGTCTAAATGTGTCCTAAGTATTTATTTATTTACTCGCTATAAAGATCCACATGTACTCTAACGTTTAACATGATCCTAATTCATGTTTTCCATCCAAATTCTGCTGCGTTTATTTGTTTCCTTGTTATTTCATTTGTTAAAACTATTTTGAGTTGGTTAAGAAGTGTTATCTAACAAACAATCGGGCCATCTTAATGTAGATTTTCATCTTTTCTTAAGATTGAAATATAGTCTGTCTTAAGATTGAAATATAGTCTGTATAATCCACTGCTATAAAGAATAGAACCGACTCTTCTTAGAAGTCTCTAAATCGTAGCCAGGAATACCACTAGTAACAACTGATCCCACAAAGAGACCATGCAGACGGAATCAATAACAGTTCCAATGATGTCGCGATAGTAATTTCATTTTTATATATTATTTTTATTTATACACATTAGACAAAAAATAAACAACTATGCGATTGTGTTTTAATCTGATGACTCCGTGGCGCAGTTGCCAAGGTATCGGCTTCGGCGTTGGGGGTCGGGGGGTCGATTCACACACGGGACAACTATTTGTGCGACCCACAGATAGTTGTTTCGCATCTGGGTGTTTGTCCTCGTGCAATTTATGTTTGTAAAACGTCCTTACAACACAGGATAATGTTATTCTAAAGTGAGGGCAATGTTTTAAAAAAATCCTTTTTTCTACAAATTTTAATGGAAAGTTATTCTCCAGAATATTACGTTTGTCACAGTAATATTTTTGCCATAAGCTAAACGGTGTTTGAAATTCATACATTTTTTCACGTTCATTCCTCATACTTTTTGATAGAATTCACAGGGCTTATATATTGTTAATTATTCGCCTGAATTTTTTTGGAATTTTGGCGAACGTGACAGGACAAAGTACTTATATATAAAATGCTTCTTAATAAAGAAAATCCGCAAATGACTTAAAGAAAAATGGCTCATTCATTTGGTCCTGCTTATTGCCGATGCTTAAGTGCTGATCTGACAAAAAGTATTTCTGCAGCAATCCAGTTGGCACTTCCATAATAATGGAGCCCCATTTAGAAGATTTAGCAAGTTTTAATAACAGTACGGACTACATTAAGTGTGCAATATAACTAAACATGCAAATTGAGGATAATGAAGACTGTCAGGGAATTTTAGTTGTCCGTGAGAGGACATACTTTTACGGTTATAAAACTGCTTCTCAAGCAACAAAAGCTGAAATGGCTCATTCCTGTCATAGTCGTAACCAGAACGATGATACAATATTTTGCCGCTATCCGTTTGGGCTGTTCACTTGCACACAAAAGCAGAGCTTAATAAAAACTTTCATTAACAAAGAATCATTAATCCGCTGCAAACAAGACGGCCGCTACGGTGGGCGGAATGGGTATCGTTCGGCGCCAGATTCATGGCTTGGGACAATTGTTAATAGCAAGATTAAATAAGCCTTTACAGTGCCTTACATAATGGTGCCGAGATAGAAATAAATACCAAAGATAGAATTTTCTAGTTTTAGAAAATGTGGCCTTGTTTGTCAGGGGATCATGAACGCCGTAAAGTTTTCGAAACGTCGAGAATTTTAAATCAAAATAAAACCCGATGCATTTGCATGAAACAGTTTTATTTTACTGTGATGGATTTAGGTTGTTACGATCACCTAAAATAATAAACATAAAATATTGATCAATTATTACACTTAAGTGATCACTTCAACGTTTTTAATCTATACTTTTTTTAGAGGCAGAAGGACGGAACGTACTGTATAAATAAAGAAGAATAAAACTTGTATGGATTACATGTTATAGATTTTTAGGTTTCGAATAGTACTAATTTTTAATGAGTGGACGAGAAAGGTTATTTCCTTGCTGCGTTTTGTCCTTGAAATATTAAAGACCTCTAAATATGTCTATCGCGTGACCAGAAACGTTGGGAAGGAAAATTAAAAATAGGCGTGATAAATTCTAAATTTTGTTCTTTGGTTATTAAATGTAGTTAACGCATATGATAAATAGTGTCAACCATCTACGCACCAGAAGTGAGCTTAATAAATTACTATGTACAAACATTTTAAAGCTTTTCCTATGAAAGTTTACAGGAACCTGGCCTATTTCTCTTGAAATGGGATCCGCATAACATGTTTATATTCTCCTTTGGCAATGGGAATATAAACATGTTATGCAGTTTGTTATCTCGGTATAAGTTTTCTAGGATCCAGCATCTACCAGGAAAGCATAAAGACACTATAATATATGCATAGTTAAAGGTTTACAAATCGATTCAAAACCATTGTGGTGTGGGTGCGCGTATGAAGTATGTAAATTCGGAACCGGACGCGACATAGCGGCTGGTCTCTTGTTGGGATGCTGCCAACCCTATTCGGATAGCAGGAATTTACATACTGGAAACAGCTTGTCAGTAACTTTGTAACTTCCACTTGTTTTTCCAGTTGTTTGTTAGAATGCTTACGAAAAAAAAGTTCAAGGTTAGTTTTAATGGTTAAATTAACAATAGTTATCATATTTCATCTCACAGTTACAGTTCTACTTCTTCCATACAAATTACGTAGGTACATCTTGAATTTTATATTGTTTTTAAAAAAATATTAATTTATGGAGTTCGCAGGTTTTTTGGTATACCTTTACCTCACCATGAAGTAGCCAAGTTGCGTGTTGAATTGTTAGTAGTATTAAAATGTATGTTGGCAACACACAAAGAAGTCGGCTTGAGGTTGTTGGCAACACTAAAAGAAGTGTCATTCTATGGGGTATAAATGTAACTGCACGAAGCATTTCTTCGTCATCATTCTCTGTCTAGCAACAAGAAGTATGCGCGATAGTGCTGCCCAATCGGTATCACAAATTTAATCGTTAGAGTGGTGTTTCATTAGTGATGTTAAATTGATAAAATAAGTAATTATACCAGTTTTATTGTTGTGCAAAGCGAAACTACGGTGATTAGGTAAAAGTATTTACATTTCTACCTTCTTAGCTCGACAAAACAAAGTATAGCTTACAAGTATGCTTGTAGATTTACTTTAATGCGCCTTTACTTTTGTATGTGAATTTGATAATATGGTAAACAATAAGTGGAATTATCCTCAAATACAAAACTTGCACAAGCGGTACGAGTACGTGCAAAGAACGATAGATAAAGACGTCATATTTTAATAATTAAAAATCACCCTTAGGGATGGGAACTCCATACAGCACATTACGCGATATTAAAAAGTTAATTTACGTACTTCATCTATAGCGCATTAGTTAAATATAATAAAAGTTTAACAATATGACGTCGTTACAGAGAGATCAAGTTATGTAAAATATAATTATGAATAGCTCTTACGCTTTTCACCGAGCATAGCCTGAGGTTATTTTACACTTATGTAATCGCATATAAGAAAATATAAATTATCTATAGTAAAATCGAACATCCCACTTTGTATCATAACAAATAATTTTAGGGTTGCGTTAACGTTTTTAATTTAGTTCTATAGTTTGTGAGACTGTCGAAATGTATGTCTAGATCTGGTGTTTGTGTTGCTTGTTCATTGTACAGACGGGATATGCGGACCACAGGAGAATCACGACCCAAATTTGTCCTGCACAGTTTTTTATTAAATAGGTCACATGGTGTTCGTGGTATCTTGCGAGGAACATTATATTGAAATTTACTCAACAACGGAGGACAATCTATGTTATTATTCATAAGCTTGTGTAGGAATAACAAGTCTAAGTGAGTTCGGCGTGTCGATAGCATTTCGAGATTGAAATGTTTTAATTTGTCACAGTACGCTAGATAAAGACGTCATATTTTAATAATTAAAAATCACCCTTAGGGATGGGAACTCCATACAGCACATTACGCGATATTAAAAAGTTAATTTACGTACTTCATCTATAGCGCATTAGTTAAATATAATAAAAGTTTAACAATATGACGTCGTTACAGAGAGATCAAGTTATGTAAAATATAATTATGAATAGCTCTTACGCTTTTCACCAAGAATAATAAGTCTATGTGAGTTCGGCGTGTCGATAGCATTTCGAGATTGAAATGTTTTAATTTGTCACAGTACGTTTTCAGAGATCTTGGGGCGTGAAAACGGTACGTTAAAACGTGAACTAGTTTTTTTTTTGTACCCTTTCAATGCGGTTTGTATGGTCTTTGAAGTTGGGTACCAAACTGTGCTACAGTACTCAAGTTTACTTCTCACAAAACAGTTGTAAAGCAAGATAGCGGTTGCTGTTTTCTTAAAATCTTTTGAACATCTCAAAATAAAGCCTAAGGATTTGTTAGCTTCGGTTATGATTTGATTTATATGAAAATTAAATCGCAGTTCGCTATCCATTATAATACCGAGATCACGTATAATAGTTACTTCATCTAATTTCTTACCCGCAATGAAGTATTCAGATTGAAGTTTCTTTCGTCTTCTTTATAAGTCAATAAATGCCGGGCTTCCTTAGTGAAAGTAACGAGTTTTAATTTTTTTTTTTCTAATACAAGTTAGCGTATTCATCGATTTTAGATCGTTAATTACTTTAATAGTTACGTTTCTTAAAATTATTTGTAAATATTATATAGCGTTTATCGGTGGCTTAAAATTGATGGACTTGTAAATTTTCAACAGGTGACAAGATGGTATACGAGGTGCTTTCTTACTTAATTTACTTGATCGCGCCTAATGCACCACAAGGCTCGATCGTATTGCTCTACGGTGCACTTACGTAGGATGGTCGGTGGTAGGGCCACGCTATAGTGTTCTCTGTTGTACGAATGCGCAGGTCCGTCCGGGTAGGTACCACGACCTCACAGAAGACCCCAATTTATTAAAAGGTGGCTACACCCGTAGGGTTGCAAATGTCCATTAGCTGCGTTTATCACTTATCATCAGGTGAACCGCCAGATCGTCGTAAAAAAAAGTTATACTAATTGGGGTTATTCTTAAGCGGACACTGTAAAAATCAACCCACGAAAATAAAGCCTTTAAAACTTACTGCTAATCATACCGAACACCAAGATTCGTTGCGTAGTTTTAAAGATCTAAGCATACATAGGGACAGACAGACAGCGGGACGACATTATTTTATACTATGTAGTGATAAAAGTTATGATTTTCAAAGAAATAATAAGATATAGATATACTAAACAAATCGTACGATATGATTGAATAATAAATTTCCTCGTAACGCGAGCAGCTGTACCCGACGCTTGAAAACGTAATAAAATATCTTACATTGTCCCTTCTTATCTCGGGGAGTTTGAAAGAATTTATTTTTATAAGACAATCCTATAGCTCAGCTAGAGTACAAGTGAAAATTTTGTCCAAGCGTCTTTCGAAATTCCGTGGAGGAAAAAATATATCTGAACGGTTTCGTCTTCCAATTGAGCGAGACGTCTGTATTGAATTAAAATGGTTACGCACTGCATTGGTCGAGTCCATTACACATGACCGTGTGAAGTAAAAGCGGATCTATTGTACCGCAAAATATAACAAAACCGGCCAAGTGCGAGTCGGACTCACGCATGAAGGCTTCTGTACCATTATCCATAAAAACGGCAAGATGTCTGTTGTATGGGACCCCACTTAAATATTTTTTTATTCTGATTTTTAGTATTTGTTGTTATAGCGGCAACAGAAACAATCACAAAAACTATCACGGTTCATGAGACACAGCCTGGTGACAGACAGGCAGACAGACGGTATCAATTCGCGATGCCGGGTGGTGGAGGTCCGGAGCCCAATGGTGTCAAACTGCAAAAACTTCGGGTGCGCGGTGACCGTCTGCTCGTTTGGCAACTTTTCACATAAAAAAAATAAAAAGGCTATTAATGTACTATACCTTATTTTATAATGAGTTTCATTCTTGAAACACAACAAAATATTTCAATTCTTGCAGTTCGATTTGCAGTAAACTCATTGTTATTGCAACACACCGCTTAATTGAAAACTTTAACGGGAAACCCATATTGGCTATCCCAAATAAAAAAGGAACAACGCACGATGCGCGTCAATAGTTTTGAAAATATTTCAATTCTAGTTTTAGTAAAGTTTTAAGTTTAACACACAATTCATTAATTTTCAGTTTCAATTCTGTTCATTTGAACATATTATCATTTTTATATCGTCGTCAACTTGTTGCTGCCCTTAACCCACTTAAGTGGGGTCGGCACAACGTGTGAAACATGTGGTTTTGGCTAGGTTTCTTACGACTGGCCGCATGCCTGACCTCAACCTTCCTAGGGAACAATTACCCAGATCCGGAACAACTATCTTTGGCTGTGTCGGCTGTCACGAACTTGTCTCGTGTGGGAATCGAACCTAGACACCCGGTTAAGCCAATAGCTTAGGAAGTGGGTCACTGGGTCATCCATTTTTGTATAATTATAAATATTTTTTAGTGGCTTGAACATCAAGGTATTTTTATGTGAGATGGTGGCAAACGCGCTGGTGGTTCACCTAATTTAAACCGCCGCCCATGGACATTTGCAACACCCGTGGGGTTGCCGATGCGTTGCCATCTTTTAATGGAGCGGACCCCGGTTACCTCACTCACAGGATGAAACTCAGAAGTGTTTCAATTCCACTTTACACCGGTCTTCTGTGAGGTCGTGTTACTTATCCGTATGGACCTGCCCATTCGTGCAACAGCGACCTACCACTGTTACACAACACACCGAGGGTCATGAAAATCGTAAAAGATTGATTATTTGACGACCCGAATGGCGTAGTCGGTAGTGTACCTGCCTTCTGCGCCAGAGGGTGTGGGTTCGATCCCCACTACTGGAAAAATATTGTGTGATGAGCATAGTGTTTTTTCTAGTGTCTGGTTGTTTATATATGTATAATGTGTATTTATTTACCAAAGAAAAGTATGTTTATGTATGTCTATCAGTTTTCTAGTACCCATAGTACAAGCATTGCTTAGTTTGGGACTAGAGAATGCTGTGTAAAAAAAAAAAAAAAAAAATGGTGTCCTAAATATTATTATTATTAACCTACTTTATACAAATACCGTTAATTCAAAGAAATTATGTAACTACCTGCATGCTTGATTGGAACTTTAATTCAAGTAGACTTTAATATATTGTTAACATGTTTCTTTATCAAATAATCGTAAAAAAGTTCTCCCGTTGACTGTCTTCTGTTATTCTCAGGCTTTAGGCTTTTTTTTCCGAACCGGTAGTAACGTGGATGAATGAATGAATGAAATATACTTTATTGTACACAAACAACGGATATTGAACAATCAACAAAAACAATACAAAACTGTACAATAGGCGGCCTTATCGCTAAACAGAGATTTCTTCCAAGCTACCTAGTAAAAGGAGATAGTAAAACAGTAGCATCAAGTTACTGTTTTTTATTATATTTTTTTTTATGTGAAAAGTTGCCAAACGAGCAGACGGGTCACCTGATGGGAAGTGAATACCGCCGCCCATGGACATCTGCCATAGCCGAGGGTTACAGATGCGTTGACATTAGAAAAATTGGGCTGCGGCTACCTCACTCACCACACGAAACGCAAAAGTATTTGTCATACTTCCACTTTACGCTGGTCTTCTGCGAGGTCGTGGTACTTACCCGGACGGGCCTGCCCATTCGTGCAACAGCCGAGATTAGTATTTTGACAATCAATGAATAAGTGTAATGCTTCTATATTGAATAAAGATATTTGAATGTGTATAGTCCGCATCTGACATTTTATAGGTGCAATTAAAATTTGTGGGCGCAAATTACTAAAATACCGAAACGCAATTTTAATCCGATTCACGCTGGGATTTCGTGAGCGATTACATTGTGGCGTGTTTTATTACGGTCGAACCAATTAAACGAACGATATCGAAGCCTTTGTTCTCTTTTATCTTAGGTAGATCCATTTTGTATGCCTGTTTGAAAAGTCCCTTTACAAATCTTTATACGTTACATAAATGAAAACGAAATAATAAGTTAAGAAGTTTTATTAGTTTTAAAACATGTAAAAAAAAAACGAAAAGATATCGCTGCTGTGGGAATCGAACCCACGTCTTCGGCATTCGCGGCCTGACGCTCTAGCCACTGAGCTAAACGGCTGATAGCCACAGCGACGAAAATCTTAACGCCTTCTTTCTACATTGTTATTTAGCAATGCTTGGCGCATCTTTCTACTTGTTTTAATGTTCAATCTTTAGTGCAGAGATTAGCACAATAAAAGACTTTAAAGTTTTATTAGTTGCTTATAAGTTAATTATAAATATTGTCTTATTAATTATTTTTAAAACAAATTTTACCTTCAACTGATTTATGCTAATTAGGCAACGTACCAACTTGCTTCAAGCGATCTAATTAATCATTTGCAAAATAAAAGTTGGCTGCGGCGTCGGGGGTCGTGGGTTCGATTCCCACAAGGGAAAACTATTTGTGTGACCCACAGACAGTTGTTCGCAGACGCATCTGGGTGTTTGTCCTTATGAAATTTATGTTTGTAAAACGTCCTTACAACACAGGATAATATTATCCTAAAGTAAGAGCAATATTATATAAGATAGATAGTATCAATAAAATAATTCAAAACAAGCTCTTACATTTGTTAAACCTATCGATGCAGCTTTTTTTCTCCCCGTACGAGATAATGAAATGCTGCTTATGTGAACAAAGTCCATTAAGGAAGCACCAGCTTTATGATTAAATGATTTCGTTAATTTACGTAAAATTACTTCAAATTCTCACTTCTAATGCATCGAAAGATTAATAGGCATTAAATGAGTGCCACAAAAAGTCTGACCTTTGATACCTTGATAAAGTTACCGAGTTTTGCTGCTATAAGTATGTAACACTTTTTTTCAAGCCTCGTACTCTTACGTAACATGTGACTTAAATAAGCGTTTAATTGTACAAACTATGGCGACATCTGATGAGAACAATACTTTTGAGTTCTTTTGTTTGAATATGTTGAGAATAATAATTTTGCGTGCACGAATTTATAGTGCATCTGTAATTCGTTTTGGGTTCTTATTTTCCACGGGTAGATGGTGCTTTGTTATCTTGTTGTTGTTTTGCCTTCATTTTTTTAATAAGATTATTATTTAGGTCCTTGTGACTTGATTGTCTCCAAATATAAGAATATAATTATAACTCTGTTTATTTCACATTAAGTAAGTTTTCATTTCTAATTACCGATTAGAAACAATCCGTGTCTTGTATGTCTTTGTTAGTTGTGTCATCTGACGTTGGACAGCGACTAAGAGAACGGCACCAGCAGTCTGCTTGATTATTCATTATTTCTGATTAGGAGTGAGGTGTACTAGTTTACATCGAGTACCTGTTACGCCTGTTCCTGTTTCTTAAAGGCAACAGTGACAAGTACCTGTTACAAAATAACAGCCTGTTATTTCATACTATGTAGCTGTTGTTACCGTATGTTACTGTATGGCGACGTCCGACTTCTCTTTCTAACAAAGCTATAAGACCGATGCATGAAAAAGAAAGAGCTTGTGAGAGTGACAGTGTTGAGTAACAATTATGACAAGGTGTAAAAGTTTTTATCTCTTTCTAACTAAGTTAACAGTCGTAAGCATGAACAAAGAAAAGCTTGTGAAGGAACAAGAACTGTTATTTAAGTTTGCTCTTAACAGGTACGGTACGGTGTTTTCTCGAGATACCTGTTATATTTATCTGTTTGATAGTAGTAATTATGAAAAGAGTACGACTCGCACTTGACCGATTTTTGGTACCTCATTTGTCACAGTTTTGAAGTAGTATGTAGGAGTTCGCGAGTGCGCACATGAATTATGTAAATGCGGATGAGCCAGACTGCGGACACATGTTCCGGCAGCTTCTTGTGACAGTCGCTCGGCCGCATCGGATAACAAACATTTACATACTGTATAAAACTTGTCAGCAAATTTGCAAGTTTTCCTTAATTTCTACGAAAAGAGTTTTAGAAATCTAAGAAAACTGAAAAATGAGTTAAGCTATTTTTTACGTTTTACAACAGGTATATCAGCTACACAATTTCACAATGCTTTTGTTTTATAAAGTTATATGTTTACCGCTTACAATACCAGTATTAAAATATCTAATTCCCAGAATATTTCATGATCATTTCTGTAATGAGTAAAAGGTATTAGATAAACTATATTTAGGGCATAGTAGAAAGTTTTTTCATTTTTTCGCAGAATTATTGTATAAAATTCTGTTAATTACTGTATGCAAGTCATACATCAGGTTTGATGGCCTGTATAATTATATAAACCGGCCTTTATAATTGAGTATATATAAACGGTCTTTCGAGATTAGGAAACTCACGAGGGAGCAGACTCAATTACGAACCGGATCGATTCAATCAATTCGATTTCAAGTAAGCGAGTTTGGTTGGGTCTCAATGGAGATTTCTTACACAAAAACGACGAATGAGACTAAGGTGCATAAATTTCTTTGACGTATTCCCACTTATACCTTAACCGGCGTGAGTTTAAGTAGTTATAAAAGCTTATAAATAAGCTTCCTACATCTACCGTAAAAGGTTTAGTCAATAAATAGGCTTCCTACATCTACCGTAAAAGGTTTAGTCAATAAATAGGCTTCCTACATCTACCGTTTTTTAATTTTTACGATGGTAGAGCCACTCAGCAGCCTCGGCTGTTGCACGAATGGGCAGGCTCGTGCGGGTAAGTACCACGACCTCACAGAAGACCGGCGTAAAGTGGAAGTATGACAAATACTTACGCGTTTCATCTGGTGAGTGAGGTAGCCGGAGCTCAATTTCCAAAAAGGGTGTCAAAGCATCTGCAAACCCTCGGGTGTAACAGATGTCCATGGGCGGCGGTATTCACTTAACATCAGGCCAACCGTCTGCTCGTTTGGCAACTTTTCACACAAAAAAAACCGTAAAAGGTTTAGTCAACGAACGTGAGTTATATCAGAGGATTCATAAATAATTATTAAATTTATATAAATAGCTAATAAAACTAGCAAGTACACGCTGCTGTTGTAAGGTTTCGTGTAAGCAGTAGCGAATGAACGGTTACTCTCTATAGGCCGCCCTAATCCTCTGTAGCACATATTAATGCGATAAATTTGAGGCGAGCTCAATCCACCGAGACCTGTGTAACGACAATGTACAATGTGTCGAGTGTAATTGTACCGGTCCCCGTTAAACGTTACTACGACGGTCATTAGTTCAAATATATTGGCTGAGCTAGCCCCGCTTTATAATTGAGATTGTCTATGAAATTTCCACGATAACTGATAATGATAATCATTTATTTTATGCGATCCTCAGCTAATTTTCTGGCCTGAATTTAGTGCCCTCTAGATATATCTTATATTGATAAGCAAAAATAATCTTAACATAGAACCTAATTCAAATATTGTGATGGGATAAAAAATATAAATGTTATATTTCGTGAGGTAAATAAGGTAAGCGGAGTCCTTACTATTCGAAAGACACTGTTGCAGCTTCAACACATGCGATGTATTAAAAGTTTATCCGGCACCATCTGATTTTAACAAATTCACTTTGAAAAGAAAAAGATTTTAGGAATCATACAAAACTTTCATGCATGCTATTTATGATTGAAAATAAATAAAGTCTCCGTTAGTCTCAATTTCTAAAACCCCCTATTTGGCACCCAACCTTCAAAAATACTCCATACTGTACTTTTTGTATTAAAACTTCCAATATAGCGGTACGTTCCAATTACATTCAGCTAGTCAGTTGCAGCTCCCTCGGCTGAACGGAGTGGCTTTTTATATTTTAGATTAACTTCGCAGACCGCTGCGCTAGAATACGTAACGGCTATGGAGTGTATCAATTTGCACCAAATATTCGGAAAAATCATCGGATTTTCACATACAACAAAAATATATAACGTAGGAAAATGTAGCGGTTTTTCTAATCCATAGGAAGATACGCTTTTTGATAATTAGGATTTTTGAATAGTTTATATTTCAATATGGTAAAGGATAAAAAGACAAACGTTAAAGAAAGTTCCTTACTTATTTGTATAGTGGATATACTCGAGCTATAATAATAATTACACTGAGCCATTTTTGCATCATTTTAATGAAAGGTCTAATGGGAGATTCAACTGTGGTAGGACTACGCAACAACTTCGGCTATTGCACGAATGGACAGATTCGTCGGGGTAATTTATTTTTTATTTCTCTTTTTTTTTATTTTAAGTGGTTCAAATTGTGTTTACCGTTCGTGTGCTGACACTAAATTGTGGAAATCATTAACTCCCCCCATAGGACAGGCTGCGCCTAGTGTGGGGGTTAGTATTGTATCAATTGTAACCCTACATATATTAATAAATAATATAATAATAATATAATATAAAAAATGCCATGATCTCAAATACCGACATAAAGTGGAAATGACAGACTTCTGCGTTTCGTCCGGTGAGTCTGGTGAGTGAGGTAGCCGAAGCCCACTTTATTAAAAGGTCGCAACGCGTCTGCAACCCTACGGGTGAACTACATCAGGTGAACTTCCAGCTCGCTTGTCACCTTCTCACACAAAAAAATCCTAATTCCGTAGTCCTACATAGCCGAATAATATTCTCTCAATACTCATTTTACCCTTTCTATCAATAATTCTGGAAGCCTATGTTCACAAACAAATCTGTATATTTTACAGTAAACCTCACCTACTGATATTTATCAGTTCGGTTTAAAGCTAATTCAAATACCTTTAACAAAGTTTGGCTGAAGTCCTGGTTTCTATTCTCTCTCAATACCGCAGTCTGTTTTGGAGCGCGTTATTTTTGCATCCTGTTGACTTGGGGCAAAGTATTATTTGCATAACAATCGTCTTCACTATATTTCGTACCACAATAATAAAAATAAATTAACATTTTAACAAAGTCTCGAAGTTGTCAGAGTATTTGTTATTGAAATAGCTCGTTTAGTAACTGCCACATGAGGATCTCTTTATCGTTTAAAACATTTTCTTCCTTATAAAAGTAGCGGAGTATAACTTTTGGTTGCACAAACGCTCAAATTAGCCATCATCATACGGTCGTTGCACCCTGGACCTACCCCCAGATCTTCTAAACGAGGTAGCTGAAGTGATATAAGGGTGACCTTTGGGATAATTGTCTATTATATAAAGAGGAAAGATTTGATTGTTTGTATGTATCGAATAGGCTCCGAAACTACTTAACCTCAAGGTGTACAAAAATTACCTAGAATATTCTTTACATCGCGTGCGCTGCGAAAACTATTGATGATAGAATAAAATAATGTACTACGACTTTGCAGACCACATCATTATTTACAGAAAATGTCGCGACAGCATATGTCTAACTATTATAGTTATGCCACAATAAGTGTTCTTTTATTTTAAAATTTTGATTAAAATGCCGCCGCTAACAAAGGCTGTTTATTTGTATCTTGGTCTTAATCCTTATAAAAATAAATAACTTCATATTTAAGACTGTTTCAATACCTTCATAAAACTTTTTGAATTAATAAATTCGGACATTCCATTCCTTAGATATTGCAAGTTTAAAAATGTTAGTATATTGTAATTTAACTATCCAAAAAGCTTAGTGACTGACTTAGTAGTTCTTATAATTTTTCAGTCACATTTATGATGTGTGTATGTAATTCCTGTTCAACTGTTAGCAAATTATTAAATACAAAGGCAGTTTATAATATTTATAGCATTTAGTTTATAGCATATTAAAATAAATTAAACTGCCTTTGTATTTAATAATTGCCCAAAAGATCAAGATCTCATCATTCTAGAAATAGTTTCCAGGCGAGGGCATCAAAAATACGTCGTAATGACGAATCTTCTTACCGGAAACTGAAAATCGTCTTACAAGTCGGAGAAAGTCAAGTAGAGTGTTTGCAGCGGCTTGAAAAGCATAATAATATAAATATAAATTGCAATAAAATAAATATAATAATACGAATTCACACTAGGGAATCGAGTTCTGAGCGTTCCCAACGCCCACAAGATTAGCGAGAAAGACAACAAACGTCAACGACTAGAGTTCGTAATCGAGTTTAGCTCACAGTAACAGAACAGCTTTCATGCATTATGCTCAACAGTCTTCCGTCCAAATCGGAGATGAATAAGATCTGCTCTAAGTGTTCTGCCAAAAAATGGGTCGATGAACCAAATGGTATATGCTGTGCTTCTGGAAAAGTTAGTCTCTCATGGACATTTTTAACCAACATCCGAAAGTACAATAGCATCTTTCAAATGACTTCGTTTGACGCGAACTTTTAAAATGGAGGGACAATATATAATATACTGTATTGTAGTATACAAGTTATCATCATCCTCCTGCCCCTATCCCACCTAGGTGGGGTCGGCACATCATGAATCATGTTGTAAGCGGTTTTGGCTATATTTTTACAACCAGCCGCCGGCCTGACGTCAACCCTCCTTGGGAAACAAATACCCAGATCAAATTTCAACTGTGTAACTATCACGGTTCATGTATCTCATAGCCTGTTCACAGAGGGACAGACAGACAGCAGAGTCTTAGTAATGGCCTCCCGTTTTACCCTTTGGGTACGGAACCCTAAAAAGGCTCTAGAGATATAATGTTTCACGGTAGACACGTCCAACTTAAAAGGGTCTCTGAGTTACACCGATTGTATGATCCACTAAAATATACCTTAATAGTCGTAATAGGAGAAGACAGTTAATATTTGACTATTCCTCAGCAAGGTACTGTGTGTAACAAAACTGTGACATGCATGCATTTTATGTTTTTAGGTTGATGGTTTGAGCTACCTGTTTTATAAGGTCGGTACGGAACCCTTCGTGTGCGAGTCCGACTTGCCTTGGCTGGTTTTTATTCAATACTTTGTCAATATGATGGCAAAAAGATATCAGAAAGATGGCATTACATATGATGTCGTGATCACCAGAGACTGTTACCCGTGCGAAGCCGGGGCGGGCCGCTAGTATTGAATAAAGATAATAAAACATGATTTTTTTTTAATGTAATAGAGTGGCAAACGAGCTGGCGGTTCACTTGATGTTAAGTAATAACCGCCGCCCATGGACATTTGTAACACCTGTAGGGTTGCAAATGAGTTGTCATCTTTAAGACATTGGCTCATCAAATATCGGTCAACAAACCAAAGATGGGATGATTTATGTCTGAAGCTATGGGAGACCAGACTTATTTGTCACTTTTACGTGTAACCCCGAATGTCCCGTAATTAAAGCGGAACCATTATCTGGTCTATTATCTATATATCTGGTCTATTGTGGAACTATTATCTGGTGAAGAAATTCATAAAATTATTCACCAAAGACGAAATATTCGGAGTATTTTATGTGTATGATAACTTTTAGTTTTAAAAATGTTGTTAAATACCCGTGCGAAGCTGGGGCGGGCCGCTAGTATCAGGTATATTTTCGCCTTACGAATTTCACGGCATTCCTGAATTCTGATCGTGCTTTTCTCAATCTTAAATGAATGCTTTTCCCTTCTAATCTCAAGAATAAGTTTATGTATTTCCCAATCTCATAGTTTTTTTATGGTGAAAAGGAGCAAACGAGTTATTATTATAACTGACTTATAATAACAAATGATGCATTTCAGTGAACTACAGCGACATTTTGTTAACTCCTCTACTCATAAATTTCCGAAGACTTGCTGACGAGAAAAAAATTCGGTCAAACTCGAACGCCGAGTATTCCGTACCTACCCATTACACCGCCACAACCAAATTGGTAAACAATCATCACTGATTTTCTCAAGAACGAGTGGACCTAGCAAGTTGAAATTTCAAGGTCCTGAATCAACCGGATAAAAAGATATGGGCAAATAAACACTATAAAAAGATATGGGCAAATAAACACTATAAAAAGATATGGGCAAATAAACACTATAAAAAGATGTGGGTCTTACAGCACAAACAAAGGATCAATTCCAAAAAAGATTCAAAATCTCTTTGCAAGGTCGGAGTAATTGGTGAGGGATTGGTCCTGAACGATTTGATTTGACGATTGATTTCTTGTTTTTACGCCAATACTGTACCTATATGAAAAAATCTATTTTGCAGGTTTTTATCATGGTTTATTTCCACAGCTTTAATTCATTGGGCAAAGATGTTTTGCCGAGTCTCGCGTTAAAAATTAGCCTGTATTTTACGAAGATCTAATTTTACTGGAAAAGAGAGAGATTATATCAATAACTAAATGCCGTACCGTACACATGAGCAAAAAATATCGGTATATATAGAAGAAAAATAATATACACTATATGTATGGATATAGCTTGTGCTGTTCAAATTTAAGGGAAGTGTAATTCCAATTTTCGTATTTTAATTGTGTCTTCTGAACCTGAGGGTTTGCAGACGTTTTGCAAACCTTTATAAAATGGGCTTGGGCTTCGGCTAGCTCACTTCTCAGGCGAAATGCTAATTTTGCTAATGCTTTTTTTTTTAATGCGAAAAGTTGTCAAACGAGCAGACGGTTCACCTGATGTTAAGTGAATACCGCCGCCTATAGACATCTGCCACACCCTAGGGTTACAGATGCGTTGACAACCTTTTGATAATTGGGCTCCGGCTACCTCACTCACCAGACGAAACGCGAATGTATTTGTCACACTTCGGCTTTACGCTGGTCTTCTGTGAGGTCGTGGTACTTAGCCGGACGGGCCTGCCCATTCGTGCAACAGCCGAGGCTGCTGCGTGGCCCTACCACTGTAAAATAAAATATTTCCGCTTCACACCGCTCTACTGTGATCCGTGTTACTTTTTTATGATAAAAATTTATTTCCATTAAATACATCACTGTCTATCTAACAGCGAACATAGCGAAAACTGTGCGATCGATTTAAATGTAATATTAAAAACAAACTAAATTTTCTACATGGACTCTATACGAAGTTTTGTTGTATTAGGCGGTAAATGTTCCTTATAATGAGTCGTTACCAGTAAATATATACGATCTACAAAGGCAAACGTTAATCAATTTTTTAGAGGCAGCGAGCCAGAAATCCAGTTATTCATTTCTGAAAACATGAGTTGCCAGAATTACTTTGTATTACGTTGTTCCACTATATTTTATTTTATTTTAAGGAGACAAGTAAAGACCAGCCTGTGATACGTGCAAAACGACTTTTAAACAGGCAAGTCCTTTTCCTTACCGAGGTTGTAACATCGTTAGCGACGACTTGCACTCTATAAATCCATTTTATTTGACGCGGGTCGAGGGCGGTTAACGTTACAGTATTAAAATGCCTGTGCTTTTACAATATTGCCTAAACATAATAATTTGTGTAATTTTTTTATGTAAAATTTTTTTAATATTATTTTCTTGGAAACTTCACCAAAATGCCCTCCGTTTTTTATCCATATAGTGTAGACAAAATCATTTTTGAGCTAGTACATAAGATATAACAAGTAAACAGGAAAATGCTGCCACAAAGTATTCGCATAGAAAACGATAAAGATTTCCACGGCCAATTTATTCAATCTGCATCTCTAACAACGTTCGCCCGCCTCGTCCCGAAGACAAATGCAACAGCTTAGCAGGTGATGCGGAGCTGAGAATTCCACCCAGCAACGTTTGCCTAACATAAATCACGATTCTTTTCGCCTTCCGTGGGAAATGTATATTTCCATTTTGAATAGTTTAAATAGTCCAAGATATTTTGATGTTTCATGTTTCTATTATCATGTAAATATTTTTAAATGAGTTCTTATTTCTTATACGTCATTACACTCGAGGACTCTTTAATGGCTAACTGCTAAAATGAAACCATTGCTACTGATTTGGTTACTACTTACTACTACTTACTGAACTTATACATTACAGTAATTTAGTGCCTCATTTGAAGTCCAGAATCTATTATGTAAAAATATATAAATGTTCATAATATGTATTGGCGTTTTAGTTTTTATGACAAGATCCGCAAAATGTAATACTAGTATTTTATCACAAATCAACTTCATGGTTTTAAGTAAAAGTATACGGAATATTTGGACGTTGGAATTCGACCGTGCACTCAAGCTCAACGTAATTTAATTCCGTAGATTTAAACACGTGCCCCAATTATTGAATGCAGTGGAATCGAGCCAAATCACGTTCTACTTTCATTAGGAAATTACGGTTGTTGACGCGAGATAAGAGACGAGTCATATTAGCTTATCAATTGAAACATGTTAAAGCCGTCATGAAACAGCGCGTATCCAATTGTAATTACAAGTATACATACAAATCTCAAATTAAATAGGCAGTGTAAGATGATTGTTTTGGTTCTTTCTTTTATTCGTGGTATCGAGATCTTTTTATTTCTGATTAATTTCATTATAGCGTTAGTGTTAAATAATGAAGTATTGAAACACAGTGCTTCGACGCTACGATATTTGAACTTACGTATTCCGGGTAACAGACTTAGATGCTCTAAGCAACTGAGCCGAGCAGCCGATATTTTCCCGTTGAGAAAATCTTGATATCTATCTTCTTTAACGCATTTTAGCTATGATTGGTGCCATCTAGTGTACATACTTTACAGCAAGACAAATAGAACTTTCACAGCCAATATTTGAATGAGCTATGTCGCCTTTGCTAATTCTTTCTCTTCTTTTCTTTAATTTAAGAGCTAGGCTCTTGTCAGCGAAGCATCCATGTCAGTTAAATTGTCCTCATCGTATATTTCTCACTTCAAAATATTTTTCGACAATTTATCTATAAAAAATCACATTAAAGTGTCACAAGTCGAAATCACAAGCCATTAGCTATGTAAAGAATGCCTTCTAAAGGAACGTTAGAATATTCCAACAGGACTTTCAAAGAAAGCTTTAGAAGAGTGTATAAACGAAAACCAAATTTTCTTAGGTTCTTAGTATGCAGCAATAAATTAAAGCAGCATTTAAATTCGCTCCAAAGTTACAGCCTGCTACAGCCCTCTGATGTTATTCCTGAAAGTAACTTGTAGATGTGAATATTTAGTAATTAATATTAATTAGTGATATCGATACATTAGTTTTACACGATTTCTCCATATGTTGAGAAAGGTACAACATAATATTATGATTAACGTATAAAATTTGATTTGAAAGAACGGAATGGAAAAAAAAGCATTGTTACTTGTAAAATGGTTAGGTAATCCAAAAATAGAAACTGAAATATCTTTCCAAACTTTCATATTGTTTTGAATCAAATTTTTCGCATAAAAGTTTCATTAAACTAAGGCAGAAGGATGTTTATGCGGTGTACTTTTGCCTCATTAAAACTTTTCATTGTTTGGTTTTTATGATCTCCACAGTCCTTTGTCCGATTATAAATGTATTTTTTTTTTAAACCCTATTTTGTTCGAGGATAACAAGCCAATAATACGCTTTCTTAGTTTAGAAAAATATGACCATTGCGATGTAAATATATTTTGAATATACGAAAGCGTTTACGCTCGACTACCAACCCTTTTTGCGTTTAACGTAGTGATGTAATCTTTATCAGAACTGGCAAATCAGTTTTACATGGGATAAGCAATTAGACAATTGAAAGCTCAACCAGCTCGGTGTAATTTTCTATGATGTAAACAGATGGAATGAATCAGGATTTTAATTATCCGCCGTAATTCACAATTTAAATTATTTTGAGTAATTGAATTCATCACATCAAATCACTCAAATCTTTTTTTTTTTAATCATTGACCTTACTTTGGGATAATATTATCCTGTGTTGTACGGACGTTTTTACAAACATAAATTTGACGCGGAAAAACACCCAGACGCGGAATAACTTATTATATCTTATTCTTATTTTCTTATTATATATAAAAACATTGGCCTTACTTTAGGATAACTTTATCCTGTGTTGTAAAAGGACGTTTTAAAAACATAAATTTCAAGGGGACAAACACCCAGATGCGAAACAACTATCTGTGGGTCACACAAATAGTTGTCCCGTGTGGGAATCGAACCCACGGCCCCCGACGCCGAAGCCGGTACCTTGGCGACTGCGCCACGGAGTCATCAGACTACCACGAAGCACGATCCTTTGCCAGATCCCTCGAATGCCCGCACATTTGCACAGGGCGTTACTCCATCTAGTGGGAGGTCGTCTACGCTATGATGGCTAATACGAGGTTGTCACTGATATCTTCCCCATTTATTTCCCCGTTATTGGTTCTACGTGCTATGTGGCCAGCCCACTGCGCTTCTTACTAGTCTTCTGAGCTGTGTCAGTTACCTTCGTTCCATTGCGGATATTTTCATTACTAACTTACATTATCACACGGAGAAATACCGAGAATAGCCGAACTCACGTAGCTCCCTGTGTAACTTTGAGCTTCCTGTAAACAGTTTTTATAATTCCCATCATCATTATTGCATTCAAGCGCTTGACGTAGTCCTCCTCCTAATAACTTCACTCGAGTACCACGCTTTGATGGTATCGAAAACTTTCTTTTAATTGAAATTATTCGCAACACGGATCGGGAGTACCGCGTCCGTGCTTGAAAATGAATAAATAACGAAGTAGTCATAAATTCTGGAAAGAGTTTGTAAGTTTTGTATATTAAATGTTTTTATTGCTTTAATATAGGGCAATGTCATTCCACTGACACGATGTTTTCCAATAATAGGCAAGTCCATGAGTTCTCATTTGAAAAGAACAATCAGTCTGGAATAGAAAAGTAAGAAACGGGGCCGCCCCACAAAGTGAATTAGAGCCGAATGAATGGCTTCCCAGCCGCTTTATCCTAGACGCGGCTATTTGCTTTCCAATTACGCGAAGCAAAGTTTAATGCAATTTAAACTTAAGACGTATACAGTTTAATTATTGTGAGAAACTTTTAAATTGTTCCATTCGAGAATTCGCAATCCTCTGTATAATATATTGTGTATATTAAGGATAATTTAAACATAATTATAATTATTTGATATGTATTTGATTAAAATCTATAAAAATAATTTCAATTAATCCCGAAAAAAATATTTCTAGTAGTAACTAAATCTAAATAAGATGATTTTTGTAAGCATCAATTATTAAATATTAGTTATAATGTAATATTAAGATATTACCCGAAGCACTAAGTATTTTTTTTTTAAATTGATAGGGTGAGTGTCCATAGTCTCTGTCTCTCATCTTCTTTCGCTCTGAAAGTCCTCCCTATTTAGAGTGCATCGAGAAAGATTCGTAAGCTTACGAAACATGTCCAGCATTTTTTCCACAATTTGTCGTGATATTAGTATCATTTGAGTTATCCACATACCTGTTGATTTCAAATATTCGATTTTCGAAAAATCGAAAGTATTGATTTTAGTTTTCATCAAAATGGAGCCCGAAACTCCTTTGGGTATTTTCCGCAGCGATTAGTTTCACACTACATATTTTCAGATATTGTCATCCAAGCCCGCTTGAAAAATTCATCCTGTAGATACTCGTATATGCGCTTCGACATGGGCACGTCTTTAACAATGTTGTTCCTTGTACGAAGCTTCATTATTCAGTTTACGTTGCCTTTTATTAGTGAATAAAAAAAAAATTAGAAAACTGTTACAAACCTTAACGCGAACAACGTATATACATTATAAAGTTTAATCATTATATAAATTAAAATACCAAGAGACTCGAATGACACCATTAATAATCTCTCTGACAGGAAATTGACAAATGCCAGCCAATCTCAAGGGACTACTGTGCCAAAGGCCTGTCGCTTTGATTATGTAAATTTTCGAGAATCGATATCTCTAATTCTATAAATATTCATAAAAAGCTTTCAAAAATCTGTACGTAACATTAATGGAGATGTGAATTTTGTACATAAATAGACGAAAACTTTCGGTGTTCCGGGTGTGCCCTGGCACGAGTGCCGATTTATCAACTAAGAAGGCCGCCGGTCATCGGCCTTTTAACTTTCCGCAGCGATGAGGATTTTTGTCTATTCATCGATCAAAATTCAAGATTTACGTCTCATTTTCAGTGCAGAGTTCAATATAGTCCCAGTGCTCCTTCGAAATTGGATATGTCTCTCCTTTAGGAAAGTATGTTGTAAAATCATCTAGACACTTAAAAATTATAATAAAATTATGCTCTTCGAATCAACTTGATGCTGTTTTTTTCACTTTTAATATTTAATCATAAATTTAACCTAACTACAACTATCTACCAACATTACATTACCAAAGTACTATATTCCCATTGATATAACAGATATTTAAATAAATATTGAGTTCATTCAGTTTCATTGTTCAGAACTTCATAGAAACTCATGAATTTACAATATCATGCATTTTACATTACGTAAAGAACTAGAGAAGAAGAAACATGTACAATAAAAATCTCGAACTTTCAAATGTACAATAAAATTCATTCCTTACAAACTCGGATGCTCAAGAATAATTTCCAACTAAATGACAGTTTCTGCAAAGTAGCTAAAACTTTGCGGTAAGAAAGCAATGTCGCAAGAAAATTACACTGAAATTGCTCCACAACACTCACTTATTAAAGCTTGAAACTGACAGGCAGGGCATCGTCTGACGTAAATGCCACAACACTAATCTCAGGAAGTGATTTAATATCAAGGACAAACCACTATAATGATTTAATTAGAAGCCAAACAGGGCAGAACGAGTATAAAGGGCTAGCAAGTTTTATTATGTATTGATCCTGATGATACTTAATTGTTTGCAAAACTTCTGTGGTATTACACTGAAATTGGTCCACGACACTCAATTAATAAAGAGCTTGAAACTGACAAGAAGGGAACCGTCCTACGTAAATGCCACAACACTAATCTCAGAAAGTCAATTAATATCAAGGACGAAACACAATTACAATTTTAATAGAAACCGAAAATGGCAGAACGAGTCTAAAGCGATACCAAGGTTAATCATGTATTGATTCTGAAGTTTTCTGAGTGTTTGCTAAATTTTTGTGGCATTAGACTTTGTTATCAAACTCTTCTACATCGTGATAGGCCCAAGTAAATTAATATAACTTTAATCATATAGAGAATTATATCTCTAATACAAGACATATCTAGGCATCCAAGCATATTGCAGGCGGCGTCTCTTGCTAGCATCATCTAATAACCAGCGAATGAATGATGAATTAATCAACATCGTTAGTAAATGGAGGAAATCCTACAAAGCGTGTAGTGTTCGACCCCTCCTGCGTTATAAATAGAGAAGATTGTGTTGACATTTCATCAACAGAGGTTTTCCTCTATTTGCACTACATCAATTTCTATTTTAAATGGGAAGACTTTATTATTAAAAGTACTTGGAGTAGTTTTTGCACATCACAAAAGCACCACAGAACAGATAAGCACAAGGAATTTAAGAAGCAGTGGTAAATTTATTAAGGTTTCCGTTTGCATGTTTGATAATATTTAAAAAGTATTTTAGCCTGAATCGAAGCGGATTTGTCTGTTCCAATTACGGGAGACCCATGTATCGGTCCTAAACATGGTTCGTCACTGTATTAATTAGCTCGGTGGTCGGACAACATTATCTACAGACCCCCATAATGTAGAAGCAGGGCAGATGTATCGCAATATATATTTACACGGAAAGCAGTAAACGGGTTATGGAGAACGCGTCCAAAGAATAGAAAAGATTGAGGTCGCAGCAGCACATGCAGCAAATTTGAAGACAAAATCATTTATACTAGACAGTCTATAAGTCTTAAACCTATAGGGCCTCGAACCTATAGGGCCGAAATCACAAGAAATACTGTCGAATATTGAAAGGAGAGATTTTTCACAAACATTACTTTTCAAACAAATGCTAGACTTAGCGATGACTAAGTCAAACCATGTGCAAGTGTGCGGGAAGTTGATGGATGTGGGTGATCCAGCTTCATGGCAGTGTGGGGGAGGCCTATGTTCAGCAGTGGACTCAAACAGGCTGAAATGATGATGATGATGATGATGATGAAGTTAAACCAGCCACAGTCCATTGCGACAGCTATACTAATCCCTTCAGGAATTACCTGCCATTTGATCATAATTATATTGCAAGAGTTACCGATAAATTTGGCTACACATTAAAAAAAGAATAATTTTACAAGCCTCTGTAGAAGTGCAATATCCTTCGATGAGATCCAAGAGTGTAGAAACTTGAATGTGCATGTGAGATAACATTTTTAAAATGCCCTTTGCTGATAAAATTTATCATTATTTTATTTTAGTGCCACATTCTGCATTCAACTTGAAAATGTGTAAAAAAAATCTATATTATTGAAAATTTTACAGGGCTGTGTGATTTGAACTGAGCTAATTGACCGATATCCTCACGTCGTTGGTTCATTTAATTTTTAGGATTGCTTTGCGTCGCCAACTTATCTACAACGAATTCATAATTTAAGTTTCATCTTCGATGCCGAGACTAAAAGAAAATTAAAATATTAATAATGAAGTGAATTTTTAGTACACAAAAATTTAAATATATTTTCGGTTAGTAAAAATATTAACCACAAAGCTTAAAGCCCAAGTTTTGTAGTTATGGTTTCATTACAGTTTGCATTCCATGCAAAAGACAACGAAAACTACTGTTTGCATTCAAATATTCTGATTCCGCGAGTTTCTATTAATAAAACGAAAGAAATGTGTTTTGTTCTGATTACAGAAAATTATAAGGAAAAGACGATTGAAATTCCGTCTATAAAAGGGGCCCAGAATGCGCTAAGCGGGTGCAGTGGCGGAGCTCGAAAAAAAGAATAAATAAGAGAAAGAAGAAAAGGAAAAGTGGAGAAAGTGACGTGAACAGTTTAATTTTACGTCGCGGATTCACTTCACCGACTTATTATCAACTAAAGTGGATTTAAATAATTCACATAACTTTACCTTTCCGATTACTAAAATTCGGACTTATGTCGGGGATGGGAAACCTATTTACTGAAGCGTACCTATTTATTGGTACTCAAAAGCAGCTCATATAGCTTGAGTCATACGATAGATTATTTATTCTATCTAATGTCTATGTATTTCCGTTATGAGTTCAGCGACAACAGAGCTTTTTATCACAAAACATGTATTAAGTGTCAAGTGTGGTAAATGTTTCTTTATCTATTTTAATAAAATTCACGCTATTGTGCAGCGTGAATTTCAGCTCATAAAAAATATAGGAAATCATCATTTTCATACATTTCAATTTTTATTCTGCGCAGTGTTTTAGTTTCAAACAAAGCGTGCCCTATATCAAAAGTTTTCGATCAAAAAATTCGCCACAAAATAACTGAGTTGGTCAGTATTGGCTCCGTTGATTGGATATTGTGCTTTACACCGATGAATATCGATGACCCATCGCTTGATATATTCTATAAACTGGTTTGGACTCTAACGAGGTAGGCAGAGGTAATCAATACTATCCACACAAATCCCGAATTCCCGCAGCGGCGAAAAACTTTTTTCTACAAATTACCATCCACGTTTATTGCTTTAATATTCTTTTTAACTCAAATTCCTGAAAAAATTTATGAAGTAACCTCAATATTGTACCGCACAAAGCTTAATTTAACATGTTCTCAGAGAGACCTAAATATCTTAACAGCAATTTAGAATGGAGTAGAGGCAACGCCAACAATAGACGACACAGATCCACAGTGTTCAGAGGTAATTATCGATCATACCATCTCAGAAATTTCCTTTAATAAATAAACAAATGAACAAATATTACTTTTTAGCTAAAGGATGGCAGATCAGGCTGGTTCACTTAAGTCTGCAACGTTAAAAATTTAAAAGGAAACATAAAACTATTATAAAAGTGAAAAGTACTCTCTCCATACGATAAAAAGACGCAATTATGTTGAAAGCATGCTGAAAGCTTTTTCAGTTTTAAAGTCACTGAAGAGTAAAATCTGTAAGTTCATACTGTCCGTCTCACCAAAATAAATGTTATCTATTGAACAGAAACTAACCTAAAATAGTAGTTCAACATATTTAGAATGATTAAATAAATAAAATTTTAAATAATATACAGGATTCCTGCAGTATTTAATCATTTGTTAAAAAAATTAATCAAAATTGATCAAATTTTCTGTAATTTTGTGGATTGATAGCGAGATCGACGTATGATTACCCTCCCGCGTTTTGTTAAATATATTTGGGTAAAGGTAGGAGAAATGCCCTTGTATTTGATAGTTTTGGTCATTAGATATTTTATCAGTATCCATATTATAATATTATAAATAATAGATTAGAATATGCTTATTACGTTCCAAAGATCTGAAATAAATTGTGTTGATAGATTATTGGCCATTATTTATAACATTACCTACCTTACCAATAATTAACTTCATTAACCGACCTTAAATAACTATTTATGTTACCATCAATATTACCAATAAGGAGAGGTTTATTACCAATAAGGAAATTTTATTACGTTTTTACATTACACGAAGAATTGTCACACGATTTGGATTCGCCTTCCGCCCGGCCAGACGCCGATTTTCGAGCAAGGGAGTCATTGCCCGTTTAGCTTACTCGATTGGTATCAAAATCCGACATTTTATATATAAACATTCATACACATTTCAAGTTTCCTTCATCTTAAGTGCATAAAATTAACTAAAATTTTCAATAGCCACGGTGACATGTCGTTAAAATTTTCATAGCAAAATATTATTTGATAAGTGTCTGCGTCCTGTAAATAAGGCATACTAGATGAAAAAGCAATAGAAAAGAAAGTGTATAATAAAATAAATTAAGACAAATTTATTACACACTATTTAATTATTATAGGTACATTGCAATAACATGTAAGAATTTTTTGACACTCTTGAACGTCAAAAAGGCGCATTGGGTCTTAAAGTACGGAGGAAAGTAATGAATAATGCCACAAATATTTTATAAAACTTACTAGTGCAAATAGAAGTCGGCTTTTCTGAACATATTTATGCCGCAAATAATAAATGGCCAAGTAGGGTGATGAAAAAACACACGAATTTATCTTTTACAAAATATGCTCGAGATATTGTATGTAGTTCATTCCGTGAAAGTTCCAGCAAACCATCAGAGTAACTTGCCTATAACTTTGCAAAAAGATGAGCAGTTATTAGAGAATCCTAAGTCCTGAGCTTGAACATAGTTATTCAGAAGAAAGTGAAATAGTAGCCTATATTTGTCCCACTGCTGGGCAAAGGCCTCCTCTGTACAGAACGTATTAGGGCTTAGTCCAGCACATGAGAGCGGTAGACTTACATAACTCCAAGCTTTTTTTTGTCATTATTTTGAAAATCTGCATAGTTTACTCACCATTTTTTGCACAATATGTAGTTCTTCAGTGAATGTAACTGTTTCTTCTACTTCCCACTCGATGGAGAGCAATGCTCAAAAGTTCGGCATGCTCCTTAGACGAATACGCCAACGAGTCATCTCCCCTTTTTAAAGGTCAATATTTGCGGCGAAGCTTTGTAGTTATGGACCAAGACGTCCTATTGGTTGTATAACACATTATATTATAGTATCCCATTAAAGAATTGCAATTTTCTCTTGCATAGCATCAGCGCTAGTAAAGAATACCTCCGCCTTTGTTATAAAGAGCTCGCTGTCCGTAATGAAAATACTTTAAGGAGATGTTGCGCTCTCCTGTAAACAAGAAGCTAATATCATAAATACCTCAATAATTTTCTTATACCTCAAATATTTCTTCAGCGTTATCTGAATAGCGAAGGCTTCGGTATTTCTTATTTACTGGTTAAACCACTGGACAATAATCAATTACATGTAGCATGCTGAGTAGTATTGAATAACTTGTCAACTGTGAGTTTGATCGGTTTATCTGACACGATCTCAAAATATTCAGAACTTAAAACTTAAAATTATGAAATCACCAAATCATTATTTTCAATTCTTTATTTAACTTTTGCAGCATCTTAACATGTTCTGTGATTTCTTTATGTAACAACCAGCATTATATATTTTTCTATAAGGATTTGAAAAATTGCTCCTAAATGTATAGCTAGAATTGTTGTTTAACTAAAAGATTAAATATTAAATACTTTTGTAGTGTAACTTATATACTTATACTTAAAGCACGAACACGTTTATACATTCATAAATATAAGCATTCGTTAACTCAAACGCATACAAATAATAGACAATATATATAATCCGGATGTGATCCCAAATGTTTCTTTATTTAAACTTAATTTATTTATCGAATTTTGAATGTTAAGAGGAAAATAGTTTCAGAGTTTTGCAACTGATAGGGTGAATGAATTTTTATGACAGAAATTCTTTGGGAGGAGAGTAAGTGAAGACTAATCGACAGAGAGGAAAAGTACCTAAGTCAATATTTTTTTCACTAGACATTAAGAAAATATATTCACGCCATGCAGTACGTATTAAATACAAATGAAACCAGTAATGGATATTAGTTCTAAGATCTAAGATCTAACCTAACTACCGAAGGCTCTTGTGATCAGAAGTAAACTAGGGCTTAGCATGAATAATCTGCTCATTAAAACCAAATAAATCTGTTGTATACGAATTAATAATATTCTAAATATTTAATTATTATCAGAATGGACAGCTTCGTCGAAATGTAATTTTTCTCAAAATTTATTAAAAAAAATAGTGCGTGATTTTGTAGTTTACGCTTTTCTTTAACTTTGTTTTTCCTACAAAATTCGTTTTGTACAAGTAAATTAAAGAAAAAGAAGGCCAAACAACCCAACCGAGTTCCGTTGGGCCAGACCGATATGTCAGATTTCCATCTTGACAACTTTGCCGAATTCTGAAACGAAATGAAATAACACTACGACGGTCGACAAATATTTTCGCCATCTGATGGAACTCCATTTTGTTTTGACTTGGAAATTGATTTATGAGTTTGCAACTAACTAAATCTTTCATTTGGTCAACAATCTAAAAAAAAAACATTTAGTCCTACTAAATAGAACACTCATTTTTATTTCGTTAATTCAATATGACATGCATATTATGAGTACATTGAAGCTAATGTAAATGGAACCATAAATTGTAAAACTCAAATGTCAGTGTGATGATGAAAAAATTGTGATATTATTCTTTTTTTTTTTAATTATTTCTGTTACTAGACTAGGGGTGCCAACCATACTTTATAATAAAGTATTTTACTTTATTTTCTGTAAAGATACTTTATAATTTTGAATAAAAATGTGGAAATACTCTATTTTTCAATATTTACTGTGATGCATAAAATAAGACAATTTCTATGTATGTACCAAGATATATATTTTTCAGTTAAAACAGAACGCAGATTAGAAGAAAAAAATAAAGAAAAAAAAAACATTAGAAGCTTTTGCGGTTAATTATATTTTATGATTTGTCAAAAACAATCTTTCAAAAAATACTTTTTTGGAGTTTTTAATGTCCATTCGTGCAACAGTATTCACTGTTGCACTAATGGACATTAAAAACTCGATTTACAGTACTTAAATAGAGTTTTTAAAGATGTACAATTTTTTTTTAAATATATTGGCACAATTTAACACAAGGTATTTTTTTTTGTTTATCACTATATAAGAAAATTTATAAGTTCCCGATAATATAAGCGTATTAATTTTAGGGGAAAATTCTTCAAACAGGAAGTAAATTGGTTTTCTTTGTCGTTGATAAAGTTGCGGTCTTCGTCACAAAAATACAGGATCTGCTTGACAGAGGGATAGATTATTGCCGTCAAAAAAAAGATCAGTTTCCTATAAACTTGTACTCTAACTTTATCGGCGTATCGGCTTTTAAATATGTTATTATCAATGAACTTTTTTTTTCATGTCTCTAACTCCCGCCGTAAAAGAATAACTCATCTGTGACAAAAAAGCTCCGTGCCTATGAAAGTATTTTCAACAGATCTTGCAATCACTGCTAAATAGGACGACAATATTAATGATATACCGTTTCCGTTCTATTCTAATCTTCCGTAATTTGTCACTTACATCGTTCTGGTAAGACTAGAGGTAATAAAAAAAGTGGTTTATAATATACTAGCGGCCCGCCCCGGCTCCGCACGGGTATTTAACAAAATTTTTAAAACTAAAAATTATCATACACATAAAATAAAATATTCCGAATATTTCATCTTTGGTGAATAATTTTATGAATTTCTTCATCTTTTAATGAAATACCCTTGAAATTACGTCATGAAGATCGAAAGATCGCTGACCACGTAAAAGTGACAAAGAAGTCTGGTCTCCCATAGCTTCGGTCATAAATCATCGCATCTTTGGTTTTTTAATGCAGATAATTCGGAGAACCTGTAAATGAATATGACGTTGCAGATTACGCGTTGACCGATATTTGATGAGTCAATGTCTTGATTTAAAGCGTCTCTAAGATGAATGTTTCACCAGCCCTCTGTGATTACGAGATAATATGTAATTCAATCTTTCTGATATCTTTTTGCCATCATATCGACAATGTATTGAATAAAAACCGGCCAAGTGCGAGTCGGACTCGCACACGAAGGGTTCCGTACCGACCTCACAGAAGACCGGGGTAAAATAGAAGTGTTATACTTTTACGTTTCGTCTGGTGAGAGAGGTAGCTGGGGCCCACTTTATTTAGATAAAGATGGCAACTCATTTGCAACCCTACAGGTGTTGAAAATGTCCATGGGCGGCGGTTATTACTTAACATCAGGTAAACCGCCAGCTCGATTGCCACTCTTCACATTAAAAAAATCATGTTTTAATATCTTTATTCAATATAGCAGTATTACACTTACATATTGACAAAAATACTACTACTGTCAACATTATCTATAAAACCGGCAAAAAAATTATGTCTGTTTTATGGGAGCCCCTCTTTTTTATAATTTTTTGTTTTTAAGTATTTGTTGTTATAGCGACAACAGAAATACATCGTTTGTGAAAATTTCAACTGTCTAACTATCACGATTCATGAGATACAACCTGGTGACATATGGACAGATATACGGACATACAGACGGACAGCGGAGTCTTAGTAATAGGGTGGCGTTTTACCCTTTGGGTACGGAACCCTAATAAGTCCCAGTAATAATGCAATGGCTTAAAACAGGTAGCTCTAACCATCAACCTAAATGCATACAATTGCATGCATGTCACAGTTTTGTTACGCACTGTACCTTGCTGAGGAATAGTCAAATAATAACCGTCTTCTCCCATTATGACGATTAAGGGATATTGTAGTGGCTCATGCAATCGGTGTAACTCAGAGACCCTTTTAAGTTGGCCGTGTCTACCGTGCAGCACTATATCTCTGGGGCCATTTTATGGTTCGGTACCCAAAGGGTAAAATGGGACTCTATTACTAAGACTCCGCTGTCTGTTTGTCCCGCTGTCAACAGGCTGTATCGTGATAGTTACACAGGTGAAATTTGATCTGGGTGTTTGTTTCCCAAGGAGGCTTAACGTCAGGCAGGCGGCTGGTTGTAAAAAATATGGCCAAAACCGCCTACAACATGATTCATATTGTTCCGACCGCACCTAGGTGGGATAGAGGCAGGAAGATGATGATGAATTGTATTCTTGTCCCTCTATTTTAAAAGTTCGCGTCAAACAAAGTCATTTGAAAGAGGCTTTCGGATGTTGGTTAAAAATGTTCAGATGGTGAATGATTATTTATGAAAAGATTTTTTACTGGCTGTTGCGGCTCCTCAATATTGTGGAGACTAACTTTTCCAGAAGCACAGCACTTACCATTTGGTTCATCCACCCATTTTTAGGCAGAACAGTGAGCAGATCTTATTCGTGGCTTAGAATTGGACAGAAGTCGTAGTAGTTGTTGTCTTTCTCTCTAATCTTGTCGGCGTTGGAAACGCTCAGAGTTCGATTACCTAGTGTGAATTTTTATATTCATTTTATTTTGCTCTTCAAGCCACTGCAAACACTCTACTTGACTCTCTCCGACTTGTAAGACGATTTTCAGTTTCCGGTAAAGATTCTTCATTACGACATATTTTTGATGCCCTCAAATAATTCAAAAAGTTATATAAAGGTATTGAAACAGTCTTAAATATGAAGTAATTTATTTTTATAAGGATTAATACCAAGATACAAATAAAGAACCTTTTCTAGCGGCGGCATTTCAATCAAAATTTTAAAATAAAAGAACACTTATTGTGGCATAACTATAATAGTTAGACATATGCTGTCGCGACACTTTTTGTAAATAATAATGTGTTCTGCAAAGTCGTAGTGCATTATTTTATTCTATCATCAATAGTTTTCGCAGCGCACGCGATGTAAAGAATATTCTAGGTAACTTTTGTACACCTTGATTAACATTATTGGAGTTTTAGCAAGGATCCCTAATTTTTTTGAAAATATAATATAGCCTATATTAACCGGGGATAATGTAGCTTCCCAACAGTGAAAGAATTTTTCAAATCGGTACAGTAGTTTCGGAGCCTATTCAATACATACAAACAATCAAATCTTTCCTCTTTATATAATAGAAGAAGATTAGCAAAAAGCTGAGTTTTGTGAGGGCTCGCATAGTTTTTCTAATATACGGTTATCATTTTTACGACAGTTTTTTTTATTATTTTTTAAATAAAGGATTATTGATATGGGCATCAGTAAGTTATTCATATTACCAAAAATTTTCAGATATTTTTTTTAATTCTTTTAATAAATAAATGAAATAAATAAATATTTTAGGACACATTTTTTACATAATGTTCTCTAGTCCCAGACTAAGAAACGCTTGTACTATGGATACTAGAAACCTAATATACATACTTAAACATACTTTTCTTTTGTAGAGAAATACATATATAAACACCCAGACACTAGAAAAACAATATGCTCATCACCTAATATTTTTCAAACAGTTGGGATCGAACCCACACCCTCTGGCACCGGAGGCAGGTACGCTACCCACTACGCCATTCGGGTCGTCAAACTAAAATCGTCAAATCAAACATTAGTTGGTACTTATTGGTAATTATATGGTAATTCTGTAACATTAGGTTCCCCTCTACCTACATTTTAAAATATATGAATCTTTAATATTAGTTATCTATCAATGGGAAATCGTCTATATAATGCTCATCCATCAAGTCTTTCCACTTTTGAAAACTTGACACATGTAAAACCAATAGATGTTTCCTTTTCCCCAATATCTACAACAGCTATATCTAATGTTTTCGTTAGAGGGACTATAATTTTCCTTATATTATATTATATCTTCGCCATAACCTAATGCTCCATTGACTAACCCATTTTGAACCCAAACATTAATTGAACGTAATGTAAATTTTGATCCAACCAATAAAATAATAAATGGTTCTAGGCCACGTAATAGTTCTACATTTGCTAATTTTGCCTAAGACCAATTATGATAAGCTGGAATATAAGGAACTGAAATTCTTTTAACTTTTGATTAATGAATTATTTTACAATTTCTTTTACAAAATGTCACGTTTTGATGTCACTATGATATCTCGATGAAAATGGATGACTTGGCCTGTATATCCAAATTGACCACCTTTTGAATTCTACATATATTGTAATAATCGGGTGAACTTGAGCAATTAATTTTTCTTCAAGAAATGTTAACTTTTAACATTTTACCTTAAAACATTTAAAACATATTTGAGTATTGAGTTTAATTCTGTTGCAGCGATGTTATCTCTTTAGTTTTCTAAAAGATGGCGTTAGAAGTACAATAATGTATCCAAAAAATAAATACAAGAAATACAAATTATAATTTTTTGACAGACAACACATCTAGATATGAAGAAGAATTACTATGTAAAAGCACAAATCTATAGGCGTGACAGTTTTTCAGTAAAGCATACCACAAAAGTGCTCAGGTTCTGGGATTGTGTTAGGGCTCACTTTGCTCGCCCTAATTATATTTAGTTTCCACTCAATTTATAACTTTGATGTCAGCGATGATAGGGAAATGGTTGTTTTTTATGTGGAGAAGGTGGCAAACGAACTGGCCTTTAAGTTGGTTTTAGGTGATTAATTTCTATTTCTTTTGTGTCAATAGTATTGCATCGGCTAACCAAACGAACAATGCCATTTATTTTCACACTTTGTGTTCTATAAAATAGCCACAAGGGACAGCGATTTGGGTTATCTTCCGCTAAGAAAAATTACTCCGAACTTGCAAAGTGACAAATCGCCTGGCAAATGTTCACTTCTGCTCCGGACGCTAATGTTCCTATAAATTTTTAAAATCTCAGTAAAGGATATAACACTGATTTTAACTTTTTTACGATTAACACAATAGGAAATGTTTTCTGTATGTTGAAAGGTATAAATGAATTGTCGAACAAAATATTTGGCCCTCGTGGAGAACAAATACATAAATAAGACAGCACAAAAAGGCATTTGGCAAGATGACCTTCTAAACCTTTGCTCAATTCTTTTTTTTTTTTTGGGAATAGGAGGCAAACGAGCATGTGGGTCACCTGGTGATAATTCGTTGCGTCCAATCCTCTCAACACTCATCAAGTGGTGTAATATTAATATTTGCTATTCATATTAATGTATTGCATACAATTCTTCAAGTATTTTTTATTGATTACTTGACCATGGTCAGGTACGCCCCAGGTATTGTTAATACCAATAAAAACATATATAATAGAAATAAAAACAATTTTACTCGCATTACTGAACTTTAAAACACTACAATACCTCCAGTTCATTCCAATCATTTGAGAAGCCATGGTAGTTTTTTAACATGTAAAGTGTTTATAGATATAACATATTTCATAAAGTATCATCATATATTCGCTGTAGTGATGATATGTACAAAATGACACAATTAATTTTCAGATTTTTAGTGCCAAAATAAGCAAAGCTTATGGATAGAAAGTACTAATACATTGCCAACACTACATTGTAGATATTTACGTATTTTAATTGACATTAAATAATACATTTCAATATTTTTTCATCTCAATATTTTTCAGTAAGTAAGGACAGACTGAAGCAAAAGATAGGTATCTACACTGTATCAACTAATCCTTGGAATGGTAAATATTTCCCGAGTTGAATAACTATAAAACACCGAATAAAAGTGAATAAATCATAGCAGCCATTAATTACTGAATTCTAAAGAAACGTCCTACACTAAAAATATCTGGCACACTGACTCAAAACTTTCCAGACGGATATTCGAGAGCCAAATTCGTTTAATATTTGATTTCAACTCACACATAAAATTCCTCGCATAAGTTCAAAGACGAGAAGAAAATTTATAAAACATTCAATCAAAGGCAATCGAACTTTGTATGGAAAATATCTTTGGTACGGTTTCAGACTTTTGCCAACATTCATGAGTTTATTTACTAGGCAAGTGAGCACACAGGATATACCTACACAAAGCATACACAAATAACCAATCAAGTTTTGATTGGAAATATCTTTTAAATGTTTTAAAAAGTTAACATTTTTTGAAGAAAAATTAATTGCTCAAGTTCACCCGATTAATACTCAGGGAGGCTTTTCTAAGTGTATCCATTTTTTTTATTAAATTCTAGACATTAATAATGTTATATAAAAATGATGAATATTTAAAATCACTCGTAATTAATTGATTACCTTCATTTTAATTAAAGTGCGTGATTTATGGGCAACTCATTTATTTTACGCGCGAACATTAGAACTAACACGCACACAAGTTCGTTTCAAAAGTATACGACGCATTTGTGAATGACTACCGCATTGTCAACAAGTTCTGTTTTTTAGGGAATAGAATGGTAATTTTTTTGAAAAAAAAGTTTATTTTTATTTCAATAAACAATTATATCACCGAGTTTGAACCTCCTGTGTGAATTTGGGCACCTTTAGAAAAGCCACCCTGTATATCCCCGGCCAAGTCATCAATTTTCATCAAGATATCATAGTGACATCCAACCGTGACATTTCGTAAAAAAAATTGTAAAATAATTCATTAATCAAAAGTTAAAAGAATTTCAATTGCTTATATTCCAGCTTATCATAATTGTTCTAAGACAAAATTAGCAGAAGATTAGTGTAGAACTATTAGGTGGCCTTGAACCATTTATTATTTTATTGATTGGATCAAAATTTATATTACGTTCAATTAATGTTTGGGTTGAAAATGGATTAGTCAATGGACCATTAGATTATGGCGAAGATATAATATAATATAAAGAAAATTATAGTCCCTCTTACCAAAAGCCACAAGTAATAATGGTTCGATTTGAAAATTATTCTCATTCAACATATAACAACAGCGGCTGTATTCCAAAATTTTGGAAAAGTTGACATATCAATTGTTCCAAAAAACATTTCCCATTGCAATTATCTTTTGCTTTTACAATACACAAGTCACAAGGCCTAATATTAGATAATGCTGTTGTAGATACGTCCTTACAACACCGGATAATTTTATCCTACAGTAAGGGCAATGTTTTTCAAATAAAAAGATATTTTGTAGCGGCTTAATATAAAAAGTTATGCTTTTACAAGTGCTATATAATTAATAATAAAGTGAAGAAAATATCAAATTGCAGTGTGCATTATATGGGTTTTCTGAACAACAACGGCTATAAGCACCTGCCTCTGGTGAAGGCGGTGTTAGTTTTCTAATTTATTTTGTTATTATAACGGTTTAATCTGAGCTCAAATTGCCGATCGAGATAAAAGCCTCTAATTACTGCAGCCTTAGGCGGGCTCAGGTCGAATCAGTATTCCGTTACATTGCTCACTTATATATAGTACTGGTATAGACCGATGAATGATTTATTTAACCTAAATTTATGAGACAAGGCATATCGCTCAGGGAAAGTGGTCAGCACGTTTGTTCACGTCTCCACATCCACTTGCCATAGACCAGTGCGATAGTAGGTTTTTTATATTCTTCACTTTCATGAAACATGAACAATAATTGTTATCTCCGTCTACCCTCATAATGGTTTAAAGATACGAAGTCAGTATTTGGTATTTCAAGTGAATACTATCTTATCAAGCGTATCGTTGAAACAAATATTTCATCTAGTGTGGGCATAATTATGTACAAATATTTATATTTCATTATATTAATACATAAATATGTAATAATACAAAGAAATTATTTAAATAAAGCTAAACCGGATGGCAGTATAGAAAAAGTCACATTAAGTACAACTGTCAATTGATCACTCGTTAACTGCTTTTGCGCACCGTACTGCGTCTTCGAATACTGGGCGTAGGTTTGTGTGAACGATAATTTATCGCTCTGAGTCTGGTCTTTTTCCGTGATTATTCACATCTTCCGGATTCCCGCCCAGACGCTTTAATCATTGAGTTAAACAGCTGTTTGCTACACCTACAAAAATCTGAACGTCTTATCTGCATTGTTTTTTCGCATTTCAAGCATTGCTCGAGCCATCTATTGTTACATTCAAATTACTGTTGTACTTATCTTAAGTTCAGAGAAAAGCACTATAAAAATTTAAATTAAATTTTATTTTGAGAAAACATTGTGAAAGTAAAGAACCATTGAAAATCTAATCAAGTCAGCACCTACTTTCTTAGTTATGGAGAAGGATGTTTGTTTTCATTATTCCTTTGTTTGCCTCAAGAAGTAATCGAATGTCTCGCGATGTGAGTATGGATAAGCAGGTCTCGGTCGCAAATACACCACCCCTCTGTTTTTCAAATTAAGCTCTGCTCAAAGTTTTATTTCAGAAGGACTTAGATGTTTTTTCTCCGTGTGGTTCTGTAAAACTTTTATTCCATTCAATTAATTTTTTTGTTGACATATACATTTTACACCTTGAGTTTGACGTTTTAGTAGGGATCCCTATTTTTTGATCACTTTGTCCTATAGATATATACGATGATAAAATATAGTCGTTTGGCGCCTTTGATAAATTTTACGTAATTGGTGATGCGATTGAGAGGATGATCTCACTCGCTGACGTCTACAACACCCGTAAGGTCATATCAATGAGCAGCGGTTATCGCTTAACATCAGGTGAACCGACAGCTCGCTTGCCACCGTTAGTGCCATAAGCACTTAGTATTCAGCTATAGAGTCAAATGCGGTTATAGGAAAATACGCATAAAAATTTAATTCGATCATTTAAGTTATTACATTTACCTGATTTCGAAATCCTTTGTCTTTCCTGTAGGGATTTATGAAAATAGTAATAAATCATATCTTTGTACAAACCGCATATCTACTTTTAAATGCTGGCTCTGGTGTTGCAGATGTCCATGGACAGCATTAATCATCTAACACCCTTTTTTTACGTGATAAAGTGGCAAACGAGCTGGCGGTTAATGTTAAGCGATAACCGCCGCCCATGGACTTTTGCCACACCCATAGAGTTGCAAATGCGTTGCCACCTTTAAATAAAGTAGGCTCCGGCCACTTCTCTCACCAGACGAAACATAGAAGCGTAACACTTCTACTTTACGCCAGTCTTCTGTGAAGTCGTGGTACTTACCCGGACGGACCTGCTCACTCGTACAACAGTGAACATTGAAAAAACTGTATACCACCATTTCACTTACCGACATTTCTCATATGAAAAAAACTAAAAATAAACCTTTTAATATTAGACTCTTTATAGTAAATGTAGGCACATAGTTTTACGTCTTTATTATTTTTAAAGTAACTTTTACCACTGTTTTAGAAGCAACAATTTCCGGCCAATTTGACAGTGTTGGTTCGTCGGGTCGAGCGTTTCTGAATTATTTATCCGTAACGCCGCGTTTCGGGACAGCGTGCATAATTACTACGACACGAGGATTCCCACTTTACTTGTATTTAAGCGACTTCTTCATTCTTCATCGTACCATTTTTTTTTATTTTCGAAATGGACGCCGTTGCTAAAACGACGATCTCAGTGCATGAAAGAGAGTTCACGGCAAATAGTTACAAATGAAAAGGGAAGGATGACTAAATTAATTTTTGCCATAAGTGAGTGTACGATATTCTACTGGGTTTAGGCGACTTACCGCAACAGTCCTCCTGCAAAACGTGTCTTGGAATTGGCTAAAGAGAGCCCGGGCAAGTCGGCACAGCGCAGATATTAAAGTCCCGCAGAATATATCGCACAAGGGTCCATAGATCACTGAGCACAGTACTTCCAGGGTGAAAGAGATCTCGAGAAGAATATATGTATGAATGTAATTGCACGCAACAAACTTCGGTGCGTACGCGGCGATGACAGCAATTCGGATCTTTCACTGACTCGACTGCCGCTAGTTTGTGTGGCGCTAGTAGTAGCCGTAACTGACACGTTAAAGATTGAATTCAGACATAACGGCTGATTGCCAACCCAGTGAAGAAAAAATAATAGTAAATAAATAGCATTTAGATACTCCAAATTGTGTCATCTTATTAAGTATGTTTAGAATGACTATAAAATTATATGAATTAAACTACTCTTGTTCCAGTACGGAACAGTGAGGTAAGATTAGGTTTTATAATGTAGGTACTTCGCATTTCAAAATCAAATGGGAAAGCGTATTACATAATCTCCTTTTTCTGTGACTGGCAGGACAACCTCAACGCCCTATATATATTTATTTAGTTCTATATGATCCCTAATAAAAAACAAAAGTGGATATGAATAATTCAGTGTTGAATATATTTTTAAAATCCTTACTACACTTGATAGCCTCAGAAGGCGGTGCATATTCTAACTCAACGTTCCGTTAAGTTAATCTAAAATACAAAAAGCGCTCCCGATCAATGTAGCTGCCACTGACTAGTTCAATGTAATTGGAACCAACCGCTTAATTGAAAGCTTTAATGGAAAAAAAGTACATTGTGCTTCCGGGGATGACTGTTTGATAAAAAGTTTAGAAATTGAGAACGACAGGAAAAAGCTTTCGTATAGACCTTATTTTTTATTTATAATTACAAATTATCCAAGAGTACCCCAGTTTGTTTGATTCCATACATTTTTCTTATGAAATTGGCAAAAGATGCAAATGATGGTAACCAACCGCCAGCGATAGACAGCCGACATATCGAAGAGGTATGCGGGCGTCTATCGAAAGGCTTTTGGCATCGGTTATCTTTTTCACCGTACATTACATAAAAGCATAGGTTTTGTGGGCTCCAATTTTTTGCTTGCCTCTTCATTTATGTTGTCTTTCTTATTTAAATTGTTACTAAACCCTTTATATGAGGTTATTCCGATATATAAATATGGGAAAGATATATTAAGAATGTAAAACAGGTCCAATAAATGTTGAATTAAAATACAGTTTCTGTCAAAGTTTATCGGCGTCCTGACTCACATTTCGCGCCTAGATTAATGTGATAGAAATTTAACGTAAATTATATGTAATAGCTTCGCTGGGGTATTAGCTAGCTAAGTTTCATGCGTAATGGAATAAAGATTTGAAAGCCTTTATATATTTATTGTAAATGTGAAACTTAAGTTCTCTTAAGTTGTTCTTAGGAAACAATTGTGAGGATCTTGTGGTATGAATTGAGCCCGCATATTAACAAAACTCTGGGCAAAACTTACTACAACAGTTCCTATAACTTGATCGACCTAAGCTTAAAGTAGTGATCAAGAGTTAAGGCCCATTTACACGGTGCCAGTTTCTTGCCTGTTGTATACAATTAAATTGAAGCAATAAATGAGTTGCATGGTCTAAACAACAAATGGTCTTAACAATTATTGCGCGCAATTTATTGCATTCAATTATTGCTCTTGTATGTACAAGAAAATGGCATCGTGTAAATGGGCCTTTACGATAAAGGCCTCCATTCGCGTGGTGATTATTTTAAAACCTAAATTGTATCAAATGTTAAATCCTCCTTAGCATATACAGTGCGGAACTTGTGCAATAAATGTAGATAAACTTAAAATTTGCCTACCGCATACAATTTCAAAATTACATTTTTATTATTTAATGAGTAGGATTGTTAAACGAATGTTTAAACAAACTGCACTCTAAATTTGGCAAATTATGCAGATATTATTAATATTAAAAAAAATCACTGAGAATATTAAATTCTTATCAGATTTTGCAGCATACTACAATTGTCCTGTGGGTATAGCGAGCATTGCAGGCAGTAATTTGTTAAGTCTAAGAATTTGAAAAACAATGTATTAGTATCTTCAAATAAGAATATTAAAGGACATTCAAAACAGTATATAAATCATAAAAACTTTAAGCTTTTTTGTACATTTCGGTTAAATTGCCAAATTTGCCGAGTTTTTCAAAGTTGCGCTGACAAGTTGTTTGCAGTATGTAAATTCCTGGGGAACAGCTGCCCTAACAAAAAGCCCGCCTTCGTGTCCGCCGACGGGCTTCGTAATTACATAATTCATGAGTGCTCTCACACCACACCAACGCACCGTTTGTCCCCTTTAAATCAGTGAGTCGTCCACAAGCCATTTGTCCGTCAAAGGTTCTACGTCAAACGTTCATAGGTGTTCAAATATTATTTAGTCATAGGAACTGCTTCGAATCGATTAATCCACGCGTTATAGTAACTTACAAATGTTGAAACTTTACATAAGCTTATACATTTAATACTCCGACTAAATCTATTATATATAATAGGTTATACTTGATTAATTAATTAGGTTCTTAATTAATTTCATTCAACTAACTCATTGTCTGTACTTTTTTAATTATAGAATAGTAAACGATGCTGGAGACGACTAACAAGCAACTTTCATGGCAACAAAATTTCTCTCTACCCTTTCCACTGACTATTCCAGATTATCGAGTCGATATAAAAAATAGGCTAAATCTTACAAGTTACTGATTGATATTGAGACAAAATAAAATATGTATAAAAATTATTCAGGCGACAGAAATAAATACAGACAGTAACAAAGCAATAGAAAACCGTTAGTTTAAATTAACTTAAGGTTTTCTACTGTGACAGCTTACATAGGCCAGTATAATCTTGTAATTACCGAACTTCATAGAAGGTCGGATTTTTGCTTTTTTGTTTCGTCCTGAGAGTGATGCAAACGGTGCACCATGCTCTAAGTAGCTCAAAAATCACGAAAATGTTTGATTAGAGCCGTAATATAACTTTTAAAATTAGATTACCAATTCGGAAAGTAATTTATCTGCTTAGATTTTTTAATTGGGCCTATCAAGCTCTTGTTTTCTCGTGAAATTATCTTAATCCTTTAAGTCAAGTCTACAACCACCGCTGGTGTGAAATAAAGTCTTAAAAAACGTAAATGTTAATTAAAAAAAAAATAAAATGCACCAAGCATTGCTTGAAATGCGAAGAAAAGCAATGTAGATAAAAGACGTTGAGATTTTCGTTGGAGTGGCAATCAGCCGTTTAGCTTAGTGCTTAAAGCGTCAAGGCGCGAATCCCGAAAACGTGGTTGTAACTGAACCCCCCTTCATGCATATATATAATTAAACTTATATATATTTCTGCCCCGTTATACGAATAAATCATATAAAATCATTACGTGACCAGGATAAATTATTGATCTTTCTATAGGATCTTTCTAAAGGTAATATTATTGTGATCGTCATATTCAGTAGGACCTCATTTACGTGGTGTTTATTTAGTAACTTGATTCTTTTAGGTGTATCTTGGATAGATAAATATTCACTAGTCGTGGTATAAGCCAGAGATAATACTAGATTGCTTTCTTAAAATGAGATGGCGCTGAAGTCATATTCATATCGGCTCCGTATTTAATATTATACTAAAAACAGAAAAAGTTTGTAAATATCTAGTTTAAGTGCATAAATAAAATGTTCTATCTACAAATTTAAAGTGACAGTGTTATCTACAAATTTGGACACAAGGAAAACTTGTTATAAGTGTTATAAAAACAGCAGTGTTAGTGACAATTATAAATACAATATTGGTGAAAAGGATGTGAATAGTGGAGAAAAGGAAAGTGTTTATGCAAGTACAGTGTTCAAATACTGTTTCAAAAGTTTAAAAAAAACTTAAAACCGTAAAAAAACTTGTTATTGTAGTGCGGCACGCATGCCATACATTTCATTGCAATTAGTCATCGCAACGGATTTTTACTTTAAAAACCTATGCGAAGTTTGATCATGTCCACAATTTCGTCGTGATTAGTTGTGGCATGATGGCTTAATGCAAGAGACATCGACTTTAAAATTTTTATCCTGAGTTCTAATCCTCAGCAGTGAAAAATACTTTTTGTGTTTGTTGTTTGTAATAGTTGTCGAAACAATTTTGACTTAAGCGAATTCAGAAATTTCTTAACTTATATAACTTCTGGTATTGAGTTTAATACAGAGACATCTTTAGTGATTTGGCGCTAAAAAACAATAATTTAAAAAAAGATGTCATCTAAGGAGACTTTAATAACCACTAAAAGCAACCAAAAGAGGGCAGCATTAGTAAAATGTTTTAAATGTAAAAGTTCTATTCAGATTAAAGAAACGTTACAATGCTTCATATGCAGAAACAGATACGAGTTTGATTGTGCGGGTACAAGCGAAAAATTATATCGACTGATGAATCAAGATTCAAGAATGAATTGGAAATGTAAGCAATGTGTACATAGGATCCCACAATCAATTAATAACGACTTATCTAATGTTACAAATAGGAAAAAACGAAACCTAGAAAACCTAGAAAATAAAAACCTTACATTAAAAAACTGTAGTAGAATCGAGAACAAAAGTACAGAAGTATTACAGAAAACACCTCAAAAAGCATACAACGATCATGACTCTCAAATACAAGATTCACACATACTTACAGAAAACGAATTATCTATAGAATCATTTTCAACACCTGACAAGCTGTCGAAAAGCATGGATGGAACTATATCTCACACTATCACGATACAAGAACTAAAAGAAAATATTTCACATTTAATGAAAGAGCTTACTAGCACACAAAATGAGTTGGAAAATACGATACTTGAAAATAATGATTTAAAGCGACAAATAATTAAATTAAGTAAAGAAATTACATTACTCAAATCATTATGTCACTCATCTAATATAGCTAACAAAGTTGATAGCACAAAAAAACAGGTGAGACTTTCAACAACTGTAAATTGTTTATCATCTACACCTATTCGTCTCTCGCCGGCCAGGAAACTAAACATCGAGTTTCACGACAATATGAAACTCCAACAAATGCAACAAAAAAATAGAAAATCTACAAGAGCAACTAGAAAAAGCAGACGAGGAGATAGCACAATTAACGAAACGAATACGAACGCTCACACAGGAAAAAGATATGACGGAAAAAATAAACCACTTATCTGTAAGCTCTCAAGACACAACATTGACAAAAATGGGGATAACAGCACATAAGAGAAAAATACTAATTTTCGGAACACAACGAGTCGTTGGTCTAGCTTCAGCTCTCCCTTTCCAGAACGGGAACAAAATATGAAAAATATGATGTGACTGCTGAAACAAAGCCTAACGCTTTAAGCAATAAAATAATAGAAAACTGTATAAACATGAAGATAAATACTGAAGACAAGCTCATTTTATGCGTGGGCGAAAATGACTATAACGTAAAAAGGGTTTCAGCAAAATTACGTACTTTATGCGACAAGCATAAAGACACAGCTATTATTGTACTTGGCATTTTTAAGAATCAGTATAGATATGCTAATACAATAAACAACAATATTAAGAATATATGTAAAGAGTACAATAATTGTCAGTTTGTGAATGTTAAATATTTAAAGCTTTCTGAAATTTGTTATTCTATTAATTATATAATTGACTGTAAGGATTATGACAGTAAATTTTTAAATGTTGGAAACTTACGAAAATTAATACCGAATAATTATTGTTTTAAGGAGAAAAATACCGATCCCAAAACTTATAAGAAAGGCACTATTCCCTATTTTTTTAACAAACAAAAACAAAAAATCAATACATTCCTGAGAAAAATAGAACCTACTGAAATTATTGTAGGGAAGAAAAAAGGGACTATACCTTATTATTTTTCGATTCAAAATAAAAACTTTTTTTGTGAAAGGAAAAGTATCACCGAAAATTAAAATCTTACATCAAAATATAGCAAGCGTTTTAGCGAAACAAGAAATAATGGAATTAACAATAAAAGAGCTAAAAGAAGTAGATAATGAGCCAGACGTAATATGTTTGTCGGAAACATTTCTAAAAACGGACTATCATAATTATTTAAAAATCAAAAACTACGAGCTTGCGGCTACCTTTTGTAGAGAACAGAAAAGAGGTGGAACATGCATCTTAGTAAAAAATGGCATGATATACAAAGTATTAGATTTTATACAAGATTTTGCTACAAAGTACACATTCGAAATATGTGGTATAGAACTACTATTTAACAATATGATTATTATATGTATATACAGAACTCCCTCATCAGATCCCTACATATTTCTAGGTAAATTAGACAATTTTTTACATGAAATACTATTGAGATATAAGTTTAAAATGCAGGTAGTAATCGCAGGAGATTTTAATATTAACACGATGCAAAAAGGGAAAATTGCAAATGACTTTTATAATTTAACACAAAATTATAACTTACTTCTGCATATAACGGTTCCTACTCGTAAAAGTTCCTGTATAGATCATATTTTAAGTAATATTCCAACAGCCACCACAAAGGTGCTACCTTTATGTCTTTCAGATCACGAAACAGCGCAATTGTTATTTGTTCCAGTTGAGAAAAAAATAATGAAAGCAAAAACATACTTCATATATAAAAAGAAATTATAGTATAGAAAATATTCAAAAGTTTAGAGAGTGCTTAAAGAACCTTTTATGGTCAGATGTATATTGTGAAAGCGAACTAAACGTGGCATTTGCAAAATTTCATGATCTATTTAGGCTTTTTTTCAAACTTTGCTTTCCTAAAATTAGAATAAAAATTAGTAATAAAAACAAAGACAACTGGATTAGTAAAGGTTTAAAAATAAGCTGTAAAACTAAACGGACTCTCAGATATAAATATTATAAAAAAAAGAATTTATCGAACAGATTAAATTATATTACCTATTCTAATATCTTAAAGAAAACCATTTATGCAGCAAAAAAGAACGCAAATATAAAGTTTTTAAATAAAAACAAAAATAAATGTAAAGCAACATGGAAAATAATAAAAAAGGAAATTATGAACACGAAAGTTACAGATGGAATAGAGAACATTAGATTTAACAACACTGTTATAAAAAATCCGATCGAAATAGCTAATATCATTAATGCATACTTTATAGATGTAACAGAACAATGCGTATCACAAAAAATTATAGCAAATAGATCTACTATTAATCGACAACTTAACTCTATGTTCCTCACACCCATGACAGAAAATGAAGTGCAAACAATCATTGCGTCTCTAAAAGATGTTTCTTCGGTAGGGTATGACGAAATTAACACAAAAAAAAAAACTATAAAAGCTTGCTCAAAAGAAATTGTTAAAGTTATAACGCATCTTATTAATCTATCTTTTTCTTTCGGGGGTACATTCCCAGAAATGTTAAAAATGTCGGTGATAAAGCCGCTTTTTAAAAAAGGTGAAAAAGAAGACGTCAGTAACTATCGTCCTATCACCTTAATACCGATATTGTCAAAAATATTTGAAAAATGTATGTACGAAAGACTCGTACAATATTGTAACAAATTTCAAATTATTAAAAAGGAACAGTATGGCTTCCAAAAGTACAAGTCTACGTCGTTGGCTATTTTTTCTCTTTTAAAAACGATAATGAACAACATTAATAAGAAAAATTGGACTTCAGGCTTATTCATAGACCTATCAAAAGCTTTTGACCACGTACCTCATGATAGGCTATTCCAAAAATTAGAAATATTGGGGATCAGAGGACCCACACTTGACTGGTTATCATCGTATCTTTGTAACAGACAACAATGTGTAAGCGTAACAAGGATTAATGAAAACAATGAATTAACTAACTACACCTCCAGTTATAAGTATACTAAGTATGGAGTCCCACAAGGTAGTATATTAGGCCCAATTCTGTTTATTCTATATCTTAATGACATCACAGGCATAATTAATCACAAATTTGTTCTTTTTGCTGACGATATTTCAATCATAATGACCTCAAGTAAAGAAAATAATACAATTACAGATCACGAAAATGACATAAATAATACAATTGACACATTAATGAATGCTTACATACGAATAATTTTAAAATAAATCTGGATAAAACGAAACTCATACAATTTAATAAAAATAGCAAATCGACAATAAATATAAAACTCAACGTTTCAAAAATTAAAGAAGTGACGGAAACCAAATTTTTAGGAATTATTTTAGACCAGGATTTGAATTGGAAAATGCAAGTTGAAACAGTTTGTAATAAAATGAATAGATATGTATACGCTCTTAAACAAATTAGAAATGTTACAAACATGAAAATAGCTATGATTTGTTATCACGCCTATGTAGCATCCATATTACGCTATGGGCTCACAATATGGGGTAACAGTACAGATTTTAATAGAGCTTTTGTTGCCCAAAAAAAATGTATTCGCGCAATATATGGTCTTTCACCTCAGGAGTCCTGCAGACAATGTTTCAAAAAAAAATGGCATTCTACCGCTGCCGTCGCTTTATGTCTTCGAAATCGGTATGTTTGTGCACAAACATATGTACCTATTTAAAAAAAATTGCGAAGTTTATCCACGCAATCGAAGGGACCCAAACAGACTTATTCTTGACGACATACCAAGAATAAAAAAATATAACAATAGTTGCATAGCAATGTGTGTAAAAATATTTAATAAACTACCTAATGAAATAAAAATAGCAAGTAGCAGATTGTTTAAAAAAAGTTGTATGAATGGCTGAATGAAAATAACATTTACAATATCAAAGAATTCATTTAATAAAGAAGAGTGGTAAATTACTATTAGTTGTAATGACAATTGGAAGCATGTTTTGACGAATTAAAAGAAATAAACATAAATTTAAAAAACTATGACACGAACACGGCAAGGATGACAGAACAAAAAAATTTTATAATATGATTATTATGATATTGTATTTAATTAATTATTGACAATTTATTATTTATTAACAAATTATTTTCATTTGAATATTTGCAATGTTTTGAATTTTTTATGCGATATGATTGTAGTGATATTTAAATTCTAAAAACTTTTGACAAATTTTATATATTTATTTGTATTTTAACACCAGAACATCGTTATTATAACACTATTTGTATGGTTATGTAAAGTATTTGATATAGTTTTATATTAGACTCCTTAGAGTATGATAATGGAAATGACATTTATAGCTACTGTGACAAATTTTTTTTTTTTTATATTGATTCTATTGTTTATTCTTTTTTTATATTGATGTCAAATACTATTACTATGTTTTTTTAACTAATGACTGCATGGCAATTCAATTGCTAAAGCTAAATTTGCATGCTGTTAAACAGCTAAATAGGTTAAAGCGACAGACATGTACTTAAACATCTTTGTAACCCTATTTATGGCAAATAAATATTTGAATTTGAATTTTAATTTGAATTAATAACTAATCCCGACTCGCTTGAGACGGGCTCAGAGTATGGGAGTATACTACGCTTGTAAAGGGCTCACAATATAATTTTAAAATAATATCTCTTCTCTCTTGAAAAGTGCTCACATCAATTTTACATACCCAATACAAGTCAACAGCTCCCCCACATTTTAAAAAAATGTAGGGAAGGCACACGGCTCCATGAAAACACTCACCAACGCCGTGTGCGGTGAGCGCCAACCAACATATTGCGCCAACACATTGCCGCCAGCTACCATCCACATGAGGTAAACGCATATGCTCCACCAACCATTGAAATAGTCAGATATAGCCATAGTTGTGATTTTTATGTTTAGCCATCAGAAGGGTTTATAATTGGCAACATATATTTATTTGTTAGTGTCTCTGACGTTGAGTATAGTGTATTTTCGATCAAGTTTGTCTCACCCACCAGCAAGTTGCCATTATTCGTTCGAACGGTGGGAACTTTACTGAGATTCGTTAATTATGTTAAAACGTATAAGAGAGGTCACACAGTCTGCAGTTCCGTCATCAGGAACCCGACTTGGACAAAACTACTGAGATGTGCATCAAACCGAGACGCAGACTCGGCCATTATGAATAGCGTCGTCTCCCAAGCAAATGTCGTAAGACGCAATGTCACTAAATGCAACACGCATCAATACAACTATCGCAGGTCAACACGCCAACATACAGCCAATCCGCATACTCAGCAGACATCTTCACCTCGAACCTCCGTCAACCAGAATCATACGATGCAATGATATTAGGCGCAGATCACCCCGCAACTACCACAAGACGCATTACTGCATATAGCCGCACGCATCAATGTGCCTATCGCGTAGGTGGCACACCTTCACACCACACCAATACAACTCCAATCAACTTCGGCTCCAAAGTTTAGAATATACTCGGAACACAAGAAGTATCCAAACATACTCTTTCACGATCCGAATGATAGTCGACGTATCATAGCGTAAACACTAAGACGCCAACCACAAACGGACCCCCACCCCAGTCAAGTAATAGCCAACGTATCATAGTGGAATACACTAAGACGCAAGCCACCACCAGACTCCCCCCCAAAGTCAGATGATCAGTCGACGTATCATAGTGCAACACACTAAGACGCCAACTACCACCAAACTCTTACTATGCCGAATGACAGCTAACGTATCATAGTGATGGTCACTAAGACGCCAACTACCACCAGCTATCGATGATATGTCCACCACGGAAGACATATCCATTCATGGTTCCACGTTTACCGTAGACCATATCGTCGTACAGAAGTACCATGCAACTCCATAGTAATATGTCTTATAAAGTCCCAAGTCTTTGCTCTTCATTATATTTATATATTTATTATTTTTTCTCTGAGCCTTCACATATTATCACTTTTATTCATTAGACCTTACTTCCATATGATATTGGTATGGGACGTTCATACAATGTACTTTGACTATAATACTAAGAGTCGCGATCGACCTCTGTACTTACATATGTGCGGTCATACAAATGTGTCCCCGCACGCTACATAATACTTCCCTTAGAAATCACTAAGTATGGAATTGTATTTAATTGACATAATAGTGATCGTATCTTGCTATATTTTTATTAAATATCCTTTTTTGAGTATTTTAAGTGATTTTTAACTATTTTTTATCAATTTTTGGTAATATCATTTTGTCATACTAACACTTATATTTCTTTAATTTAAGTATATATTATTAACTTTTATTGTGATTAAACGTTCTTAAACGTTTTATTTTCATCTTAATTGATCTTTATTATGACTAATTAATAATAATATTTATTATTATTAATAGGTCGTTACAGTGGGATCGATTCCCACAGCGTTTCGTACTTTTTCTACATGTTTTAATGGTTTATCTTATAGCCTTTGTTTTAATTTTCGATTCCCGACATTCCAAATACTTTTCGGCATTCATGGCGTTAAGACGGACTGAGGCGTAATTAACTTTCGTTATTATTATAACGAAATTCCTTAACTGGGTTTGCGAAGCTGCGATTTGCTAGAAATCATCACATAAGGAAAAAGCGTTATGCCTCCTCTATTCGTCTTACAGCGGCTCGCTGTTCTTGTTCTCAACTCTTGTTAGCTGAGTGAACTAACCGTAAGTTGTTAATAAAATAAAGCTTGTATTTTTAACTATTAATTAATAGAACTTTTATATTCACTCCTTCCCATAAACATCCCTTTTACATATATAATAGATCTCGTTGAATACTACGTTGTTGCCATCGAATCCTTGCCGTTTACCAAATCTTGTATATGTATTAGATTGCGGTACAGCAGTTTCGCTTCTGCCCCACATGGGGGCCGTTCCGTCCCACCGCCGAACAATCGATCCAATCAATCCGACGCGTTACTGTGTTTGGGACCGACACGGACGCCTCGCGCTCCACGATCAAGGGAAGCGGCTCTGATAGCTCTGTAGATTGTCTTCGATAACGCGCAAACCTTATCTGTCAACGTAACAATCTAGCGGAAACCAATTTCTTACTGTCAGTCCGATCTTTCGCATTTATTTGTGCCACAATTTCAATCTTACGTCACGCGGTAAGTTTTTTGTAGTGTGGTGAGAGTGATACTACACGATTATATTGTTAATGGACTTCCAAAGGAATAAATTATAAGACTTGATTTTGATTCGTTTGATGTTGTCCTTTATTGGCACTTTACCTTTTGTTGATAATATAAATGGTCACATTTTTATTGTGACCATTACCCACGCCTAATGTTAACACGATGTTACGATATGTTATATTTTAATAATAATACATTTTTACACAAATTTCTCTAGTCACAAACTAAGCAACGCTTGTACTATGGGTACTAGATAACTGATAAACATACTTTTCTTTTGTAAATAAATGTTATACATAATTATATAAACACCCATACATTGGAAAACACTATGTTCATCGCGCATTAATATTTTCCATGAGTGGGGATCGAACCCATATTATTATTATTATTATTATATACTTTATTGTACACCACAAAGAATTTGATACAATTAGTATGAAATAAGTCTTAAAAGCTAGGTACAATAAGGCGGTCTTATCGCTAAAAAGCGATCTCTCCAGACAACCTTAAGACGAGGAAAAATAAACTAATGAATAGTGGGAGGTGGTGTGCTCAATAAACTTACTTAATACCAAAATAGACTTAAACATAATAAGATAAACAAAATTATAATAAACATACATAAACATAAATAAATATATAATATATATAAATAAATACACGAGAGAAGAATTAAATCTGAATATTGCCATTAAAAAAACTATGGATTACAAAGCGATAGATAATGTTGTTTTACGTCAATTTTAAACTTGTCTAGCGTCTTCGAACGACGAATTTGCTGAGGAAGTTCATTCCACAAGCAGATGGCCTTAACTGTAAAGGAGTTCTTATAATATTTAGTTTTGTACGCATGTGGTGCTAGAATTAGATCTTCAGCTGATCGCAGAACTCGTTCTGGATGGTTATGGCCAAGAAACTTAAAGTGTTCCTTTAAATAGCTTGGAGTCCTAGGGTTAAATAATACACAGTACAGAAGAGAGACAGTGTGTAGATTCCGGCGAAAACGAATGGGTAACCACTTGAGCATTGAACGAAATTCGGAAACGTGATCATATTTGCGTAAACCAAATATGAACCTAATGGCTAAATTTTGAATACGCTCAAGTTTATTTAGTTGTTCTTCGGTTAAATCAAGATAGCTTGCATCCGCATAATCGAGAATGGACAGGAGTAAGGATTGTGCTAGCATAATTTTAGTTGGAATGGGAAGAAAAGAACGTAAACGACGGAGAGAACCCATCGCAGCAAATGTTTTTCGGCTCACTTGATTCAATTGTTCCGACCACGAGAGGGAATTGTCAAATTGGACACCAAGATTTTTCACAGTGGTGCAGTACGGTATTATAACGTCATTTAATTTTACCAAAGGAAGGTTATTCCAGTCAACTCTTGAAATCAAACCAACACCACCAACAATAATAGCCTGGGACTTAGTAGGGTTAACATTGAGACCATAGATTTTACTCCATTCACTGATAGCGGCCAGGTCATCATTGATGGCGGAAACAGCAATAGGCAAGTCTTCAAGAGTTGACTGTGTGTACACTTGGAGATCGTCTGCATACATGTGATAGAGAGAAGTGATTTTTTGAGAAATTGAATTAATGAATACGGCAAATAGAAGAGGAGACAACACACCCACCTTGAGGCACTCCGGTGCGCAATTCACACCAAGACGAGAATTAATCTTCTATGCGAATACGCTGCCGTCGGCCACTTAAATAACTTTGAAACCAGCCAATCACTAGTGGAGATATGTTAATAGAACGTAACACACTCAACAGAATGTCAAAATCGACGGTATTAAATGCATTACTAAAATCTAGCAACACAAGTACAGTGAGCTGTTTATTATCCATACCCCGTCGAATGTCATCAGTAACTTTAACCAACGCTGTAGTCGTACTATGACCTGATCGGAAACCGGATTGAAGAGGATTAAGAAGAGAATTTTTGTTCAGATAGAGATTTAACTGTTGGAAAACTAGTTTCTCTAGAACTTTAGACAGGAACGGGAGAATAGAAATAGGACGAAAATCGGAAAATTGCAATGCATGGGCTTTCTTAGGGAGAGGAGTCACTTGAGCACTTTTCCAAGCTTCGGGAACTTGAATGAAGAGATTGATGCGTTAAGGATATGGGTGATAATAGGAGTAATAAAGTCAAGGATAGGTAAAATCATATTACGACTAACGTTGTCGTCACCAACGGCATTAGACGAGATTGATAATATGTTCTTCTTAACATCACACTCAGTGAAAGGAATGAAATTAAACGGTGGAAATTCAGGAGCTGGCATGGAAGAAAGAATGTTCAGAGTGCGCGACTTATCTGAAATATCTAAGGAACTAGAAGAGGTGAAATATTCATTAAGGAGTTCAATATCTATATTATGGTGAAGCAAACTAGAAGACGCTTTACCAACTCCAAGAGATTGAAGAAATTTCCAAACTTTGGCAGGGTCGCCGTTTTCGACAGATTTGTGAATGTGGCGCGTCCTTGTGCATCTCTACACAATGTATTGCAGCGATTCCGCAGTTTATTATAATTTTGCAGATTTTTAACAGAATGATCAGCTTTCAGCTTGCTTTTCGCATAGCCTTTTTTCTTAATAATGTTTTTAAGATCATCTGTTAACCACGGCGCAGGTAAATGTTTTATTTTTACGGGTTTAACGGGGGCATGCACGTCATAAAGCTGTGTAATAAACGAATTAAACAATTCAACTTTCATGTCGACTGTAGGAGCATAAGCAACAGCAGACCAATCAATAAGCCGAGCATCTTCAAGAAGACGTTTTTTATCCATTCCACCAAAACTACGCTGCAGAAGGATTCTCGATTTAGCTTTAGGAGGGCGAACTCTGTATGAAAGAAACAAAAGATCGTGATGAGAGAAAGCATCAGCCTCATGCTGGCCATGCCTCAAGACAAAATCAGGGGAAGACACAATTATAAGGTCGAGAAGAGAAGGGGTGCAGTCAGGTTGGTTATGAGTAGCAGAAAGCGGTAAAATATGTAAGTTACACGCTTCAGTAACCAATTTGAGCTTTTCACATCGATTGTCTCCTTTAAGTAAACATGTATTAAAGTCGCCCATAATTATTGTGTGACTGTATGAAGGTATTAAATTTTCTAGTAAACATTCAAGTGTAGAGAAGTAGTCAATATGAAGAGATGGACTGTAACAAACGCGAGAAGAATTTTGGTGTGGGATAATGTTACTTCAATAAACAGATGTTCGGCCGCATTAGAGGGAGGAGGCTGGGTGGACATACTTACAACAGAGAATGGAATATATGAACGGAGATAAATTGCCACCCCTCCACCACCCCTTCCAACCCGGTCATTGCGAATGAGGTGATATCCTGGTAATGAGTAAGAGGTAGATGGTAAACATGGCTTTAACCAAGATTCGGAGACAAGAATGGCATGAATATTACGGGACTCAAAAGATGCAAGCATATCGGGATAGTGTGCCGGAATACTTTGGGCATTTATGTGAACCACATTAAAATTTTTCAGAGAATCTGAGAAATATGAATTGAGGACTTCATTTATCGGAATAGAAGATATTGTACTGTGAAAGCTACCTCCACTAGAACTATTTGACGCAAAAGACAAGAAATCACTAGAATCATCATTCACTATAGCATTATCTAAAGACATTTAAAAAATAACAATATTAATAATATAATAAATAATGAAATATATATATATATATACGAATATATGCAACTAATAATATTAAAATAATAATAAATTATATAATATAATGATTAAAAATACTTTATAAATATACACAAATGCAGACAAATTTACGTGTCCCTAATCCGCCAGCAGTCTGAAAGAGATTTACACCATGAGAAATTATACAAGATAAGTTTAAAAATAAAATACTACAGTTAACATAGAAAACAAAAGACAAAAACAGCATAATTAGCTCTTAGTTATTTTTACAATAAAATACGAAAATTACCTAACAGAAAACGTCAAAAATTGTAACTGGCAATGGAAGCAGTAATGTCAAATGCCAAATGTTTAGTTGACACTGACAGTGTCCTTGTTGTTTCGTACTTCATGTTATTTATTCTTGCGTGTTAATTGTTAATGTTATTGTATTTATAATAAAAAAAAAAAAAAAAAAAACAAAGAGCTAAGTATAAAAGGGGAAACAAAAATAACATTAAAAATAAATGTATAGAACATATGCAAAACTAATTTACAGTAAAATTAAAAATAATGGCTAGCACAACGAAGAAGGAAGAAAAGACATCATTTTTTACCAACTCTCTTGGGTCTTAAGTGAGTTGACCTGGAATCCTTCACTACCGTTGCGACTGTTGCTGCAGAAGACGAGGCCTGAACCACCTCGGAGCCAGGAATGGCATCCATATCTGATCTATTATGGACACGGTACCGCGTTTGGTCAGGACCTAATACAAAGATGGTGCCATCTCTTGTCCAGCACTTGGAGACTCCAAAACGTTGGCGCGCTTCTTGGAAAACAGCATGCCGTCCCTTTGTGAGAAATTCAGACAAGGTGATTCCAGTGCCTTTAAGATGTTTTTTTGCCAGCCATATCTTATCTTTGATTCCAAAGTCCCTGAATTTAACCAAGATAGCCCGGGGCTTGTCAGTGGCAGTTTGACCCAATCGATGAGACCGGCTTATAGCCTCCAATGTTATGCCAGGAAGTTTCAAATGATCGGACAAAATTTTGATAACACAAGTTGGAGTGTTCTCCTTCTTTTCTTCAGGTACACCATGAACAAGCAATATTTTCCGTCGAGTCCTCATCTCCATGTCATCATTCTGTCGAGCCAGGATTTCTACTTGGAGTTGCAAGTTCTCGAGTGCAGTTAGAACAAAGGATCTGAATGTATTGAATTGGTGATTTATATTTGATGTTGGGCTCGTAGCTGGTATTGCACCTTTAAGATCCTTTTGGAACTCTGCCATCCTCAAATTAAAGTGCTCAGTGAGGTCCGCAACCGATTTCTTAATGGATTCCATTTTTGAGGTTATACTTGTTGTGAAAATAATGTGCTCCAATATTTGCTTGTTTTTTAATTATATCAGACTAGGCTGGCAGGAGTAGGGATGTCACAGGTACATTGATTTAATTTTAAGGTCTTTAAATATATTATTATAAAAATTAAAAACTTCAGTGATGAAAAATGTGTCTTACTTATTCCACTCCTACCCACAAAAAAAGCCATATCCTCTGGCGCAAGAGGCAGGTCCACTTCTCACCACGCCCATTGGATCGTTGGTTGCCGATGAGAATGACCTTGGAACGAGGGTGTATAAACTTATGTATGTTATCACTAATTTGTATACATTATATAAAGGGACAGTCCCTTTAAAAATAAATCACACGAGCTTTCACTGTGTACATTTGCAGAGTTATGAAGATAATATTGTAGTAATAACTTTTTCAAAACCTCTTTAGATAGAGAGCGATAGTGTTTGAAATATTTTATTACATTTTCCAGAGTTCGGAACATCTGTTCGCATACGGAGGAAATTTATTATAAACCGTATTGTATTAGACGAAAAATACTTACAAATTTATTACATTATACACGATAACTTATTTTGATACTCGCTACATTATTAAATTCACTTACATTTTTGAGAACGATAAAATTCATACACTGAGTAGGTTAAAAAATTCTGTTTCTATAAAATTCTTGGTGTTCGACGTTTTTGTTTATCAAAGTAGAATAATAAAACTTATAGTGTAACAAGTTTTCGTAATGGTGCGGGGACATTCGTAATCAGAAAAAAGAATTTTTTAATTTGTCAATAGATTCCCACCAAATATGATGGCAATAAAGTTACTTTCTGACCTGAACGGGCTGCAGCTCGTGTTGGGGTGTCATGCTCAATTGGCGCAAAGTATGCTATTAACTCTTCACACATCATCCGTCATTTGTGTTAAATATTTATAAAATTTCCCAACTGCTACTTTCACACTACCAGAACAGCAGTTTATTGCTAACAACTCAAATAATAAAATAAACTCAAAAAGTAATGAACGGATTTGCATAAGGCTTCCACCAATAGACGTTCTGATTGATGAGGTTCATGTGAACATTTCAGTGGGTATTGATTATTTCTTTTCAAAATCATAGTGAGCGCAGAAAAGTCCTTTAAATTCAATTTACGCCTATTAGCACTGCCAAGTTTAGGCGGGTCGCTAATCAGACATAAAATTATTAATTATTAAGTATAACGGATAACCATCCAATTACTCGACATTTAGTGTTAGCAGTGACGAGGCTTTTTATGTGACAAGTTGTTGTTATTCACGATTGATCTGATGTTAAGTGACTACCGCCACCCATGCACGTCTGCAACATCTAAGAGATTGTACAATCTGCGTTGAGAACTAATTAAAAGTGGGCTCCAATTGCATAGTAGTCAACAGAAAAAAACGCTTAAGTTTAACACTTCCGCTCTACGTCGGTCTACTGTGAGACCGCGCGTTTTCTACTCATGGGCCTGTCAATCCGTGCAACGAGAGAAGCTAATGCAGATGACAGGCATACATCAGAATTTGAAAATAAGAAAAATTAACAATAATTGTTATTCAGAAATATCGACATCGTTGGTTGCCGGCCAGTTGCTATTGGGATCAAGCAATGAGCCTGGTTGGTAACTAAGATAAAACATCGTTGCAAGTGGACAATTATTGTACAATACAAAGGCACTGAAGAAACTGACTAATTAACTCGTAACCATGTAGGCAATAAAAAGATTATATACCAATTTTATTTAAGTAATGACATGTATATGTCCACCAAATATATAAGTTACGAGAGTATGATCGATACGATGCTTTTATACCTCGCTGAAATCTAATAATGAAACGACACAAGCGACCGCCCTTCGATCAAATAAAGCCATCGCTCAACTAATAAATGGAATAGGGCACCGCCGCGGGGTACATCCCTAATGCCATATATAATGTTAAGAAATTGCTGTTCTAAAGAACCACTTTGCCAGATGAAAGGATATATGAGTCTCATCGCACGTTTGTGTCTCATCGACCTTTAGTCAAATCAAATCTCACGCTATATGTAAGTATCGATACTTTATACATTAACTAGGTATGTTCTTAGTTCTATTACATATTTTGCTGTCATAATGTATCACTAACTATGTTGTAAATCAGTGATGAAGTGATGATTAAAGTAAAGTAAAGTAAAGTAACAGCCTATACATGTCCCACTGCAGGGCAAAGGCCTCCTCTATATAGAGGGTATCAGGGCATAGTCCACCACGCGGCCCCACTGCGGATTGGTGGACTTCACATATTTTCGAAATATATATTTTTTTTGTTATTATTCGAAAATATGCAGGTTTCCTCACGATGTTTTCCTTCACCGCGGAGCACGTGATAAGTCAGCACTTAAAGTTAAAAACTTCATTGGTGCCGGCACCGGGGATCGAACTCAGGTTGCTCGAGTATATTGAATTAAAGGCGAGCGCCCGGACACTGAGCTATCACGGCTCAAGTGATGATTAAATTATCTCATTTACGTTTAATCGATGTTTGACATAATTGTGACTTGTGGTTTTCATGACTCGTCTTCGAAATTACTAGCTCTGAATTGAATTGATAATCCACTAAAGTAAAATGAGAGGTTCTAATGTTACCTTGTAAAATAATGTTGCAATATTTATTTCAATAGTGACGATACAGCGTTGAAGTTGAAAAAATTGAACGTTTTTCTACAATAATTAGGCCTTTAGATGATTGGTAAATGGAAAAAGGACAAATTATTTTTCATAAAACCGGTTGACCTAAAATCTGGACCTGGCAAAATTTTTCACAGCACCGGGAACATTCGAAGCAATAGATGTAAATAAGTACCTACAATCTACAATAATCAATGAAAGGTATATTAATTTCAAAATAATGTTATTCAGTCTACTTCGGTCCTGAAATATTTCATTTTAACGAATACTTAATATATGGCATTATCGTACATCCTTTGTCATCCTTTTTTTATTCTTGATTTGTCTATTTTTTGTCTTAAGCCGCAAAAATATGGTACAAAATGGTGTTTGAATCATTAAATTTGACGAACAATTATGGAAGTTATTGCGTACCGACAATAAACATCATTCAGAAACAAGTAGATATAATAAGAACTTTTGCTGATTCGACGTATTTGTTAATCAATATATATTATTCCTCGAATTAGTACAAAGAACCCAATTATCACGTTGTTCAAACCGTTTTTGTTAATTTGTTACTTGTACAAAAACGAATTAGACAAAGAAATTATTCTTATTAAGATCCTGAAGAATTTTTAAATTAAAATTTCATAGTGTTGATTCATAAGAAAAAAATTATAACTACCGCTGGTCTTATAGCATATTATAAAAGTGAAATTTTATATTATTATTTTTAATTGTGCTCTCGTCCAATAAATTTAGCTACAAGCACTCTATTTTAAAGAGGTCTATTACGTCGCCCAAAGGCCGAACTAAATCTGTAACATTTGGGATCGACATGAACGCCCAACATAATCTGACAAGGAAAGCCGCTCAGATGGCTGAGTAGATTATCTTTGATTATGCGTCAAGTTATATGTTACATGCAAGACCAATTTTCAATTTAATCAATGAAAACAAAGATGAATTTATCCAAGCACTAACATTGAATGCCTTACAACATTTGTCTTATATCACGATAGTAATTTATATAATTACAAATGTGATATTAGTCATATGCTATGATATTAGTATATTGTACTATGTTATTTAACAATAATTCAATTTTGATTTTGATTTTGATCAAGTATTAGAAGTTAATAAGTAGGGATGCCGAGCAATTCGAAATCAATCGGTCCTAAAGCCAATTATGATCGATCCACTCACAATTTCTCAAATTAAAAACTAATGTATCTTAGACTCTAACTTAAAGAAGGGCCTCACGTCTAGTACGACTGTTGAAATTAATCAGTTCGACCGAATAAATTCAACAGGAACCTTTAGGGTTTAGGTTATGCGTAATATAGTCCCACAAGGAAAGCAACCCAGATAAGCGAGTAGATGACCTAGGATTACGTGTGAACCACATTTTTATATGTTACATGAATGCGGAGACCAATTTTCCACGTGTGTCGAATAGGCACTAAGTTATCTAGGAAAGTGTTTGGTGATATTACTTTAGTAGATTGCTATGTTATATTTATGTTCTCTTAAATTTACGACGGGAGTTGTAAACGATCGTCTTATCGATATTTAAGATATACATACATAACTTTACCCTTTGAAAGGCTGCCGTGATCGCTTGGTTGGCATTAATCCTTGAATTCAATGGAAAATGTTCAATGATTAATTATATAGAATGCATTGGTTATGCATCCTTCCTGAATATCTACTTCTACCTATTCTACACCCTTTACATAATTCCATCATTGTCAGGATCGTGTAACGTTAATTACTTTATTAATTATTCGTTGGTTGATACGGAAGCTTTGCGAATACATGTCCTTTAGGGGAATAATGGATGCCCACATGTGTCTTGTACAGCCGATGCACATGTACAGCGTGTAAGTGTTTAATAACATAAATCTCCTTTCAGGTATTATGTAGCAAAATTGTTTGTGGACGCAATTTATATTGGGCATTACATGTCGGGTAAAAGCTTTACCCTAACAGGGTCCAATTCCCGTTAACTGTTCGAAACGTCGGGAATATAAATCAAACGCGAAAATAAAACGAAATAATAAACCGTATATTGGTTTTATTTAAAAATATGTAATAAGAATTAGCGCCAACAAAAGAAGTTGTTGTATACTTACATATACTTTTAGTATCAGCTGAAATATACTATAGTTGTGCCCTGAAAGATAAATCTTTTATAAAACCTTTTTATTTCCATGGTTATAAAGAATTTATTAAAACAGTAAATTCTTCGACAATATTATTTTTATTAGGTACAGAGAGATAATGTTGGAACGCTTTTATTACCTTTTCTATTATTCGGAACGGCTATTCTGAACACCTATCGTGACAATTTATTGTTCAACCAGATTTTTTATTTGAAACCTAATTGTATAAGCCTCTATAAAATGTCCTATTAAATACATTAATTATTATTACACGAACTATTGTATTTAAGTAAAAAAATATTTATCATAAACGATAATACCCATATCACGTTATTCCATTAGTCCATCATCGTCATCCTCGTGCCCTTATCGCACCTGAATGGGGTCGGCACAACATGTGACTCATGTTGTAAGTGGTTTTGGCTAGGTTTTTTTCTACCGGCCACCTGCCTGTCGTCAAACCACCTTGGGAAAAATAGCCAGATCCGGAAGAATTATCTGTGGGTTACACAAATAATTGTCCCGTGTAGTAATCGAACTCGACCCCTGACGCCGACCTTTAGTCCATCGCCTATAAATAGCGAGAGTAATGCGGCAAAATGTAAGTCATTTACAGTAATCCATTGTCGAAATGTAAGTGTTTCTATAAGTAGACAATTTAAAATGACCCCGCGGTACAACATAATATAATTCAACATAATATGGATGTATGCACATATGCACATATGCACATACATACATATGTTCACGCTATCGTATAAACGAGGTCTGAAGCTCATAAAGTAAGTTTGTAGGTCATTAATTATTATGCTGAAAATAATTAAAACGTATTGAAAGAACTCGTTAACTTTGGACAATTTTAGGACATCCTATTAAAAAATGAATCCTTCAAGTAAACCTTCTTAGATGAGAATAATTGGAAATATTTTCTCTACTATCTAATCTATTTAATCTACGGACATTATTACTTTTACACTTGGATTATATTTTGTTACTTTCTTCCTAACCCTTATGTTTAAAATATTGATGTAATCCCTCCGTTTAATAAGTTCGTAAGAATTGAATAAAGTATTAGGTTGTGTAGTTTGTAAATAAAACTTGCTTAAGTATATTGGAACTGATTACTTTAGGGTCAGCAGTTCTGCTTCCTTTTTTTTTGATAACTTTGAAGTAAAATTTCCGATATATATAATGCCCATATAAATGTGCGATACTGTTTTTTTATTGGTAAACTCACTATTTATTTTCCTATATCGTGAAAATTATTCATTTCTTTTGTATCTACCGATTGACACTATAAATAGTCAAATTTATAAGATGAGATGAAGTTTTTTAATCATAAAGTATTACAAAATTCTGCTGAAATTGAATTTATAAGACACAACATTACTGTTAACTTTCCATTGAAATTGAAAGGAGAGCGCTTTTAAGCATCCCGCTGAAGTTGCAACGCGATTATACGCTGAAAAGGCTTCATATGTTAAAATCAGCGAGCGAAGCGTAATTGCCAGGATGCGGTTGGTCCCTGTCACACCGACGGGTGCAAATCGTTTGACACCAACAGGTTTTTAAATGAATTCTTCTTTGTTTATTGGTGGTTTACGATTAACATATTTATTTGTAATTCAGAGAAAGTATATATTTGATTAAAATATTTAATGAAATATATGCTTTCTCCCTCTCTCTCTTCCAAGCTATATATTCCACATGCTTTCGAGGTCAGCTTTCCTTAATTTTCTTCTCCACTTCTTTTCTACTTGTCCCTCTACCATCCCGTAGCACTACATATCGTGCTCTGGAACCGTACCATATTGTGGATATCATAAACTCCCCCATAGGAGAGGCGGCGCCTAGTGTGGGGCTTAAGTGTGTACAATTGTATACCTCTATTTTTAATAAACCATTTTCATTTTGATTTTCACATTAATCCCTTTCAAAAAGAAAGACTAACATAACTTAAGGACTACGATATATTTCAATGTTTTACGAAAAGAATGAATATGAATAATGTATCGAATAATCGTTTCCATTCGAAGTTTAATAGAATATAACAAATAACTTGTACGATACACCACAGTGTGACAGAGTAACATATTAAAATCACATTCAAGTCCAGGTAGCGTAGAAAATTCTAAAGCGAGCTACGAGACAGTTTTAACTTGTTTCTGAATTGAGCGAAGGTACCTTTATATTCCTTTTTAAATTTCACTTCCATTACAACATATTATTTTTTTATTCGCCAACGGCTAAGACGAAACGCTCTTTCTGCTAACGAACAAATGAATGCTTAGGAAAACTTCAAGTATGTCGAATTTATTTCTGGTTACATCAAGGGAAAATTAGTTATAATGTATGGTCCAGACCTTAGTCGTATGACATTATGCAATTATGTTACGTGGCCTCATACTTTGATAAGTAAACCCCGGGAGCAGCACATAGTGCGAAACTGTTGCTCCCAATGCAACGCGCACATAAGTAATGCTTTAATATGCAAAAACTGACTAAATACTCCTAATTATAATTACTTAAAGTAAAAACTGAAGCAATAAATAAAGAAGAATAGTTACAGATAAACTGGCCTCTGCTATTTCAAAGCTGTTTCCTTCTTAAATATTTAGCTTTTACTGATAACCGGTCGAGCTCCGTGTTTGGACGCTCGCCTTTAACTACCGCGTCATTATTCCTTCATTAATATTTTACTGATTATTATGTTAAATTCCCGTTCCTCGAATCTCACCAGCTTAATCAGCTCATATAACAGCATTTCGGTTTATAACCGATTTGACATTATTTTTCGCAAACTATTGTACTAACTACTCACGGAACACATTTTTTAAATCTTCTAATATCTCCCCCGAACCAAATGCCTTATTACTACGTACTTACTTACGTACTTACTTTAAATTTTAAATGTAGATTAATGAAATTTCGGCACTGTGGGATTCTAACCTGCGTCTTCTCATATCGCGCCCGGACGATTTACCATCTAAGCTATGCGGCCGATAACCTCATGACGCGAAAATCTTTACTTACTTAGATTAGATTAGATAGATTCGGTTAATGGTGGAAAGTAAATAAGTATCTTACGGCACCACTAGCAGTGTGTACGTCAGTTCAAAAGCACATTTTGCAATAGGTTTATTGATATCGGAAATGGTTTTCTTATTAAGAGTACACAGACTTATCGATTAATAAATCAAGATCGCCTTTAAATCACGCTTGTACACTCTTAAAAAATATAAAAAAATGATATCTTTATACCGTAGCAACTGCTAGGATATAAACCGCAGAGATAGTGTAGATAATTGAAAATATAAAATGGCGATAAAGTGATTTTTGCTTCGCTGATATAAGTTAAGTGACCGCGTTCGATGAAATAAAACCATCGCTTGAGTAATGAATCAAATCAGCCCCTACCACTACGGTGCGCGCCCCTTATTTGATACGATCTTAGGAACCACTTTGCGTGGTGAAAAGAAACTAAATGTTACGATCGACGGCATCGCACGGGGCGGGCCGTGTTACAAATTGCTTTCAGTTCGGATAAATACCATGGTCTTGAACACGTTTTTGGCTAATTTGCGTGTTCAGATAGATGCAGAGGAGACTTTCTTTGAAAATTAAGGAAGCCGAATTAGGACCAGAGTTCTATTACTATAAATATAGTAAGTCGATGCTGGATTAAATATTGCGATGTAGCTATTGTTATTCGATTTATTTAAAAGTTGTTGGTTTGAGACCTACTGCGTCGTGATATTTCCTACACCCTAGAGTGGGGGCTGGCTGGCATTTGTGGGTATAAATTCAACTCTCACAACGTACGCGGATTAGTTTTTCGAGTTGTTGGAAATGAAGGTTGTTGCTCTGCTGGAAAAGCTAAGTATTATTGTTATCCAATTATCGAGTCATTGTTGAGTTATAGTTGTATAAATTGTACTAACACTATATGTATTATTTTTAGTCGTAAGATTCTTAATTGAAAAACAGTTTGTAAAGGGATATCCGATTAAAGGACAGTTGACGAATTATAATTATACTTAAACTAACTTAAGTAATTTTTTTTTGTTATTTTTATACCTTACATAGGCGACTACGTTTAAGTTATACGTGAACAAAAAATGTGTCAGTTTGCCACACAATAAGTATCCTTTGCACATTGCAGGAATGGGCAGACTCAAAAAAACCGACATTAAGTGGACGTACTGTACTTTTGCATCTGGCCTGGAGAGTGAGGTGGATGGTGCCTAATTATTTAAAAGATAGCAACTTAACCCCATGGGTGTTGTAGCAGACAGGTGACAGACCACGTGCCACATTGTAACAACAGACTTTTTAAACTTGAACCACGTATATTGTAGTTGACTATAAAGGATTAAATACCATTTCGTTAACATAAAATGCCTTGAAGCTAACAAGAGTTTGTAACGTTATGACACCAGCGCAGGCTAAGAATCGCTTATTACATTATCAGGTGAATTTTCAGGTGATTGCTCTGTGTACCAATTCCTCCTAAATAGACAAAATTTGCAAATTTTTTGACTTCTACATATTATACACAGTGTTTGGCTGAGGCATATTATAAGGCAATTATTAAACTGTAATTTTAGTCTCTTATTAAGTTAATTTTACTTTGCTTTTTGCAACATTGAAATTCAGTGCGTGCCAGAGAACAAACAAGAAAATGTTGTTAATATCGTGAAAGAAATAGGGAAGGTTATTTCGTGCGTTTTAGATGATAATGACATACTACACTGCACTCGAGTTGCCAAGTCAAACCGGGATAACCCGAGACCGCGTTCAATCATTGTTCAAGTCGCATCTCCGAGGCTTCGTGATCACTTTATTGCGGCCAACATAAAATTTAGTAAGGCAAATCCTCATAATAAACTGAACAGTGCACATATAGGCCTTAAATGTAGTCCATCTCCAATATTCATCTCGGAACACCTCTCACCTGCAAATAAGGCCCTGCATGCAGCAACCCAACTTAAAGCTAAGGAAAAAGGCTACAAGTATGTATGAGTCAGGGGTGGAAAAATCTTCATCAGAAAAAATGATGATGCCGGCTATATTGTCATAAAAAACATGGACTTTTTAGATAAGCTATCTTAATAAGATAGACGTCTCTTCTTGCTTGGAGAATATAATTTCAAATTCACGACCTTAAGAATATATTACCAGAATGTTCGTGACTTATGAACGAAAACACACAAGTTCTATCAGGAAGTTTGCTGTAATAATTTTGATCTAATAATGCTATCAGAAACGTGGTTAAATGATAGTGTTGAAGACGGTGAGATATTTGATGACAGATATATTGTTTATAGAAGAGATCGTGAAAGTTCTGGGTATCACAGCAATAAAGAGGGTGGTGGAGTCCAAATTGCTGTGTCGAAGACAATAAAGTCGGTACGTAAAGAACAATGCCCACTTCCCATACATTTAAAAACCTGATAATGAAAGTGTATGTATAGTTACAAGGTATAGCAGAAAGACTACCTTTAAGTTAGTAAATTAATATCATATAGTCATTTTTACGATTGCTGGTCTACGAAGTCCAAAAATTATTAAAAAAAAGTTACTTTTTAGGTTAGGATTTGTAGTTACCTAATATAACGAAATAAATGTGCTAGAACTAACTATTTACGCTCAAGTTTATTCTAAAATAATAATATTAGCCTATCTAAGGTCTAAAACGTCTTTTTTACTTGTGAATTCCTAGAAACCGACTGCCCTTACGTCACTGCTTAGACTCGATTATTGTCACTATAAATTGAGTGAAGAGCATTATCTGCTGTTTCAACAGCTCACATAAGTACTTACTAAAAAAACGTTAGTTAAAAGTGATCATTTATCTGCCCTACACATTTCATTGGCCTGCACTACAATACATAATAATCGATAATTATAATACCTGATGAATAAAACGGGGGAAAAAATAAAACACTATGTTACAGTAGAATGCTTTATTAATTATCATCATCTTCACTTAAATGTCTTATAACTATGTTATCCAGAAATTCTGCTATAACAGAGATATTTTCTTGATAGTTCATCCGAAGTACCACACTAGTCATAACATGAGTGCAACATCCTATGGTTCGCCAACTAAACAATTACAACAGTATTCGACTATACTAGCTCTGCCAGACACATTATTTTCTATTAAAATGTAGACAATATTGTTTTCTTTAAATGTGCCAGGACTTAATTTTTCCTCTTATTAGTGTTATGTCACCACTTCCTCTCAGATTATTCCTAGAAAACTCCTGTGTCCCTACATATTTATATTCTATATGATCCATGAAAGTGAATATGTTCGCCATAATAGGATTTGGCTTGCCTTATTTGGTACCTAATGCAAATAGTATAAGTTCACTAATAACTTAATCTCAGAAACATAAAAAATAAATTATCTTCAGTAGTAGAAACACCACAAACTTCAGCAACATGCCTAATATGTGTGGCAGCACTCTTACAACTCATCCAGCATGAATGGCATATTCTATCAGATGATGATATCTACAAAAGAAAACTATCTACAAAAAAAGTAATAAAGCAATAATTATTATTCAGCTTAAAAATATATTTAAAAAAAAATCAATTATGTATTTATTTGTGGTTAAAATTATTACAGCATCAGTCAATTAATAACAGATATAACAATTTACATCTAAAATACAAAAGAGAAATAATCTAGAGTAATAGCATCAAGTTTTATACTGGCAAATAATTAACAATGTAGAAACATGAATATGTGATGTTGTGAACTTGTTTGTGTATTTATCTGTTGTACATTTATCTGTCGTTGATTTTCTGAAGGATTATCATAAACTGTGTTCTTCGACTTGGTTGAGATAATCCTGAAGCTTGAGCAACATCACAGCTTGTTAATTCCTGGTTTATTCTTCTCATAAAGAGTTCATTACAAGATTTACAAATGTAATCTTCCTCAGTAACCTGAAATAAAAAAAACATATTGAGTTTATAATACATATTTTGGATATATAGATCTTTTGAACAGTTGTTTGTGTTATATCACAGGTATAATTTATAGGAGCCTTGTTAGTTTGACTAGGACATGATTGACATTTTTAGATTAAAAATAATAAACATAAATACTCACAATTACTGGCGAATACGGATGAGTATGAGTCACTCGCAGAACTGTCAAATGTCAAAAAAATCCATTTACGTCAGCCGTGCGAACTTTATTACATGTTGCATTAATAATTTATTATTTTATTTTTAATAAATCTGTACTAATAATCTTAATTTTTATACAAATGCTGTTAATTACGTGCTTACTCACTTCTCTAAAACGTAAAATCACGTACAAAACTCAGAAAAAGTTAAATACAGTCAAGTAGGTAGTGTGAAAAATGGAACGTCCTATGCAAAGGATTGTTAAGGTGCGTTCAAAACATGGTAATATGTTTACCCTTGAAGTAAAATAAGCGTAAAGAAATATCAAAAAAAAATTTTTCCCGACCTTCTTTTAACATTATGATTAGTGTAATTACTATAAAATGAAATTAGCTAAATTTTAATATTTTTTTCACTTCTATACACAATCAGGTCAAAAATGGGCATTGTTCTTTAATTGGGAGAGTAAGTGTGAAGACTTACGGTTAGTGCTAAGTCTTAGTAACTGTCCACCTATTAATCGATTAGCTCTCTGCTGTGTATACATACCACCTCCTGTGAATTCTCTTATTATGGAACACTTTGTAGAAAATACTAACAGAATCGTTGAGCACTGTAATATGCACACCTGTCTCATTGGCGATTTTAATCAGGTAAATGTAAACTGGAGTTTGGTAAGTGATATAAATACTGGTTACATTGTCCCTGGGATTAGTCAATCGTTGATTGAGTTTACATGTTTTAATAGACTTAATAAACTTAATACAATCAGCAACAATTCAAAGCGAGTTTTAGATTTAGTACTAACAAATTTACCCGATAATACATGCACGGTCGCGAAATCAACGGACGTATTAAGTAATATTGATGCCTATCATCCTCCCATTAAAATTTCTATTGTAGGAAAAAAGGAGAAAAAACTACCTTACGGTACTTCCAACAAAAAACGCAACTATCACAAAGCCAACTACGCGAAGATATGTGAACATCTATCCTTAATTGATTGGGCAAGTGTTTTAAAGTCAGATGATGTTAATGAAATGGTAGAAATTATTTATTCTTATTTGTACTCTATTATTAATGAACTCGTCCCTTTAAACAAAAAGGTTAATTGTTCATTCCCTGTTTGGTTTAGTTGCAAGTTAAAAAAAGCGTTACGTGAAAAACAAACCATCAGAATTAGATTTAAAATATATAAAAATCCTCGAGATGAAATTGAGTTAGCTCTAGTTAGTAAAAGATGCACAGATTTGGCTCGTGTTTGTTATAATAGGTAAAAAAAAATAGGCGGGAAAAAGTAATTATGTAGGTAAGTTAATGATACAATGTATGACGCAGAGAATAGCGCTTCGGATGCACAAAGATATGTGAGCTATTCGCAACATATTTTATGTCAATATATAGCAAAGGTGGCAAAAATTACATTGATTTAAATAGTGACAATTGGAAATCTTTATCTAACAATAGCCAACCGTTAACAAATATCTACATTAGTAAAGACAAAATTCTTAAAAGTTTAAATAGTCTTTATACAAATAAAGGAGCAGGACCTGATAAGATTCCACCTGTCTTTTTTAAAGCATGCTCAGAGCAGTTATTCCCAGCTGTATTTATAATTTATAACAAATCCTTGCAATCCGGTGTATTCCCTTCTGTATGGAAAACTGCTCAAGTTGTACCTATACACAAAGGAGGTAAAAATGATAATATTAATAATTATCGACCAGTGTCAATCCTGTCAACGCTGGCAAAAAATTATGAATCTCTTATTTGCCCTCTGATACAAAATCATTTAAGGTTGTATCTGAGTCAGTCAGCACGGCTTTATTAAAAAAAGATCCACCAATACTAACTTAGTATTGTTTGTCGAGATGCTGGCGGAAACTTTAGACTGCCAAAAGGAGGTAGACGTAATATATACTGATTTCAGTAAGGCATTCGACCGTGTTTCACATAGTATCCTGTTAAAAAAGTTACAGGCGTATGGCCTCTCAGGTCTATTATTACGATGGCTTAGGTCTTACCTTCATAAAATAAAATTTTATGTTGTAGTCAATGGTTTTCAGTCAGAACCTTGTAATATTACATCCGGAGTGCCTCAAGGCTCACATTTAGGTCCCGTGCTATTCAATACTTTCATAAATGACCTACCTGCGCATATTAAACACTCTAAATCATTTCTGTATGCTGACGATCTGAAGTTAGTTGCTACTTGTCGGTCCATAGAGGACCAAATTTTGTTACAGGAAGACATTGATCAAGTAGTTAAATGGTGCCGTATCAATGACATGCAATTGAATGCTGAAAAGTGTCATCATATTAAATTCACGCGGAAACACATTACGTTTGACTCAGTTTACAAAATTAACGGCAATATCATTAGGAGAGTTGACGAGATTAATGATTTAGGCGTAATGTTCGATAAAAAACTTACCTTTATTCCTCATCTTGAAAACTTAATTAAGAAAACTCTAGAACACTAGGATTTGTTTTGCGCAATACCAAAATTCTAAAAAGTAACAAGACGAAAATATTGTTATATAATAGCCTGGTACGAAGCTCCCTAGAATACTGTACTCCAGTTTGGAGACCACACTACGCACTCATTCTTTACGTTTAGAACGTCTACAAAGAAGGTTCGTCTCTTACTTGGCATTTACTAATGGTATTTCGAAGAAAGTTCCTTCATATGAAGACAGGCTTAAATATTTTAAAATGTCATCATTGGTTAAACGTAGAGATTTACTTGACATCACCTTTGCGATAAAAATATTTAACTACAAGGCTGATTGCCCTGAACTATTACAGCTTTTCAATTTTCGTGTTCCCCCTAGAATTCCTCGTGCATGTATAACTCCTTTGTGCCCACCTCTTCGCAGATCTGTGCTCGGCGCAAATTCACCAATCCCCAGGCTGTGTAAATTAATTAATAATTTTAGTGACCGAATCGATGTGCATAATAAAGATACACTTACCAAACTCCGCAATATTGTGCTGACTTTTTTGTTAGATTGAATGACATTTCTTATTTTTGTTCTTTGTTATACTCTGTTCTTGCTATTTTAGCGTTTATCATATTATTTTCTAAATTAATTGATTTTTTTATTTTAGTTATAATTCTCTCTATTTTTTTATTGATATTCTTTTTGTCATTTTATTTTTTAGTTTGTTGTTACTACACTATAAGTTTATTCTAATCGGATTTAATATTTTTCTTTTTTTGGTGTTTGTGGTGTTCGCCTATAAATGTTCGTCACATATGTAATTTTCTATGTTTTGATGTTTCATCTTTTTAATGTTCAACTTGATATGTGAACATACGTTGGTGAACCTTTTAAATAAATAAATAAATAAATAAACTGCTTTATAACACCTACCTTCTTACTGTGGTAGAGACACACACCAGGTTTTTTTTTCGCAAGAATGGGCAGGTTCGTCCGGGGAAGTACCACGGCCTCGCCAAAAACTGCGTGTGGCGGAAATATTAAAGGTTCGTGTTTCCTTTTTTAAAGGTTATCAACGCATCTGCAAGCCATCGGGTACCGTAGTAAACGTAAAAAACTAAGTAAGTAAACTGCCTGCGCATTTAACAACTTCTCAAAATGTAATAAATTAACTGACACGTGACGTTTCGTAGTTTCATTTGTTTTCATTAATATCACAGCAAATAAATTAGGTAATTTGATATGTAACATCTGAATGCGTACTATTTTAAAAACCTAACACGCCGAACATGCGATCCATAAACTGTGACCACAAGTGACGGCAAATAGCATTTATCTCTTTCTACGATAAAATAACTCCAAACTTTCAGTGACAAATTGCCTGGCAAATGTTCAGATCGCCCTACAACAGCGTAAATGCGTGGGAAAATATGTTTGTTCCCTATTTATTTGTTATATTTATGGGAACACCACACATTATTAACAGAAATAATATTCATACGTTCTATCAAGAGTGAATTAGCTTACTCAGAATTGCAAATTTTTGTAGATAAATGGACAATAACTTTCGGCGCTGCGAAATTCGAACCTGCGTCCTCTCGTTCCGCGCCCAGACGTTTTACCAACTAAGCTAAGCGGCCGATGACGTCACGGCGCGAAAATCTTGACATCTATCATCTATGTTCATTTTATTGCATTTTTAGACAGCTTATCGTCATCTAGTGTGCGTGTAAAGTTTCAGCTTGAGTGTAGAGGTTAGCACTAAAATTAAAAATTAATCTTAAAAACAGCTTACAGGAGTTAGTGCATTTATCAACTACCACGGCGTCCTTTCAATTAAAATACATAAGTATATCCTGTTATAATGTGTTTGTGTGTGTGTGTTATTATGTATTTTGATATATATATATATATATATATATGCAGGTTCGAATTTCGCAGCGCCGAAAGTTATTGTCCATTTATCTACAAAAAAAAAAAAAAATATATATATATATATAATTATTCTGTACGTGTGTATATCACTGAACTCCCTCTAAACGACTGGACCGATTTTAATGACTTTTTTTGTGTAAGTATTTATTTGAAATGTTTATATTGTATGGTAAACAACCATCTGTTAATGTATATGACAATAACAGATGGTTGTTTATTTGTATCGATTCCTCCTAAACTATCTAGTATACTATACGAATGTTATCTGCCAAATATTTCATTTTGTAAAAATAATCTATTTTGTAAAAGTCGCCTCCATTGTAGTATACGATAACTCTTAGACTTATGCAACTTACTTATACAGTTGGCTGTGGGAATTTATGACTTCAATCAGAAACGGAAATAGCAACTTTCCGATCATGTACAAGCGTCGGCACTGTATGCAGACAACTTTTAGTTGTTTGTGGTGGTGAAGCGGGGGAAGGAGTGGACGGGAAGCAAATTCAAATTAAAATGTCTTTGTTAAATATAGAAGCATGACACTTACTTATTGATGGTAAAAATTCAACTACTACCGGTTCGGAAAATAAGCCACTGTGAAGAACTGGCGAAAGGAACTAGGTGAGACATTTTTTTTTTTTACTATTATTAAATAACTCGTTGAGGGACGCCGATGTTCATTATATTTAATAGTAGTGGAATAATATGTGGTGGTGTGGTAAAATTATATGCGGAGTTAGAGACTAAAAAGGTCATTACTTATTCGTTTGTGCAAGTGCAAACATTTTGTGTAACTCAAAGATATCATTTGATTATATTTTATTTAAAACCTGCGTATTTAGTTTGCTCCTGAGAATATTTTTTTAATCAACGTAATAGGCTAGTAACAAGCGGTAATCTGGTGCATTAAAGTTGATTAAAGGTTGTTCGGACCGTCTCCTTACGCTGCTTTGCAACAAACTACAGCTACCCTAAATTAATATATCTCTTAATATATACCTATTAGTTTAGCAAATGATTAAGCAAGTGCTTGTCTGTCGTATATCAGATACTTTAAAACATAACAACACAGTTTCTTTCCGCCCAATGTTTTGATAATATTAAGATAGATTTTTTCTCGTACATAAATAAACTTCACATCTGCCTAAAAATCATGTCGTCCCGAGAGCCACTAACATAGTAAGGGCTTCTTGGGTCAAGCGTTCCTGAATTATTCACCCGTGACGCGGCGACAGGGGACTGCGCATAATTACTTTTGCCCCAGAATGTCCAGTTCAATTACACGCTGGTATAACGTACTTACTTATACTGCCTATGCATAAGTATATGCCATACACGAGCAAGAGGCGAGGTATTACGAATGGCCACTCTCTTGCAGGATACGGTTCCGCTTGTATCACTGGCGCCAATCCACTGCTGATGCTTCACAGATCTTTGATCGTAGGCCGCAGTTTGTTAGAACCTTGTCTTCCCAAACGGATCTAAATGTAATTTGAAATAAAGATAGCTAAATGCTGTTTTATGTAATAAGATGTTTTTGTCCCTTTGAAGCCTGCAGATCAGCGTTGTTACTGTCTAGTAACCAGAGGATAATCGAAGACAAAAGTTATGGCATAAGCTATAATGAGAGATGAAACAATGAGTAAAACTCAAGAGTTTCAGATGATTACACATTAGGCACTAAATTTTAAAACATAAATAAGGATGCTGTGTTGAATTCAGAAACAAAATGTGCCGATGATTTTCATTCTTATGTCCAGTCAAATGATGTAATAACACAAATGCCCGTCTTTTGATCAAATGAACCCATCGCTCAAGTAATAAATCGAATGGGTCGCCACCGCCACGGGGTGCGTCCTTAATACGATATGAAATTGCCAATGGATCGAAACACTTTGCTTGATGAAAAGAAACTAAATGCTATTATCAATCACATTATATATGTAATTATTCTCCCAGTACAGTAGGTAAAATGTGCCATAGCTACATTAAAGAAACTGAGTACATTTTAATGAAAAAGACTTTGTCACCGTTTATTTTTATTTGAAAACATCTAAAGCTTTGAATGCTTAACAACATTCATGATTCAAGTCGGACTGAGATGTCTGGCTTCCTGATGTCACTGTTGACTCGGGCTACTGTCAGCTACAAAATTATAAGTTTTAATCTGATCCACGCAGCAAACGCTAAAAGTATTATGAAGGCTTGCAATGGTAGGACTCAAAGCCGATGATAGAAACTATCTTCTCTATTGAAATTTGGATGTTTCTTTATTTCAATAGCCTAAGAATAATCCGTGGTTCTGTTGTGTTCTTTTGTGGGGATTTTTGGTTTATCAAATCAATGGCATCCTGATGTAAGGTTGGGGCGGTTTTATGTATGGTTGCAAACTTCAGGCTTACTTCACCTAACCTTATATGCTCAGGCAAGTACTGATAACCTCCTATATAAGAAGTAACTTCTAAGATACTTCACGATTTAATAACTATTAAAGATGAATACATGGCTTGTCAATGCATCAAAATATCAACCCATAATAATTGGGAGTTTGCGTACTTTGAGGAAAGTAGATGCAATCTCCCGCCGATATTATGTTACAATTCGCCTATCCCATTAGACAAAACGTAAAAACCTGGATTTACTTATTGATACAACTCTAAGCAGATAAGATCAAATTGCCAATGTTACCTGGTTTGCAAATTTCCGGTCAACGGAACCCAAAGTAACGCTCGTGTGGTCTGTATGAATAAATTTTCCCTTTAACTGACTACAGTAACGTTGCTACTTTGACCTGAATAAACTACCGACTGACCAGTGAATAACTGCATTCGTTTCGTTTTCGACCTTCGTAAATACAAAGTGAAAGTAATATTACATTTTCGCGTTTCGTATGGTAATGAATAATAATAATAATACAAACAAAATGTACTTTGCTCAAATGTACATTTTCAATGCCTTGACCATGTGATATCTTATCATTTAGATATTAAATGATAACCTATTTGTCAACGATGGAGATCACTGGCCACAGTTTATGGACCTGGATTATTCGTCCAATTTACCTAACTTATCTCCCCACTTTCAATATATTATACCGTTAACAATAAGAATTTTCGTTCCTCGCATAATATTCTTCTTTCATGTCCTCATCGCTTTGATTTCATACACTCGCCTTTTTTTTCATTCAGCCTATTATTTTGAGCAATAAACTACCTCTCTTAATTTGGCTGAGAAGAAAACATGGCTGAGTCGAGTTGTATTTAAAAAGAAAGCTCGCAAACAAAAGAATTCAAAAATTTCGTAAGAATGGCATAAGCAAGAAAAGACTGATTAAAATAATAATAACAACTCAATTAATGATAGTACAAAGGACATCACTCTGTTTAATTTATAAACAATCATATTTTTCTTCCTATAATACAAACAATTTCGGTTCAAATCAATATTTTCAGTTTCGCCTTTTTTTTTTTTTTTTTATGTGAAAAGTTGCCAAACGAGCAGACGGTCCACCTGATTTTAAGTGAATACCGCCGCCCATAGACATCTGCTACACCCGAGGGTTTGCAGATGCGTTGACAACCTTTTTGGAAATTGGGCTCCGGCTACCTCACTCACCAGACGAAACGCGAAAATATTTGTCATACTTCCACTTTACGCCGGTCTTCTGTGAGGTCGTGGTACTTACCCGGACGAGCCTGCCCATTCGTGCAACAGCCGAGGCTGCTGCGTGGCTCTACCACCCTTAAATGACAATACTCCTATAATGGTACCAATTTTCAGCACGAAGAAGGATATTATGCATACTTACAGCCAATCTGTTTTATATATGTTATCATACAAATAATTAAATCACAATTTGAAAAATAAATTTGTGAGCAGAAACCACCCAAAACTTTTATGAAAAATTCATATTAAAGCTATATGTTTATTACTTTAACACAAATTGACATTTTAATCTACATAATTTTATATTCTTTCTTTCTTTTTTCTTCTTTACATTGCCCTTCCTTTAGGATAACATTATCCTGTATTGTAAGGACATTTTACAAACATAAATTTCAGGCGGACAAACACCCAGATGCGAAACAACTATCTGTGGGCCACACAAAATAGTTGTCCCGTGTGGGATCGAACCTACGACCTCCGACGCCGAAGCCAATACCTTGGCAACAACGCCACGGAGTCATCAAACTATATTATAGAAATGGATTCTGAATTGTAGATATTTTTGTATAATGCCACCTTCTCAGGCAACGGAGCTGGTGGTTCACCTGACGTTAAGAGATAACCACCGCCCATTGACATTTGCAACACTTGCAGGGTTGCAGATGCGTCCTTTTAATAAAATGGGCTTCAGCTACCTCGCTCACCAGAAAAAACGCAAAAGTATAACACTTCCGCTTTACCGCCATTGTTCCGTCAGTTCGTGGTAGTTACCCGGATGGACCTGCCAATTCGTGCAACAGAGAAGAATGCTACGTGGCATAACCACCGTCAATAGTTACTATCAAAAAATTGTTTTTAACCTAATATTTCGTGTCGCACAGTGCATAAGTAAGTGAAATACATTTGTATTCATAGATTTTCGCACGAAGGAAAATAGAAAATTGGAAAATTCATTGCTGTTCGCAATTGGAAGGCAATCCTCCTACAAATACGTTATTTCATAAAAAATAGAAAGGGTGAAGTAGTACTAGACCTTTGTACACAGAACATCTTGACCTGTTTTGTTGTGCTCTGAGTAAAATCACAAGAGTTGCCATGTGGACTATCTGTTACGATATTAGGTGTGTGTACTTTAAAGGAAATATATATTTATTAGATTTGGGTAAACAGAATGTTACTTCAAGCGAATTAGGATAATTTTTTTTCTGTAATGCTAGACGTAAGGTGTTAAATAAATAAATAAATCCTAAGCGACTCATCGTATTTTTTCAATCTTGTTTTAATAATTCTATACTTTAGGTAAGTATAAGTCACATAAAATATAGTTAAGAGGGATAAGGTTCTACTAAAACGTGTAAGATGATATAAGGCACAATTATCCATATCATTCAAGTTGTTCGATTCGATCAATTTCGATAGTGTTTCGAATAAATTAGCTGACCCAATTATACGGTCAGTTATCTACTAACGGTGCTTTTGCATTTTCCCGGTCTTATGCAGATTAGCGAAGAGAAGCTCGTCAACTTCTCTCTTTTACAGGAACTTGTTGCAGTTTAGAGACTAATAAACGATGCACCAAAATAATTCAAAATTTCCAAAATAACTTGAACAATCAGGTCTTTGCATTGTAAAAAACGGTGGACTTAATAAGTCCCCAGTAGGACGTTATTCTGGTACTAAAATATAGAAACACAAATCTTCATACTCCGCTAGAAGGTTTATGCCGCAACCACCCAGATTTATTTTAAAGGAACATTTTTTTGCATTTAAGCCTTTTAAGCTGTTTCAAGAGGTTATAAAAGTCAAATTCAACTCTGAACGGGGCACACAACTCTGCGATTAAATATAAGTTTCGTTTTTCACTATTTGCATGAGGTACAGGAGTGAAATATTGTTCTAAATCGTAGGTCAAAATAATTCGGAATAAAGGACAGTATCATCACTTAACCTCTCGTTTTTGTTTTGATTATTTACTTTGCCCTAATGAAGAAGTCATTCGAAATGTGGATATGGATACGAAGATATTGAACATAGATAAAGAGGCCGTCAATTTCCAATATATGGTACAGTCAGTTCCTTTTCAACATGTATTTGACAAAAACTCTTTTTTGATAATTATCTTAGTTCCGTGTAACATCGCGTAAATATTTCTCTTCTAAATGAAGCCGGGTTATCATTTCACTTAAATTACGAAAAAGGTTTTTAACGTGTACGAAATGGAATATTATGCATACTCAATCCTCATCCTCTTTTACATTTTGGACGAAGCTTACGCGCTTTGCGGTGTGAAACAAATTTCCTCAAAGAGCGGAAATTTCCGGAAGGAGGAAGTTAATACACTCTTATTTTTGATGAATTTCTAACATTTTCATGTATTTCACAAAAATTAATCTCAAATTTATTATTATATCCAATATATTCAACATTAAATCTAACTAAATTAAATATTATTTAATAAACCTAGACCATTTCAAATTAAATTAAATTAAATATAAGGTCAGAGATATTCTATGACCTAAGACACTGGGAGCATGTTTTGGATCGATTGAACCATTAAACCATTTGTTCGAATCCGAGCGCAAGTGATTCTCTTCATAAATTAGATTTCTAAACAAATTAGTTTAGAAAACTAGATAACATTTTCATTTTTATTAATCTGATGGTTTAATTTAGAAACCTTGCGAGTAAATCGCTGTTTCACTATTACTTAACTTGTACACCGGGCACCACGGAACTTTTTATGTTGGTAACATGAGTATTATTCTTCTTATTTTGTAAAAAGGTGCTCTAAGATCGAGCCCATACAGAAATAACGAAAAGCACATGCGAATATAAATTATATTGAAACGGGTATGGAATGATTAATGGAGCTCTCAGATATTACATTTACGTGATTACGCAGTCTTTTATCTTTAATAGGAATTTATCCACCCAAAGTAATAAATCGTTTATCTTTTAAAAAAATGTAATAATTTACCATAGCCTTTTTTCTCTTTCTGCTTTTTTTTTAAAAACGTCGTCCGTACAAAATTTATTGATAAACGTATTTCCAATTATATTTCCAATAACTAAACATTATCTTACATTATCTCCTGAGCCTGTACTCTTTGTGAGAAGGGTATAAAATGCAGTTGATATCGGTTTAATTAATTAACTTGGAGTTACAGGTAAATATCAAATAGTTGTTATTGGCAGCCATGGTATTTACGTGACGATTCGGTCGCGACGGAAAAATCCTTACACTTTTTATCGCCTAGCACCACCCAAATACCAGCGCCAAATCCGGACCGTGCGATAAGGACGTTCGTTCCAAAATTACCCTATGTTGTAAGAGCGTTTCCATCATCATCATTTCAGCCTGTTTGAGTCCACTGCTGAACATACGCTTCCCCCATAGAGTGCCACGAAAGAGTTCGTGAGAGCGTTTACTAACATAAATTTCAAATGGGCAAACACCCAGGTCAGAAATAATTATCTCTGGGTCACAAAAATGGTTGCCTCGTGTGAGAATAAATCTCACGACTCCCAGCGCCGAAGTGAATACCATAGCAACTGGGTCTCGGAGTCAAATGTATGTAGTAGATAAATGCCTAAATGTGTAATTAAGTGTGAGTGACAACGATGGCCTACTTAAACAAAATACGGTCTCCCGTAAACATTTACAATCACGTTCGTATCGGGATGACGTCAAAGTGTAACCAATTCAGCAATATCGAAATGCCCAAATACAACATATCCTACCTGCTACCAAGTTAACTATTTAAAAAGGCTAATATTACTCATTTACATAATATATATATATATATATATATTAATACAAAAAGATTGTTGTTGTTTGAAATTAACACACAAAAGATTTCGTTCCGGCAAAAGGGTGTAAACAGGGGGTTACATAGTTTAGGATTGGAGAGTCGGCAGTGAAATATCGAAAGTGCTTTCCCACTTCATATCAAAGTATGTTTAAACCGTCACGTAGCGCGCTATAGAATTTTCTACGCCACCCGACTTGCGATGTGATTAATAAATGTTCCCCTGTCACAATGTGGTGTAACACAAACCTTAGAATTGGCTTCTACTAATGTATGGAGATTATTCGAAATAAAATGTGTATGTAATATGTATAAATAAAGATAATCTTTAAATGTTCAATCAGCAATTATTACTATTTAAAGTGTTTTTATTCTAGCATATTTCAAGATTTTGAGCATACTAGGTATTTCATTTTCAATTTAGATATTCTGTTAATTGTTAGAGTTATTTAAAACTAACATCACAATAAACAACAACCCCGCGAAAAATGAACAATTAAGCCACGTTGATGTTATTCAGCATTACTATATACGCCCAGCATTGGAAAAAAGGTTGGAAAGGCTACCTTTGTACAGAGGGTTTTAGGACACGCGACCCTATCGCGCATTGGTGGACTTCTATTCACGTATCTAAAGAATGGAAATAGGTATTACCAATTTCATTAGTGCCACCGGAGCTGGGATTTGAACTCAGATTGCTCAAATATATAAAACAAAGTCATCCCGCTGTCTGTCTGTCCCTATGTATACTTAGATCTTTAAAACTACGCACCGGATCTTGATGCGGTTTTTTGACTAGATAGAGCGATTCAAGACGAAAGTTTATATGTAAACCCGTGCAAAGCTGGGGCGGGTCGCTAGTATTGAATAAAAGGCGAGTGCCCGGACGCTGCTCTATTAAGGCTACTATTAAAATACCAACAGACGGAAAAAAACTGTCAAATAATTAAAAAAACACATGCCTGCAAATGGCCTACTTTTAAATTCAGAAAAATTCTTCTAATGAGCACCTTGTGGTCAATGTTTCGGACAAGTTAAACCCCCCAAACCCGTGGGTTCTGGCTAGCCCACCGGTTCTGCGTCAGATGAAGCTTTAATAGTCTCGGGACTGAAAGCAAAAACATCAGTTAATACAAGAAGTTAAACCCATCGGTGTGACGGGGTTTCTCGTCCTGCTAATTACGCGTTTCGCTTTCATTTTAACATGAAGCCTTTTTGAGTGTAATCGTGTTGCGAATCCAGCAGAATCATTATTAAGCATATTCCCTTCAATTTGAAAAGTAAATTGTACTGCACTCGTTTACGTATTAAATATCGGTGGAACGTTCTAGAGTATCTATTACAATACAACCAACACATCTCAGTTTGGAATAAATAAATAAGATATAAAAGAAATATTTAACATAAGGTAGGTCCGGGTCTATAGACATTAACGCAAAAAACGATTTATACAGCACACACACGCAGACAATATAAAAGAGAAACATAACGAATTCATTGTCAATAACTTGAAAAGTATTTTTTTTTATGTGAGAAAGTGACAAACGAGCTGGCTGGAGTTCACCTGATGTTAAGTGATAACCGCCGCCCATGGACATTTGCAATAACTGTAGGATTGCAAATGCGTTGCCGCCTGAAATAAAGTGGGCCCCGGCTACCTCACTCACCAGACGAAACGCAGAAATGTAACACTTCTACTTCAGTCCGGTCTTCTGTGAGGTCGTGGTACTTACCCGGACGGACCTGCCCATTCGTGCAACAGTGTGGCGTGGCCCTACCACCGTTTTTGATTCCATAATTACTAAATCTTGAAAAAGAAAAATTACTAGTACTTTAGACGATAACAATCAAATTCTTTATTCGTAATTCCTATAAAATGTGATAAATTTATGAGTACATTAGTTTGAATGCAACATGGTGGGATAATAAATTTCCTCGATAGGCGAACAGCTGTTCCGAATGCTGGAAAACGTAATAAAACATCTCCAACATTATCCCTCTTTATCTAAAGAGGTTTGGAAGAATTTATTGTTATAATATGATCTCCATAACTTTGCAAAAGCACGTGAAGTTTGTCGAAATTATTTTTTGATATATAGGACATATGTAAGCACATATGTGCTTCAGTTGATTTCGGTGAATTCTTTGTACAATGAAGATAGTACGGTGCATCATATTTTCCTAGCCAGTGAAGTAAAGTTTCCTTTTGGGAGCGAAGTATGACAGCCCCGGACGGACGGTAAAATTATATATGAATAGTAAATTATATATATATATATATATATACATATACATCTATGTTGCTGCCTCCGTAATCCAAATATAATTGTCAAAAAAGCTCCTCTTTTAACGATATTATAGAACAAATTCTGGTTCTTTTAATTTTATATCCGGCGATGATCCAGGACCATGTTGGAGGACATAGGGATTTTAAATAGGAAAAGGGTTTAAAATAATGCAACTAGATAGTTAACTTTTGACGATTTTTACTATGTATTAAAAAGCAATGATAACGAGGGTAAATAATAAAATGTAAGGAGGATTAACAACCTGTCTTAAAATTAACTTAATCTAACACTCGAAAACATTGCCTGGACGAAAGACGCAGGCGCTTTAACAGATATGTCATAGTAAAAAAAGTTGATAGCAATACATATAATTATATAAATTATTATGAAATAGACTAAGATAATTATAGCTAAAGACTTTCGACAAGAAATGACAGCAAATGAATGTACAAATATTTTATAAATAGTCGATATTTGGAATTCATGTCATACAAAGCTCGAAACCGAGGCGAGCGCTGTTAATAACATTTCATTTGGAGTTTAAGAAGAATGATATCATCCGACAACAGCACAACACGCATTTTCCAAACTCAATTAAAATCAAGAACCAAATTCGACGATCATTTGTGTCTTAACAGTGAATAAACATTTAGCATTTCCAAACACATGTCAACGTTTTTTTATTATTTGTTGTGTCATTTTTGAAAATGTAACAAAATTTTTTCATTAAAACATGTAGAAATGTTTTTCACATAATATGTCTAATTTTTCGAGTCGAAGTTTATATGTTCGTGGACCATAAACTTTTAGAAAAATTATATATTAAAAAAAAACAGCGGTAGGGCCACGCATCAATTCGCTGATGCAGGAATGGGCAGGTACCGTCTGAGGAAGTACCACGATCTCACAGAAGATCGGCGTAAAGTGGAAGCATAAGAAATACTTTCGCGTTTCGTCTGGTGAGTGAGGTAGCCGGAGCCCAATCTTCAAAAGGTTGTCAACGCATCTGTAACCCTCGGGTGTAGCAGATTCCCATGGGCGACGGTATTCACTTAACATCAGGTGAACTGTCTGCTCGTTTGGCAACTTTTCACATAAAAAAAGAGATAGCCGGCGCCCATTTCATTAAAAGGTGGCGACGCCTTTTCAACCTCATGGGTGCTGTAAATATCCATGGGCGGCGGTTATCACTTAACATCAGGTGAACCGCCTGCTAGCTTGCCATCAAATAAGAAAAAAAAACTTGAGTTCACAAAACTTTCAGTGTAACATTAGCCTGGTAGTGATTAACGATTTATATCGCTGAATAGCCAAAAAACGCTTTGATATAGTCAAGTATGTTATCAATGTCTATTTGCAGTACAAGAGATATAAGAGCGATTACCACCAATCGTTTACCGTACCCTACAATAGCGTCTTGTTGCTTTCTTGTTAGCGACACAGGCACAATAAATAAATAATGAATTAATTTTACAGCGTGAGTAAGTTGTGGGATCCTTTAAAGTGTTTTCTGTTTTATTAATGTTCTATCTGCACGGTACGTTTCAAATTTAGATTTATTTGGCAGTCTTCCAACAGAGCAGCCACCGTGTGAGATAAATGCGCTTATGTGCCCCAATAACGCTATCCTGTTTGATTGATTGGTGATAACAGGATCCCGCGCCGGGTAAACGCAACTTTCAATTGTGTATAAAATTGAAATAAGCTAGTTCTATTAAAATGAGTAATATTACCGTTAATAACAGAATTCCTTACGTTATGATATTAAAAAGAAATGCATAATTATCAGCCGCAAATTTCGTTCTGCTTGAATTGTTAACCTTTGCGCGAATATGAAAAATTTGCGTCAGTACCTTTTAAAACATTCCCTCGTCTTTTGAAGCCTCTAAAAAAATCAACGTATATAGAAAATAATAAATTTTTATATACTTATTTTTATTTACAATTTTTATAAGACACACAATTATTATAATCATAAGCATCCAATTGCAAATCCAGAAAACAATATTTTTTCACATAAACTACCACGATTTATCCGTAAGCCTCAAATTTTACAAAGCTTGATGGATTAATACTTTAGCTATATACTTAATGACTAATATAGACAAATGTTTCTTCAAGCGCGTAATTTCATTAATTGAAAAAATTGTATCAAGCAGAAACAACAACATTTCTCTCTAGACTTAAAAGCTTTTTCTTTGTTCGGAAGTAGTAGCGAGTTGAATTATTGTTAAGAGGGGCTACGTAGTGCAGTGTTTGCGTTCCGACACACAATTTCATTTGTGAGATTGCTTAACTTAAAATGATAGTACTTTTGATTAAAGTACCTTTATTTATTAAATACAAAATCAAAAAAATGTATTTTTAATTGTTATATCGCTAGTCTTTGCACTTAAGACGAAATATAAACTTTGCAAAAGAATCGGCTAAAAGTTTTTCGCGTCTGCAAGTTCGGTGTGAAGATCCGAAGAAGCCGATCTCTGTGGCTAGAGAGTCGGTCAGTATCCCGGTCTCCGCAGCAGTTCAAATTCTCGCAGCAGCGAGAGTTCTCAGAGTTGATAGATTTTATTTAAAAATAGTTTCAAAAATTTCAAACATTCCGGCTCTAAAATATCATTTTCTTATATACAGATAGAGATAATGAGGACGTTTTTCTCCTTATTTTTACTCTTATATTTAGTAACTTTTCAATAGTTTTAAATGGCTTTGTCTTTTGTTTTGAAATTTATAATTTAATATTATTTAATGATCCTTTATTTAACGATTGCATGATGAAGCTTGCAGTGACGTATAAGTTGCCCTTATTCACGTTATTGTTAATATTATTGTACTGTTTGGTGTTTTGTGTACCAAATAAAATAAATGAAATGAAATGATGTATTGCTCACTATCTCTTATGTCAGTATCGATTAAGAAAACTTGCTGGTCCTAAATTACTTTGGTAATGTCCAGCCCATCGAAGGTAAATATAGTCATCCAACCAACGGTTCGCCTTCAAACCAAGCAACTGCGGCAATCTTCTAATAACACATCTAGACCAGGCACATTATTTTTTATTAAAATGCAAACATAAAATTCACTTGATAGATAAAATGACTTTATTTTGCCTCATATTAGTGTTGTATTATCACTGTCTTCAACACAATTTTCTTAAATCCTATACTGCATCCGCCATGAAAAACTATATACTGGCAATCGCAACTAATTTAGCCAACCTTCACAGGCCTCCAGGAGTAATTGTAGATCCATTTTATTCAGTTTTTTATATAATTAGTAGCTTGATTCTTACAGAAAACTGACATCTTGAAATCATTTATTTTAAGTATTTTATTATACCTACATATTTACTACATGTTTATTAAACAAGCCAGACATATTTAAAAAAGAACTGAATCAGCAAATGACATGACTAGCAATTTTTCTTAAATTTTCACTTCTTTAATTTAAATGAACTAAAAACTAATGAAGTACCTATCTACCATATGTCATATGTTTCATCCCTATGCTGGTTTTTTACTTTTAATTATGATTTAACTCATACCTAATGGTTTACAGTTGTATCTATGGACCTCAGAAATTTATTAGTAAGACAATATAAGCATGTTTGTGTAACAGTGAACAATATGTTCGGCACAATATTCATTTAAGACTTCCATTTAGATAATTACACTTTTTTAAATATTTTCATTTCCCTAAAAAAATATTAAAATTGTAGGGCTACATATAACAAACTGGAAAAGGTTGAAGAATCGACTACTTACGTATGCTCTTGATGTGCACAATGAAACCATGTTTGTTGGCAATTTGATACGTTTTTCTTTCTTTTTCTATATTTTTTGATTTCATAATTTCTTATTTTTTAAAAAAACATTGCCCTTACTTTAGGATAATATTATCCTGTGTTGTAAAGACGTTTTACAAACATAAATTTCACGCGGACGAACACCCAGATGCGTAACAACTATCTGTGGGTCACGCAAATAGTTGTCCCGTGTGGGAATCGAACCCACGGCCCCCGACGCCGAAGCCAATACCTTGGCAACTGCGCCACGGAGTCATCGAATGTCTCCAAACTGTGTAATAATTTACATCACTAATATATGAATTTATGATTAAAATAACCTGGTTAGCAGCTGATATAATTTAACAATTTAAACACCTTAGTTTTTACGTTATGGTGTACTTCCCAGTGTACGCGTATATGATATTTAAATATGAATGCGCAACTGAGAACGGTGGAACTCAAACATAAACTCGATAAAGTTGCAAGGTTCTTAGCTTCACTTGCGCAACGCTTTAAGTCCGCGCCTCGTATACAATTGCTAAGCTGCTTAAAACTCGGAGTAAAGTCGGCAAATCCTTTGTTTCGTTTATTTAAACCAGAGCACAATTATCGGTTGAACACTTTACATTGCTTCTCGCTTGCGTCGTTGTAAGTCCTCTGTGTGAGTATTACTTTTGAAGCTACAGCTGGAAGCATAAATGGAATGTGATCATGTTTTCATTACAAATTGGCCAGCTCTTGTTAATCAACGCAAGTGGGAGTTATTTCAATTTATCACCGAAAATGCTTTTGCTTGTCCTTACCATCTAAGAAAGATTTCACAGTGCCGCAAAAGATATTTATTCGGCATGTTGCTTACTGAGAACTTTTCGTAAATGTCAACTTTTTTTAAATATGGTATTAAAAGGAGCATTAAAAGCCTTTCGCGTTCGGTAAAAACCTTCTTAATTTTCTCCCTACTGTCTGTTATTTAGCAATTATTGTTTCGGTTATGTTTCTCTATCGAATAAAAATATTTGTATTAGAAAAACACCGTGTACTCCTATTGTTGACAATTACCAATAAATTTAAAAAAGCTAAGAAACTAAAAATAATGAACCCTTATTATGGAAGTTTTAACTCCCTTAAGGTTAAAAATTTGGTATAGAATTTCGAAATGCAGGAAATAATCTTCTCACATTATACTCATAAATAATTATAACGACATTCACGCGAATTTGAAGAATAATATAGAGCAAGCACCGTGATTCATTGCCTTCGTTTTCAAATAACAGGTACAGATTTTCAGGAATCCGTAAGTTGTAACGATGTCAGTGGATATAATTATAATTGAAATACAAAATCATGTCCAAAAAGTATATATATTTTTGACACACTATACAGTTTGTGTTGGAATATGTTCTTGCTATCAAGCTTTGATAATATGTTTTGTATATAATTATAATAAAAAAATTATAAAAGTAATTACTCTATTCTAATTAGTAAAAAGTATGTTTTGATGGCGCTTAAAATTACTTAAGTAGATATTCTAATAGCTGAACCTCAAAATCTACCCGTCGAGTAAAACCTCTCTCTCTTCTTCTTGAAACGTTTTGCAACAATTTTCCCCCGCGGAAGGGCCACGCAACTGTCTCCGCTGTTGCACGAATGGGCAGCTCCGTCGCGGGAAGTGCCACGACCTCGCAGAAGACCGGCGTGAAGTTGAAGTGTTGCACTTCCCCGTTTTTGCTCCAGTGAGTCAGGTATCCGCGGCCCACGTTATTAAAAGTTACTCACACAACAAGGAAATCAAAGTACCGTGCAAATTACTACTGGAAATGCAATATCAACTACACGGACGTAAGTCGTCTAGCCCTATATATGTGATTAAAACTTCTTTAAGCATTCAATATAATCAAAGTATCATGATAAGAGGTCTAACGTTTTTACCTTGGTTCTAATATTTTAACTTTTACTGAACTTGAATATGAACAACTATTATAACGACAAGTAGCACTAGTGGTCTTATCACTGTCCGGGAACGCAGCCGAAATCCAAGTGACCACCGCTCCATGCGACCATGTGTCCCCCGGCTCGGGCAGATAACGTCATATCCGGCATACAGTGTTGCCAGCGCCAACATCAGTTTTGATTATTCACAGAAAGATTCAAAGCTTTTATACCAAACGCCATAATAAACAACGATTTAGTTAATGGAAGCCGTTATCGTAACTCTCGTTAAGTATCTAAGGCTTTTGGTCATTTGAATTATAGCATCGAGTTGGTCTCGCCCAATGTTCCCGTTGACTACTCTTGTAACAGACACTTCTCAGGATTAATGCTTCACACAATGGTTCGAACATGCAGAAATGAGTGAATAGTGAGGGCACGTTCTTCGAAAAGCAATAATTTCTTCATAAATATGTTTCCATTATCTCTTTACAACCAAAAAGGAATTAGAACCTGATACCGCGTCCTAAGTCGTACCGGCTAAGCTATTACTCCTAAATATACAAAAAAATTCTAGTATAGATGATTAAATTATCGCTCCATTGAATTCAAAGAGTTATTAGTTAATAGTTTTTAAAAAAAGGTTTCACAAAAAATATTTCGGAACGGGTTACACGCTGTGCAATGTTTTATTACATTTATAAATGTATGTACACATCAATGGCAAGAATGGTAAAGCTTTTAAGCAAAAAAAAAACCGTCACCTTCCGCAACGTAAGGCTATTATAAAGTCATTTAATATGTATAAGATGAATAAGGGATAAATGGTGTAGCTACTTATGTCTACCGATATATTCCTACCTACACTTCTTGGTGACTCGCCGGGGAATTCACCCACTTACGAACCGAATCGCTTTAATAAAATCGTTTTCGAATTACCCAACTTGGGATTCCGATGAATTTCTATAGTATTTAAGTTATTTCATGCAAAATTTCTAACATGATTCAAAATATATACGTTTACTGGTGTAATTACAAGTGCAATTGCTATTTGTTATCTTAACTTTGAATTGGAAAAATCTTAAATATTAAAAATTATCACAAACATGAATATACATCCTTAAAAGGTATTCTTTGGAGAGTTTGATAATTTTAATAATACTTGTTTTAGACAAAAATAACGTGAGTTAGTCGTATAAATTATTAGCTGATCGATTTTTCCATGTAGCAAATCGAAACTGGAGAAATACCATCTCGTAAAAATTCTAAATGATAATATTATATATGTTATATAATATAAAACACATACTAATTCAAACATATACATAATTATATATACATGGAAAACATATTATAATCGAATTATTTGGTTAACATATATAATATTTGAAATATGTAAAACCTAAGAAGATTTAAGTTTAAATACCTACATGAGATCAATATATAAAAATTGTTTCAATTCATAATCTCCTACAATGTTTCATAATATTTTGTCAGTTTCCAGCAAAATTTGAAACTTGGGATGGCAGAACTTAATTGAAAGATTAATATTTTAAACAAAAAAACAAATGTTTACAGCATTCATAAATAATAATAAATTATACATTACGTTATATACAGCGTGTCGTTACAACCGCGACAATAAATGAACACACGTCTAACGCTACTTGCCAATAATCATAAAAAAATATAAAAGTTTAAAAAAATCCATAATTAAAAAAAATATTTTTAAACAAACTAATTAAATAAAAAAGAAACAAAATTTGTAACATCCTATACAACTACAACTGACTAAAGACCCATTTACACGGTGCAAGTTTCTTGCCTGTTGTATACAATTAAATTGAAGCAATAAATGAGTTGCATGGTCTAAACAACAAATGGTCTAACAAATTATTGCGCGCAATTTATTGCATTCAATTATTGCTCATGTATGTACAAGAAAATGGCATCGTGTAAATGGGCCTTAATTCATACATAAAGAGACTTTTTCATTCGTTGCCACAATGTCGCATTACAAGTCTCTCCTTTTAACAGTATGTTTTATCTCTTTTCAATTCATTCCACCCATTCATATGCTTTATGACCTTTACAAATGAACTTTACGTTACAGTTTAATACGTAAGGCAGTTCTAAAAATTTTTGTTTTGTAAAATTTATTAACTCGGTAAATATTGATGTTTAAAGAATATAAATGCTTAATACAATTTTAAAAAGTTAACCTCTATATGTGTTCATTTATTGTCGCGATTGTAACGACACGCTGTATAATGTAAAATAGTATACCACAGTCAAAGTATATTACACTTTAACTGTGGTGGGGCCACGCAACAGAGTTCGCTATTGAACGAATGGGCAGGTCCGTCCGTTAGTACAACGACCTCTCAAAAGACCGGCGTGAAGAAGAAGTGTTATAGACGTTTGCGTTTCGTCTGGTGCGTTAGGTCGCCGGGGTTACGGGTGGGGGGCGGTTATCGCTTATCCTCTAGTTAGCATTACCACTAGTTAGTATCACTTAACATGATATTAGTATCATCTAACAACTAGTTAGTATTTGAAACAACGCTAGCTGAATAGTTATACTCAACATTAGAACCTTATTAACATGTTGTCTTTGATGGATCTCTATTTTGAGTTTAATCCATAACCCCTAATTCGATGCCAGCTTACTTAATATAATACCATAAGGGCAGCACAAGCCCGCAAAATGTCCCGGCCAGAAGGCCATCGCTTACCGCCCAGAACCCCGACATCCAATCAACGGCACTGCAACTGACCGACTCGATTATTTTGTACTGAATTGTTTTATTAAAAACTTTCGACATGGAGCGCGCTTTGTTTGCGGTAAAATACTGTAGCGAAAAAAAAGTAATCCATGTGGATGGAGATTGCTTACATTTTCTAATCACTCATGAATACATTTTAGTATGATAGCACTCCCGTTTTCTGTTTTTAATGGGCCACACAAACGCGGATTATGCTAACTATATTTCCTCTGTCAAAGTTTAAAAACGTCGTTATCTAATTGTGCGAATCAGCTGTCACATTTATGCGGTGAAAAATTTCCAAAATCAGAAAACCTTTGGCTACAGTGAAACTTAAGCTTCCTAGCGCTGCATCACATGGAATAAACCATCATTTTCTTTATGATAAATAATGTAGATCAAACAATTCTTAGTAGACGTATGGTGGCAAATGAAAGAAAGCAACGTGATGCCAATAAGTCTTGAATATAATAAAATATTATTTAAATTTCAGAGCTCGTGCTTGGATCAAGAAATAGTTTCGCCTCAGTCGCAAAGCCTCCAGAAACTCCCCACGTAAGCCTCGACCCTCGTAAGACTGAAGTGCGCATGAATTATTTACATGCCATTCCATGTCGAGAACGACACATTGGTATGTTTATAAGAACAGATGTTGGCCAAGTGGACCCACATTTACATTCTGAAAGGGCGAGTTATTTCCAACTTCGTCAACCAAAATAACGAAGGTTCAAAAGCGAACAGCTAAATTCCATTTCAAAAAACCTCTATCAACAAGTATCTAAATTAAGCTTAGGATTGCAAATTCGAGTTGCACAACGGCCGATATCAATAAGTGTCATCATCAAGTTTAAGTACATGTTTGAACGAGCAAATAAAATCCTATTGTTAAAGTAAAATTAATTGAATAAAAGTACTTGTAAAAGTGAAATGAAGGATAAAATGTATGAATTAAATTACTTACACAATCATTCACCTACTTTAGCCTTTAGGTATATAGTACACAAATGAAAGGTGGTGTTTTTAGTGTACTTAATGCACTGTATAGGCCTATTCGCCGTGTGGTTTCGGCGTAAGAATAAGCCACCCCATCTCATCCCGTGAGTGTCGTAAGAGACGACTAAGGGACAACCCACAACCATCAGGTGCTCTTTCATATATGGCGGGTTAACCATCTCGACCCTCCGGACCTCAAATATACAGGCCATTAACGGGCAGCTGCGTTTAAGGCGCGAGGTGTGTGGAGGAACTGCGGTTGCCAACCCGCTTGGCAGGCGTGGCAACCCTGGCAAAACCCCCTCATGATGGAAGTCCAAGACGTCCATCTTTAATGTGTATTAATATGTATTTTTGTTCATTGTTTTATGGCTATTATATCATAACAAATGCATAGGAAATGACTTTAATTATATACTTGACTAGCAAAAGGCTGAGCTTTGCGAGGGCTCGCATAGTTTTTCTAACATACGATAATCATTTTTAGACAGTTTTTTTAATTATTATTTTAATATAGGATTATTGATGGGCTTCGGTAAATAATTCGTATTACTAATAATTTTCAGATAACTATTTTTTATTTAATAAATAAATTAAATAAATAAATAATTTAGGACACATTTTGTACACAACGTTCTCTAGTCCCAAACTAAGCTACGCTTGTATCATGGGTACTAGAACACTGATAGACATACTTAAACATACTTTTCTTTTTTAAATAAATACATAATATACATATATACCCAGACACTAGAAAAACACTATGCTCATCACGAAATGTTTGTTCTTCGAGCAGTGGGGATCGAACCCACACCCACTGGCGCAGGAGGCAGGTACACTACCCACTACGCCATTCGGGCGTCAAACTAAAATCTTCAAATCGAACATTTGTTAGTACTTATATTATTTATGTAACATTAGGTTCCCCTCTACCTACATTTTAAAATACACATGTTAATTTTTAATATTAAGTAATATTTCGTATAGTTTATACGTAACTTGTCGATAGACTTCCACTATAAAAGGACATAAACAAGTTTAATTTCTCATGATGATCCCATGTTGTCAACATTCCTGAATTGACGGCGGTCTTGTAAAGCGGTGTATTGGTGGCACAACAAAACATAATATTTGCACATACATTTGGTGGCACAACAAAACATAATATTTGCACATCATTTGCACATACATTTATTTTTCTTCTCGTTTTTGAACTTCTGCGTGAAAATTTACGAGTGAATTTAAATCCACGCCCAAGGTTCGCATTTTTCTGGAACGTTAATAAAATGCTACGACTGTTAAACGTATCTGTATTATCAGCTGTCATGGTAAATACAATCATTATTAAGTTCCTAGAACTTTCTAAAATTTCGGGATGATGATTCTTATGACTAGTAATTCTCAACAACAACGGCAAAAAAAAACGCGTTTTGTCAGTTTACAAGGTCGAAGCTAGTTTCGAGGACATAACTATAATACCCGTCTGATAGATCAGTCACTTTTAGAAGTGCCAAAATAACGTTGAGTGATTGCTTTAACTTTAAAAGACCGCGTCGCTGTCCCTTCATTCAGTTTTGTTAAACATTTATGTTAAACATTTACTAAAGGGGAAGCAAGATTACCAATATCGTATCAAAATCAACATTAAAATTAGCTGTGAATTCATAAACTTGCAAATTCCAAACAAAATGGATGTCGTTCAGAAAATGTCAGGCGCGTTCGTTTCTTTCCAACTTTTGTTCAGGGTTGAAATCTGACATATTATGACTAAAGTCATGGCCCAACGAATATACATATTTTATGTTACTTTTAGAAATAGCTGCTATGATGTGTATAATATCGAGCACTCCACGCTATTCTTATTTTAAAGTCTTTGATAGTTATCTAATTTTCTGTGTTACTTGACTTTCTGGCACTATCGAAGAAAATCTTAAAAATAAAAATCTCTTTCGATTTGTAGATGATTTTCAGATTACAAGTCTGATGTTTATGATAAACTACAAACCTCGCAAAAGATCACCGATTCCTCCCAAGTAAAGCGCAAGACATATAAAATAATGGAATAACCTAATTTCAATTGAGAATTTAGGGTCATTAGCTTGTGCATCGAAATAAACTAAATAATGTAATAATTGACGGTAGCTTAGTTAAACACCAAAATTTAAACGTAAAATAATTAAGTCTATCCCGTTAAAGACTTAGGTTAATTAAAACTTTAAAACATGTAGACTTAGGTTAATCTTACCCTAATGACTTAGGTTAACGTTTAAAAATTATAGGGTTTGTTCTTCTTTATGCCCGCAACATTTATTTTATTTTAACATTTATTTTTATTTGTAGAAAACATTATTATAACTCCTTTTTATCCAATACTTCTGTATTCACTTCCGAAGCGGTACAATAGAAACAGAATTTTTCATTTTTTTAAAGCTAGGCTTCAATTTAACAGAGCTTTGAATGGTCTACGCACGGTTAATCTATTAAAACTTTTATATTTATTATATTATTTTTTTCCAGTTCATCTCTGAGAGTTATTATAATGAATGTCGCTTGGATTACAAATGTAACGATTTTTCAAAGTTGCGCTAGAATAACATAGTTATTTGATTAATCTATATTTTAAGAAGTTACTGCCTTTACAATGATCAATGGACAGAGGGAGTTCTACTTTAGATTTCATTAAGGATCGCTTAAATTATTTGATACCGTATTTTATATTCATAAAAACGCTTTAACGCTAAATTGACTCGTTTATATTTTAGATTATTATACTTTTTATACCTTATATACTTTTTTTATATCCTAGCTGCAGCGCCTACTTCGAATTAACTCCTCCTCTCACTGGACTTCAATGTATTGAAGGTAATTAGTATTTATCAGAACTAAAAGCGTGGTAAGCCGCTCTATAAACCGAAGATTACATATCTTTTCATCAAGAAAAGTGATTAATCAGGGGAGCAATGTCATGAAAACAAAATAATGTAACGCACGAAGAAGCGCCCCCAGACCTATTTGATTTAGGATTCGGCCGATTGGTTTTACGACCAAACAAGTTAAAGAAGTACGGTATAGGGAGAGAACAAACACATATACATGATTTAGCATTAATAGCAGAAACAATATAGTAACAAGAAAACTGAAAGAGTTTTACTATTCGAGTGAGAATCTGAACATAGAATCTACTCACACCTTGGTTAAGGGGTAATGGGCACCTTGGGTAATGGCAGCAGTGGACTGCCACAGACTGTCAAATCAGCATGGGGGTCTAAGCAAAGTTTAAGAAATGTTTTTTTTTATATTCCACGACACGAGACACGATTACAACCTTCCGTACGTTTTATTTTTTTATATGTGTTGGTTAAAGTTGATTTTAACATAACCTAACTAAAATTACGTTACTTTTATAAAAGTAAGGCAGGTCGCAAAATATTTCGGTTTCAAACAATTTTGTAACGGTTTATTATATTTCTGTTCAAGATTTTAAATTTTGTCATATATGCCCGAATGATATTATTAAAACATTTAAAAATCTAAATAAAAAGAAAACAGAAGACTTATGGGGCTTATCAATATGGGCAATTGATCTTATAATCATTGCTTGCATATTAGCCCAAATATTTAATACATGTTTAGACAGTAGCAAATTCCCAAAGTTAATGAAATATAGTAAAGTTGTGCCAGTACATAAATCGGGTTCGAGAGATGATGCCTCTAATTACCGTCCTATCTCTATGTTGCCGGCCTTAAACAAAGTGTTTGAGAAAATAATGCTGGATCAAATGATAGTACATTTTAACAAATATAAAAATTTAAACCAGCACCAATTTGGATTTACTAAAGGTAGATCTACAACTGATGCAGGGATAGAATTAGTTTCACATATCCTGCAGTCCTGGGAAAGCTTTCATGACACCATTGGTGTGTTCTGTGACCTTTCCAAGACATTTGACTGTGTAGATCATACAATTCTAATCAGGAAATTGGAATATTATGGTATTCGCAATTGTGCCATTGACTTTGTTTCCTCATATCTTACTGACAGGGAACAAAAAGTAATCATAAATGGTATATTGTCAACAGGGTCAACAGTAAAAATGGGCGTTCCTCAAGGATCGATCCTGGGCCCTTTTCTGTTTTTAGTTTATATTAATGATTTGCCATATATAGTGGAAAAAAGGTCTCAAATTGTTTTGTTTGCGGATGACACTTCATTATTGTTTAAAGTTAAAAGGAATGATGATGCACTGGAACAACCAAATGAAATACTAGATGTTGTGTCTGGCTGGTTTGCTACCAATAACTTACTTTTGAACTCCAATAAAACAAAATGTATTAGATTTACTCTTTCAAAGTTGTGTCACCAATCAGGAATCTCTATTGATGAGAAAATCCTACCCCTTGAGGATTCAACAGCATTTCTTGGAATAAGCGTTGACTCCAAGTTGCAATGGGAATTACATGTAGATAAGTTAGCTAAGAAATTGAGCGCTGCCGTCTTTGCCATACGCAAAACCAGGCAGCTAACTAACGAGGAAACTGCAAAATTAGTTTGCTTATTTTCACAGCATACGACCTATGGTGTCTTACTTTTCCGCAGGTCTAGAATAATATTTGTATTACAAAAGCAGGCTTTTTGGCTTGGGTCCACGTGAGTCTCCAAATAAACGTTTTGACGCTCCCGTCGCTTTACATACTTGAGAACATCATGTATGTACGTAATAATATCCACCTATTTACGAAAAAACAATCCACATCGCGTCGGGGCCGTGGTGACACTCTGGAAGTACCGAGGTTTAGATTGGCTAAAACCAGAAAGTCGTTTCTTGGAAGATGCATCAACTTTTACAATAAAATAGGTGACATCCACAAACAACTAAGTATAAACAATTTCAAACAATTTGTAAAAGCTACCTTAATGGCAAGGGTCTACTATAATATCCAAGAATACATAGAGGACAAGGATGTTTGGAAATGACTCTTGCTCTGCACTTGCAAGACCCCTGGCTGCTGCTGATTTTATACCCAAATAAGTGTGTATAATTGCATTAAAAATATATATATATATATAACAAAAAGAACAAGACCGCAGAGTTTCCTGCCGGTTCTTCTCTGTGCAGGTCTAGTTTAGTGAACCGGTGGTAGATTTTTGTTGACATTCAATAAGAGCTTAAGTTGGGCCTATATTGAATAAATATACTTTGACTTTGAAAGATTGGCAGGAACTTTGGCAGATATCCAAAAAATAAATGTCAAAACCTTTTTACGTTAAAAATGTTTGTACGCGAATTTACATGGACATCAAAACTTTGAGCCGGGTCGGTGGCCTAATTGGTAAAAAACACACTGGCGGGATATTTGTTGGCGAGAGCATCTGTTCTGTGGCTTCTTATTCATATTCACGTTGCGTGACATCGCATAACTTTTTGTAACAAACAAGAATAATGAAAACAAACACGAACCCCAGTAATCCAGAAAGCAGGTTGCAGTATTATTACTTTAGATCTTTCCTCGCAAAACAATTTATGATATTAAATTACCATTAATAAAAATGTTTCTCTTCTTCTCTCTCAACGCTACATGACCCTCACCAGGGATGTCGAAAAATATCGATTTATCGACTTTAAAGAGATAATTTCGCATCGCAGTTCGTGTACCATATGTTTAGCAAAACGTACTGAAGCTACTGCGACTACAGTGTACTAACGCTATTTAACATCCGACCTCTATAACGGTGTCTGAAAATATTGAGGCACATTTAAATTTATAATTAGCAAGTAGCTAAAATAACTAAATCCCGGTTACTTGTCACCAGGTAAACTGCTTGCTACATAGCTCCCTTTTTAAATTAAATAAAACGCTTGAAAAAGAAAAAATCTACTTTGCAACTCACCATCATAAAACATTATAAAATGAAAATGATTGTTGGCGAAAAGAAATTCCTTCTACTAAATGAAAATTGTAATTAATTGTCACTAAAATTTTAAATCAGCGTATAAGCTTCTTTTACTTTATAAACATTTAGTGAGATTGATGTTCTCTCTTACTTACGCGAATACTAAATATTACATGACTCAAAAAAACTATTATTAAAATTGATATTTAAATTTTAATAATAGTTTTTATATAATCAAAAATTTTATTGACATTTAAATTTTCAATATTTAATTTACCCTCGACGTGCGGCGACAACAGTCACATTAGGACGTTAAAACATCTCAGTCCAACCCAAGTGGCTATTGTGGACCGTCAACTGCCTTAGAAGAAGAAGAAGTGACTATTGGTGCGAGTTTGAAATTGATATATATTTTTTATAATATAAAATAAAGAACATTTTAGAGGTAATTTGTCACTTTGCAAATTCATAGGAGTTTTTCGTAGGGAGAGTTACCCTTAATCGCCATCCCTTGCGACCATTTTACAAAAGCGCCATTGACAGATTACTGGACCGACCGGAAAGGTGGATCGGCTAATTGGATCGACATTTCGTGAAAAGCATAACTATGTATGTCACAATATGAATACTTATTCAGAAGATAAAAAATTTGAAGGTATTCCGATATTCTTGAGAGGCCATTAGAAAACAAGTAAGGGTTTTCCGTTTTATTTTTTAATCTCAGACTTGAAAATTAATGACGAGATACATGGTTTAAAATAATCAATGCAATCTATAACCTACGTGAAAAAAACGAATCGTATGAAACATAACAAATATTATAAACTAGCTGCTGCCCGCGACTACGTCTGCGTAGAAAAAGCTGAAGCCGTAACATTCAGACAGGAAGACAGATATACATATAAATATGTATTTAAGTTATAGCCTATGTCTTATTCTGATGTATAAGCTGTATTATTGTAAAGTTTCATTAAAATCCATTCAGTAGTATTTGCGTGAAAGAGTAACAAACATCCATCCATACATACAAACTTTCGCCTTAATATTATAAAGGTAAAGACTAGTCAGGATTTAACTATTTTTACGTTCATACTCACGGGATATCGAGAACTAGAATAAAAAATAAACTGCACAAATACTTTAAAAAAAGTTTCATTTATAATGCGTAATCGCGTAAATATAAGAAATTACCATAACAAATATTGAAAAAATCCTTAACCACGAGATAATACGAGCGAGAAGAGAAAAATATTTCAACGGACGGTGAATTGGCCTTCCTTACCTTTGATATAACTGAGCTGTTTGTGTACGTTAAAAGGCAACTGTGGGGTCTGTCTGATGGAGCGGCTGATTACGGCTGACACCAATGATCAGTGGTCTGGCAACTGTTCATTCGGAAGCCATCCAGCTTTGAGCACAAGACGCAAATCCACTGGTAACCGATGAAAACTTTAATGTACGAACAGGAAATTAATTAACGTTGCAGGAATGTAGAGCAAAAGATTATTAATACGCCTTGTCTTTTGTATGAATCAGTGACGATATCTATTATTAATTGGCAGTATTTTAAGGATTTTATCACGTTTAATTAAATTCCTGGCGTTTCGTTTTGTCCTTAAAACTTCTTAGTGTCCCAGCGACACAGGCGTGTTGATTTGTTTCCAGAATAATGTCGGCTTGTTAATTGAAGTAAAGTAACAGCCTATAAGTTTCCCACTGCTGTCCAAAGATCTTCTCTCTAGAGAGGGTATTAGGGTAAAGTCTATCACGCGGCCCCACTACGGATTTCACACATATTTCGAAAATATGCAGGTTTCCTCACCTAAAACCACCTGCAACTATAATTATTTCGAATTGAACTACGAAACTGGCCATATTTCAGCCAGTGCGGCGGTCACACGTATAATTATATAAATAATTAAATGCAAAGATGGCGACACAATTATGACTCTGTTTGCATCTGAGTAACATGATATATCTGATAAAGGCTCTACATAAAGCTTTCATAAATCCATCATCTAGATAGTGAACCGAAAAACAAATAAAATGGTAAATTTATGCTATTTGTACACTCATAAATAAACTTCCTTTCTCACAAAAAAAAAACGGAATAGCTAAAATATAGGCGCTATTATTCCGTTAGTTTCGTTTCAGTATTTGGCAAACTAGTCAAGATGGTAATCTGACATATTGAAGCCAAAGTAAACAAAACTCGATTACGAGTACGAGTTTTTCTTTTTGCAATATTCTTCTACAAACAGTAATTATTTTGTAGGCAAAACGAATGGAAAGAAATACATTTATTTTAATACTTATAACAAAATATAGTGCAAATTTTGACGCTAAAATTTTGTTAATTCTCCCAAAAAAAAAAGATAATAAAATGTTAAACAATCAAGTGTGGAATTAATTGTAACCGAGAACAGTCAAAATAGATTACGTTTAAGTGAGTGGCACTTTAGAAATATTTTTTGTTTCTTCGAGTCGTGTAGAATATGCAAGCGTGATTTTACAAATGATACGAGTATATGTATATCATTTGATCTAGCTTAAGACTAGCCTAATGACAGTGAGGTTATTAGGCCAGTCTACAATGAGACTAATTTTTTCTGGATCCTCAAGTATGATGAGAACACTGAAGATCCTTCATCATAATACTTGTAAAGTTCTCATCTCAGACGGCTTTGAAATCCAACCAATAATTTGCAAATTATCCCAATTTTTCTGTTAACAATTTGTTTAGTTGCGAATATATCACTTCCTTGTTTTTAAAACATTTTGACAATACTACACATATAAAAACAAGTTGCTCGTATTTCACAAAGTACATGTTTTGAAATAAAATGAAAGCGCCGAGATCGATAATACTAGAGAGGTTGTTACGTGTTAAACTCGTGCGAAACTTTTCTGTGAATCTTCTAAACATGCCAGCTCTCTCCACTACTAAAAGTTGTGAGCGTCATACTGCATCTTATAAATCCATTTTATTTGACATGGGTCAAGGGTGTTAAGTAAATGTGCCAGTTTTCAATTTGATTTGGTTTGACATATTGCCCGGGTATTAATATGGCTAAGCGTTAATGGGGCTATTAATACTTTACCATCCGATGTATTGTTCTTTTTTTTTTTACTACTTTATCATATTTAATAGTAGGTACATTTTAGGTGTATGTAGTACACGATTGATGATTCTGTTACACGGTAACAGTTTGTATTGCAGTCATGTTTGTATCAGTTTAATAAGTTTGTAATTTTTTTATACAAATAAATTTAAAAAAATTATATATTCCTATTCATTTTATTTTTTGTCTTATTTAAAGCTGTGTGAGCAATTCCAAAGCTAATTTTATACTTCTCGGAATTAAGATTGAATACCAAGAGAATGTCTTCAAGGTAAAAGTGTAATAGACTTTTACCGAGATCCACATTACTCCCTAATTTCAACTGGTATGATAGTAAAGGAGTAGCCAATTTGTGTATAAAATGTTTATTATAAGGAGTTTGCGTTTCACAAACGTCTTTACCATTAAGTTATTTTTCAGTTTTGTTACTTGTAAGATAGAGATTCGCATTTTGGGCGTTTTCAATTTAGGGAAATGTGGTCGAAAGACACGAATAAGTAATTAAGGAAATCAGTTACAATTATTGTCCCTAATATAAAGAAATAATATATTTTTGATGTGAGGAAGTGGTAATATTTTGTTAACCTTTATCACCAACAAATAAACTATTACCAAATTCTCTGTACAAAATCCTTGTTTTATAAACTAATTTTTAAATATAGTTTGGTCGTGTGTGGCTTCAGGCTATCTAGCCACTATGTCCATTAGTTTCAAGTCTGAACCAACTATTGTTTGAACGAGAATTGGCGTTATCTGTTCCGATAGCTTTCTGCATTGTCACCACCTGTAGATTTTATTAGGACGTGGGTACGATGAATGGCACCAATAAGCCTTGGAAATCTAGCTATCTATACTAAAATATAAGGAGACATAAAATCTCCTTATAATTCAGTAACATCTGAGAACTAAACAAACTGTACGTACACAGTTCAATATCGTGCGATTGCTTGTGACACCACATTCACAATTCGACAAGCGGATGCCTTACTCTCTCCAGAAAAATCACCAAATACGTTCAGAAAACTTCGGTAAATATTCCGAACAGTACGTCTCGTTTTTCAAGCTAGAAAAAAATTTTAATCGATAGAGAAATGTTAATAATTAAATATTACATACGTGAAAACCAAGGCAAACACTTACTTTTAATAAAAAAAAATATTTAAGACTTGTTATTTTCACTAAATAAATCCGCCATTTTGTGTTTGACAACATGTATAAATTTAAGAATTCACTCACTTTCCCAAATTATAACCTTCGCATTATTAAAAAAAGAGTTTTTAAAAATACTAAAAGTACTATTACACTAAAGTTTTCTGGGTGGTCATAAAAAAAAACCTAACGGATCTGTGACTCATTTTGAACCTAAAATTCGAGACATTAAGTGTACCCTAAGTCACAAATTTTAAATATTAGAAATTGTTAATAATACATGTTCATGAAGTAGAAACTTGTGTTTTTGTGATATATCCGTGTATTTGTGTCTTCTTACAACGTAAAAAGTGAAAACGTAAGTTTTTAACTAAAATAATAGTCTACAATGAATAATGGACGCACAGTAATGACGGATTTCAGTTGTATGAAATTTAAAAACTTTGTTAATTTTTTCCTCATAATCTAGTGGTTTTCATTGATTATAACTTATATAATATTTAATTATTAACATTTCTCTATCGATTAAAATTTTTTTCTAGCTTGAAAAACGAGACGTACTATTCGGAATATTAGCCCAATGATTATTCAAGAACCTATTAGAAACAACATGGATATTAAGTAGATAGACATTTCACTGTATACGTTATTTATAAAAAATAAAACACATAATTACCTTTCTGTACTGGAAGAAATTTTGTCCTCAATAAGTGAATGGAGATAATAAACGGTATCTTTATTAAATCGAAATCGAACTCTAAATTCCTCATCATCAAATGTGATTAGAACGACGTCGAAACACAGGATTTCTGCGTGGCTACGATAAACGATAAAAAAATAATCTAATTCGACGTCCAAGGCATTAAATAAATACATTTTTAATATTTTTCTATTTCACAACATACGAAATACGTATAAATATATATAAATATACGTAAAAATACTAATTCCTTCTTGAAAATTATTTGTCAAGTAACAAACCATCAAATAAATTCCTTATCTGACAGATGATCTTACCTATAATTTACTTCGAACTTTATTTGCCAGATACGCTTAACAGAAGATTGTGAAACGCAAACGATGACTTTATTCGTCAGATAAGTGGCAAGTAGCTTATTCGGGACTTTATTTGGACATTGTGAAACAGACCCTTAGAGTCTTAATAATGACCTGTTTCTCTCACATGAAAAATTATGAATTGCATACAATTGACATGTTTTAATGCAGCACTTGGACGTTTCTCACTAATGAGTGATTCCACTAACAAGTGCAAGTAAACCGTTCTTTACACCTGTACTGCAGAAACCCTGGAAGATTACAATTAGTAATATTGAATATATTAATAACACTTAAGTACGAGTATAAGGCCAGGCTCAAGTAATCCTGAGCCTTGTTTTAAACAATTAACAATGTGTAATCATCTTTCTGATAGCCAAAATTCCACCGGTGAGTGTATATCGTTAGCACTCTTCTTTCGAAAATTAAAGTTATCTTTAAAAAGAGTGATCCCTAGCCATAGTGATGGCCCAGCGGGATAGCTGATTCATGATTGTCTAAAATGCATTTCATTTATGTCAAAGGATGGTGTAAATCGATGATTAATTCATCGATTTACTTAAAATACTGATGATATTGTGATTCCATTCACGCAATAATGTAATAGGTCCTTACATACGAAAATAGCGTTTTGTCGTACTGACCACTTTGATCTCAAATATCTCCTCTTTGGTTAAGAATTCCTAATTCAAATTCATAAATAAAAAAGAATAAATTCATTTGGCTGGTATATTTGAATTTTGAAAAAAGGTCATTCATTTGTCACTCCTTTTCTTCAAAACACTAATTTTCTTCCTCATTATTTTATTCTTGGGCGTCGGTTATTACTGCACAATGGAAAACATGAAATATCGGTATACTTACAAGTACGTGTTCTACCGTAGCACCATTGCTGCAGAAAAGGCTCGAAGGATTAATGATGTGTACGGCGCTGGTGTCGCACGTTACGTTTTTGGTTTCAATATTTTCGTTCAGGAAATTTCGACCTTCGGAACCAACCCCACTTGAAGTAAATCGGCAAAGTAAAAAACTTGAACGATGCGTACCTCATGAATTGAGTGAATCGAACTTGCAAACACGCGTCGACTGCTGTGTTACTTTACTCAACCGACACAATAATGAAAGGATTTTAAATTGAATCATACATTTTAATGAAACATTGTATACTGTACGATAATCGGAAGCACTCTTCGCAATAGCTAAACTCTGGAAACCTAGCCAAAACCTGGCCTAAACGAAAATTCACTTAGGAAAAATTACTTGTGAGTGTTTGGTGGACTAGCGCCGATGTAGTTCACTACAGCTTTCTAAAAAACGATCTGGCCAAACGACTACGGCAGATATCTTTTGTCAGCAACTGCAAAGTATGAAGGAAGAACTAGCTGCTAAACAACCGAGATTGGTCAATCGCAATAGGCCACCGCTGCTTGTTACACTGCACAACATACAACAACTAAGTTGTAGATGAGTAGTAGCTCATCTAGAGCTACAATTAGAGTGTCTGTGACATCCACCGTACTCCCCGGACCGTGCTCCAACAGATTATCATATTTTCCGGAATTTGAACAACTTCTTACAAGGAAAAAAATTCAACTCCGTCACGGCAGTCCAAACCCACAGAGAGTTTATTGATTCCCGTCATGTTTTTTTTTAGTAGAGGTATCAATGAGATGGTAAAAGTGGATAGATAATACTATATTCTAAAAAAAATGACTATATTTCTCCCGTACAAAATGCCAATATGTAAGGACCTAATATTTGCATTATTTGTCGTTTGTTGCTAAGCTAAATCTCACAAAATCAGGGGGATTTGTTTACGCCTCGGCGTAAAAATTATCCAATTCCACCAAATTATCTAATTCTACTTTAGGAGTAGTTTTATCAAAAAGTAATATGAGAAGTGCGATATATGTATATGATCATTGGGCTAAAAATACAATAACTTTTGTTTATTTAGTACGACCAAATTTTCGCTATCGCAATAGAGCTTTTACATATTTAGAGGGGAATAAATATTGACTTGTTTCCGAGTCACTCCCGTAAAGTAAACTTGCGAAGGAGCTGGCTGAGGCTGTCAGTTGGGAGAAAATGTAAATCCGTTTCAATTTATTGCCGCGTAAATAAGCGCGGTGACCGCAAATTTCGAGATCGTTTCTCTACGTCTTTAAAGCTGCCGATTGTCCTATCGAAATATTTCTTCGTTCTAGTAAATGGCAATGGTTATCTAGTATCTTGAAACGAATTACGATCAGTCGTTGCAAGGTAGCATCCCAGTGCATATGATTTCAGCCGCGAACTTTCTGACTACTACCGAACTTGCCCAATTATTACTGTTACTGATTATAACACGCAGCTATTTTAGTCCACATTGGTAGTTATTGGTTAAACTGACTGTAAGAAGTTGAATTTGATGAAATATATTCTCCAAATGTTCATTGAACGTGACTAGTATATTTCTTCGGACGCCTTACTGTTATACGCACATACCACATTGGTGCACTGCTGAATTAGTGGTGCATCCCTGCTAACTCGTGGAGGATAGGAAAGAGTGGCTAAACGCAAAACCAACGCTTCCCTTCCCCCACGCCCTCCTCTCACATCCAAATTGTGTCTAATGAGTCCACTTAGGGCGGATCTCTCTGGCCGACTTTACTACACAGGCCGGCCCAGTGTGGAATCCTTTTCAAATGAATAACAAGCCACGCAGAAAGTATGCAAACAAGTCTTTATTCTAATAGAAGTTGTTGAGTGGTTGCCAATACATGTATTCAGTATCAGTCAGAGTTTACTCACATTCCAAATTTGAAATATTTTTTTGCATTTAGTCTTTGGTTACGGGTCCCCATTCTTTTAAAGATAGGCCACTTAGCTAAGATTTTACAGATCTTCACGCCATAATAAAAAAATAAAACATCACAAGAAATGTGGATAATTTGTATAGAGTTATATTCGAATAGTGTAATAAATTGTGACCGTTTGCTTAAATAAACCTATCATTGACGTAATAAATCGAATCGGCCGACGCCGTCGTGGCGTAATGCGGTACGGAATTGCCCCTCTAACGAACCATTTTGCGAGATGAAAAGAAAGGAAATGCTCGGATTAATCATATCATACAGGTGGCATCGGCCCTAGTAACTAGTATATCAGAGTACATAAGTGTCAATTCTCGTCGGTACTTTGTAATCTCAAAAATATAAGTCCATTTTAGGGTTTCGTACCACAAAAGCTAATAACCCTTATAAGATCACTCTCTTGTCCGTCTGTCTGTCCGTGTGACATCACCAATTTTCTCTGGAACGGGTCGACCAAAGATGTTTAAATTTAAATTTATACCAGATACTGAGGTCCATAGTCCCTATTAGGTGTATAAAAAATTCCTGAGTCCACGCGATCAAAAGCTATGAGCAAATTAGATTTTCACGAAAACGGAATTTTCCTATTACTTGTGCAGTAAGACCTTGCTTTATATCAAAATTGACAATTCTAGGTCAACCGGAAATACCCTATAGTTTTTGAGTCGAAAACTCATGTATAACAATCCTTTGTTCTGTAAAGTGGCCCCTTAAACGCTTAGGTCATTTCCCAGATTTGAGGCTACGAAATCTCGTTCCACACATTTATCAAATACTAATTTTCTGTATTGCCTGGACAAAAAATGAGAAGTGGTTACCAGAGATAGTTGTTTAATTATTTTATCATTCATTAATTCATCATATTTTGTTTAATTATTTTCATTTTAAATAAATCCAAACATAAATAGAAATGTAACTGATTGTTTCTGTACATGGAAGATATTTGAGAAAAACGATTATTGAGGGGGCCGTTATCAACGCAGTAGAACCCAAAACAATGATTGTTAAAATTTTTGTCTGTTTATCAGTTTGTCTATGCGTTTGTGCGCACTAATCTCAGAAACAGCTTAACCGATTTGGGTGCAACTTTCACTAATGCATTGTAGTAAGCTTCACTTAATATTTGGTATTAGTTTTATTTAAATAGGTACATAATACGAAAGTTATATCAACTTAAAGAACTAATTTGAAGATTTCTGCGATAAAATATTATACAATAGCTACAGTTGAATTGGATGAAACTATGTTTAACTATATATTATGGTCTCTAAAATGATGATGATTGTAAGTATTACATAAAATTAGAAAAAAAACGGCCAAGAGCGAGTCGGAATCATGCGGGCAGAGCCGCGGGCGATAAGCTAGTAATGCATGAATTCGTGGCAGTTAACCGCGACATAGACACTCTTCCATTCCTGATTATAACATTCCTGACAATTACCCATTGAATTAATGTCAGAAAGTAAAATATTGTGTTTCATTCAGCTCATTATATTTACTCTTTGTAATGGAAGAAGCAACTTTATTTGTATTTTAAATGAATTTCACCGTAGATATTACAAAAACAATTTCGTTTCGCCTCTGATATTTCAGTTTCCCTTTTAAAGTTATAGTCCTACCTATAATGAAGTCAGTCTGAAGGAACAATGTTTTTGTCAATATCCAATCTACTTTCGAAATAATAACAAAAAAATATTCTATCGAAGATATGTGAAGTCCGCCACTCCGCAGTGGGGCCACGTGGTGGACTATTCTCTGATACCCTCAGTGCAGAGGAGACCTTTGCCCAGCAGTGGGACATGTACAGGCTGTTACATTACTTTAATTTTCTTTTTTTTTATGGCAGGTTTTCTCATGATGTTTTCTTTCACCATAGAGCACGTGATAAGGTAGGACTTATAATTAAAAAAAATCATAAGTGCTGGCACCGGAATTTGAACTCTGGTTCAATTTAAATTTTATTAAAAATTTAAACGCAAAACATAAAATCACAGGAAGCCTTCCTGTGATCAAATGTAAAATCCTTCAAAACCCGTGAACTATGGTGTCCCACAAAGCGACGTACTTTCTCCTAACCTGTTTCTTGTTCATATCAACAACTTTTACACACTAGCAACATTCATTCCCATGCTGGTAGAACAGATGATGCCTTTTATACCTTCTTCTTTTCTTCTACCTAGCAATAGTCAAGGCTATTGCCAGGCTATTGCCAGAGTCTACCTTCCTACTCAAACTCCTCTACTTTGCCCAAGTTTCAACATCCTCAGTGGTCAGTCCACTGGCTCCCATATCCTTTTTCACGACATCCTGACCTCGCCCCCTTGGGTGTCCAGTGACGCCTTATATAACGATAACACATAATGTAAAAGTTGGTAACGCTCGGACCAGAGCAAGTATTAGCGCAACATACAAGTAGATGCCTTCTCCCAAGGCTTCGCAATGTGCAGGCTTACACAAATGTGCTATCATACTTAAAACGCTCGGGTTAGAGCATGCATTGGACACTGTGCTATACAAATACACACACGCTTGCTCCCTTACTCTTTCGCTTTCTCTTTCTCTCTCTTTCTCTGTGTCGTACATTTTCATTTCAAAGTTTTTCAATTACAACGATCGCAAATAATTTTCTCTTAAAAATCGAAATCCATCTTGAAGTTTTTATTTCAATAAACAATATTTTATTGTACCTACTACAAAATTTATCTATTTACAAAATGTTCACACTAAGACTAAATTTGTACGTATATTTGGAAGATGGTACATGAACAGATTTTCCGATACATAAGATCCTCCGAACTCCTCTCTATAAACGACGTACAAAATTGTCATGTTTTGTACATTATGGTTTATGATTAACTGGTGGTAATAAATAAAATCGTAGACTAGGAAATATACAATGATTGAGCACTTGAAAAAAGACGATGACCCACGGCGTCACCTTTTGCAGCGACAGATACGCTTCAAGGCTCGCTTCAATCCCGCGAAGTAATGTATCACTTGCTCCTGAAACACATAATAAAATATTGATCTTCAAATGGCTATGGCTTTAAACATATAAACATGCAACAAACATTAAACTGCGTATGCGTACGTATATGAGGCATTGTAGTTATTTGTACGAGTGCTCACTAGGACTAGTATTTTTATTACTACAATGGAGACAACAAGGTCCTATCCTATTGCATTATTACGTAGTAACTTTTAGTGCTATACTTTTGTCTTTTGCCTTCACTCATAAGGTAACTCATACGGTTTAAGGTTACCCACGAAACCCTACGACTGTTATAAGTTTCCATAAGAGGATGTAATCAAGCGCATCAGATGAACTTTAAAATTATTAGTCACCTCTTATTATATGAAAAACTAGCTCACCCGGCAAACGTTTTGCTTTATAAATTATTTGTACGGTAGAAAAATATGTTTAGGGTGGACCACCCTTAACATTTTGGGGGATGAAAAATAGATGTTGATACCGATACTCCAGCCTGGCCGATACGAACACAAAATTTCACGAAAATCGGTCAAGCCGTTTCGGAGAAGTTCAATTACAAACACCGTGCCACGAGAATTTTATATCTATATCTACATCTTCTATATTATAAAGAGGAAAGATTTGATTGTTTGTATGTATTGAATAGGCTCCGAAACTACTGAACCGAATTAAAAAATTCTTTCACTGTTGATAAGCTACATTATCCCTGCTTGATATAGGTCGGTACGGAACCCTTCGTATGCGAGTCCGACTCGCACCTGGCCGGTTTTTATTCAAGAAATTGTCGATATGATGGCAAAAAGATATCAGAAAGATTGAATTACATATGAAGTCGAATCACCAGAGACTGAGGGCTGGTGAAATATTCAACTTAGAGACGCTTTAAATCAAGACATTGGCCCATCAAATATCGGTCGACGCGTAATCTGCAACGTCATATTAATTTACAGGTTCTCCGAGTTATCGGCATTAAAAAACCAAACATGCGATGATTTATGTCCGAAGTTATGGGAGGCCAGACTTATTTGTCATTTTACGTGAAACCCCGAATATCCCGTAATTAAAGCGGAACCATTATCTGGTCAGCGGTCTTTCGATCTTCATGACGTAATTTTAAGGGTATTTCATTAAAAGATGAAGAAATTCATAAAATTGTTCACCAAAAACGAAATATTCGAAATATTTTATGTGTATGATAATTTTTAGTTTTAAACATTTTGTTAAATACCCGAGCGAAACCGGGGCGGGCCGCTAGTATTAGATAAAAGATGTCATGACTGAAACGAATTAAGCTCAGCGATCTTTTTTCGCTCAAAGTCAAAGATATGTAAGCTTTAACGAAACTTTGTTTTATGAATATTTTACACTTTGATTCGATCGGTACCTGCATAAGGTTAAAGCACATGGCGACCAGCGCCATCCCCAAGGTGAGGTACATAGAGCACACGATGAAGGAGGTCTCGATGCGCGCCGTGTATATCCGCTCCCCTGGGACGAAGTCACCGAAACCAATGCTGCAACATAATATAAAACTATATTAATAGACAAGAGCAACCTGAGTTTAATTCCCGGATCCGGCACAATTGATAACAATTTTAAGTGCTGATTTATTACTTGCTTAGCTGTGAAGGAAAACACCGTAAGGAAACCTACGCATTTTCGAAATAACTAAAAAAACAAATATTTTGAACACATGTGAAATCCGCCAATCCGCAAAGGGGTGACGTGGTGGACTATGTTCAGAGGAAGCCTTTAAGGCCCCCAGCAGACCATTCATAAATAGGCTGTTATTTTCTGACTTTAACTCAACACACTCAACAAATCGGAAATAAAAAAGTTAATTGCACTCTATTTACTGCCTTACCGGGCACTAAGAGGCTAAGAACCACATGGTGGACAACTTGGATATTTACATTACTCTGCATCGAAGATACGATGTGACGTCCTACGCTGAGACCGCAAAGTGGATCCCCTACTTAAGTCCATGGAGAAGGATACCTCTACCTTCTTACCTTATCTTCTCCTTCTATTCTATGTAATAGGTCGGGGAAAAAGTTTCTTCGCATTTTATATGAAAATTCAAAACATTTTTTAATAAAGTTTATTTACATTTAACTAAAGTATGTAGGTGCCATTTTGTTCGATAACTTTCTGCCATATTGTAGGTAGGGACATGATCCCATTGCTATAGAAGTTCTATAGGGGCTTCTGATCAAAAAACCACGACAAGTGGTTTTGTCAGTCCTCTCGTGATGTTAACCTAACACTGCCTAAAGAATTCTGAAGCGACTGAAACAAGTGGAAATCTGAAGGTGCAAGGTCAGGACTATACGGCGGATGCATTAACACCTCCCAGAACAACCTCTCTTAATTTTTGCTGAGTGGCTAAAGATGTGTGAGGTCTAGCGTTATCATGATGAAAAACGGCCGCTTTCTCTCAACTTCTTCTCACAGTAGAGTTCAGAATCAATAGTCCTGCCTGGCGGTTACAGCTCATAATGAATAATGCCCTTCCAATCCCACCATACACACAGCATTACCTTGTTGCGAGATAACCCGGGTTTTGCCAGAGTCTATGAAGCCTGACCACGACCTTTTTCACACGTTCTTGTCGTAAGTGATCCACTTTTCATCACCAGTTATCAGGTTTTTCAAAAATGCTTCGGTTTCATTACGTCGTAATAAAGAATCACAAATGAGTACACGGTTCATTAGGTTTCTTTCAGTGAGCTCATGAGGCACCCAAATATCGAGCTTTTTTTGTGTACCCAGCTTTTTCAAATGCGCCAAAACTGTTTTGTGGTCAATTCCCAGTTCTTCAGCTACATCGAAAGTATTGATAAGCCAATCTTGCTCCACTTTTTCAAAAATGGCATCCATTTTATCCGTAACAGGGCGCCCAGAGCGAGGTGCATTTTTGACATCAAAATTTCCGGATTAAAAACGCTTAAACCAAATATGTGCTACTCTCACAGATACTGCACTAGGTCCATAAATATCACAAATTTTTTTCGCGGCTTGCGTTGCATTTTTACCTTTTTTCTAGTGAAATTTTAAAATGTATCGAATTATTCATTAGAATCGCTCATCTTAACAGTAAGAAAAAAAAAATTAAAATCACACATTTTCCTAATTTGAATTTGGAATTATCTTTTTTTAAATTTAAACTTTTTAATAATACCAAAATCGGCCAGAAACAAATGGTATAGCCAAAGACATTATATTATAAGTACATACATACTATTTGCGAAAAGAATTTTTCCCCAACCTAATAGAACATAGTATAGCCTATTAAGTGTAATCACATTTTAATCCGACTACATAAAATTACATTCCCAATTCATTTGTATTTATTTTTGTTTGTGACCTCAAAAGTCCGTATTAACAAAACGATTTTAAAAATTCTTTTTGCATTGGGTTAAATTAACTTTCACGTGGTGCCATATTAATTTTATTTATATTGGACCTTGGAATTCGGTAATACAGCAGCAAAACAAATATCACATTAAGAGTTTCATAAGTTTTATTCTTAGTTTACAAAAAATGTAATCTCTCTTACCGATAGATGTATCTAAGCGACAGATTACTCCCATCATAATTAAGTAATAACAAAATATGTAATATCAAAAATGGTTGGGTATCTGATAGCTGTTAAAGTCAGTTTTTTCCGAATTGATCCAAAAATATTAAGAATACCAAGTACATTTTTTTATCTTTTGTTTTAATTTGTAAAGTTATACAATACATCATGTGATGACTTTTTCTTCTCATCAAAGTTTTAGAAATCTCTCCTGAAATCTTCATTTAAATATGATCCAGAACGATTAAACAATAATATAAATATTTTTCTATACATGGATTGCTACAACAAATTTAAAAGGTTCCTCTTTCACTAACAGATTGAAGACACTTTTGAAGCAAATATGTAATAAATCTCGTATAACTCAAGAAAATGTTATCAATAATTTAGGTCTAGATTACCTAAAGTGATATTTTTTCAATAATTAATTGTGAAATTCACTTATTTAGAAAGGTGACAAGAAATGAAAGCGAGAGAGTGGAATGGCGTTAACCTGCTGAGCGATATGAAGCAAAAGTAGGCACCGTCAAGCTTGTCCCACTTCTCCCAGAGGCCGAAGATCATGGAGCCGAACATGATGTACCTGCAGGTGATTGAGAGGTGAAGAAACAGGATATACATAAAATACACATTTTATGCAATTATGCGCGCACTAACATTGCGAAGCATTGCATTGATTCATTTCATGGTTGCCAAAGCTTAAAACGTATTCATTATGACTTGTTTCTATGACAGTACTTATCTTTTCGGGCATAACACGTTAACAACACAATACGCTACATACAAATAATTTTACAACTCGGGCGTGATTACGGCCATGAGCTTTAACTATATTTGGGCTTGTGCCGTCGCCTCGTGTTCATATATAAATACGTGTAACAGACGTGTACCGTGTGAAGGCGTGTACCATAAGTAAGAAGGAAACCACCTCACCCCACCATGACGGCCACGCAGACGCTCACGGGCACGGACACGGTTTGCATGTCGTACGACACGTAACTTAGCTCGCTCGATGAACTGTACTCCGGGCGCCTGCAGGATTTCGACATAGCGTACAATCTCTTACCGGTCTGGTCCCGAGAGTAATAGATATCACATCATAAGAGGCCATGGAAGTACTGCGATATTGAAGTTAAATATTATTTATAGATAATACACACCTGAGGTGGTACGGCGGCTGCTCAGATGGCAGGCGTTCGATGCTCTCCGCTTCACTTATCTCCATCTTTAATATCAAACCAATGAGAATTGGAATAAGCGATTGATCTATAATTTCGCTTGAAACCAACGTTTGTTCCAACAGCTGCCGAAGTCTGAGAATATCATTACCTAAATAACACCTGACAATTTTACAGTTAAAACAAAATTGTCGTTTTATAGAATTTCTGATTTACGTTAGTATATTCAAAATATATATTTGAATAATGAAATTGATTGCCCTGAATTATTAACCAAACTATATATAAATGTCCCGTGCAAATCAATTCGTTTCACGCCGCCCTTGCATTTGCCTAAAGCGTCATCAAATTACAGGCAAAATAGTTATATTGTGCGTGCAATTGCAAGCTTCAATAAAATATGTAAATAGCACTATTTTGATCCATTCACAATGAGTGTGTCATCGGCAAGAAGGTAATTAAGCCTTAACTTTTTTAAGCAAGATAAATAGGTAAAATAGTCTTATAAATTTGACTTGTAATATTCATTTGTAATTTTTTTTTAATTTACCATATTAATCAGCTACAGTACTTGTCTGCTCTCCAACTATAATATTTCTATAAGTGAAGGCTTGTTATTGGCTGTTTGTCATCTAGTTTAGGGTTAGTTAGGTTTTAATAGCTGTAAGTCTTCCATATCCTAAATAAAATAAAATAAAAATAAAATTGGAAAGGGTCCTGCTGTCGACGAACCTTTACAGAATAGAAACCTGGATTTAAAAGCGAAAACATCTGATAAGTAAAAATATGTTGATTTAATTTTTTTTAATTTATCTAAGTTATTTTCATAAATTTTCTAGCTGTTGCTTGCGACTACGTCCGCGTGGAATAGGATAAAAGCGTAACATTCTGGCAGACATAGACAGATCTGTACAATAAAATATTACTTTATATACCACATTGACGGTTTTTCCCTCTGGGGCTACAATGTGTATATTGTCCGTATTATCGATCCCCAAGCACGCCACGTACAATTGGCCAAGGTGACCTGTCGGATCTGTCCTGGACTTATCATCGCGAATCAAGTTGCTGATAAAAAATTGTGTGCGTTTGATTTGAATTAAGAAAATGTTGTAAGTTCTTATAAGTTACTAGCGGACCGGGCAGACGTTGTCCTATACACACGACTTCAATACGACAACTTAAAAAATAATTATCAATCTAAACCATCCACGGCGCCAACCAAACGCATACGGTTTAAGAGGAGTTCGGTGACAACACACGTACAGTAGAATTATATATATATAAAGATAAGGCGCAGCAGTGGTAGCGTACGGGAAGAACTTACGCGCGGGTGGTACGGATGGTGGGGTAATAGGGGCGCTGGTGTCGCGGCAGGGGGCGCGGCACTCGCGCGCACCCGCGGCAGAGGCAGGCCAGGGCGTACACGCACTTGAACCAACGCGCCAACAGCTGCCCTGAACAAAGACCAGCGCAAACCCGACTTATTTCAAATCACCTATGATGTATGGGTATACCAAGCTCTCGAGCCTAACATTACATATATTATTATGGTGGCTTTCTTACTGCATATACTTAGATAATAAACACATGTTTATTTAGTAAAAAAAAACCGCTCAGTGAAAATTTTTGTCTTGAAGTAGCCTATGAACGGAAAGGTAGATGCTTTTACCTTTCTACTTTGTTTCTATTTTTTTAATCATTTGCTGAGTTTAAAAATATCAATTGTTATATATTGCTTGCCTATAATTCTTCATATTTTTTATTTATTGATCGCATAATACTAAAAACAATAGAATTTTTAAATTCATCGAAGAAGATATTTGAAATTGATCGAAAAAGAAACAGCGTTGACATCATTTAACTTTTAACGGTAAAGTATTTTATCCCTAAAAACGATTTAAGTTATAGTTTTATCTAATTGGATATAAGTTCATTCCAGATGATAAAATCGCAGGCCAAACTATTTATACGTAAGCGTCGGTAGAAGGATGAATATGGTGGGACAGATGCAGACTGATGCAGCTTACCGACATTGGTGACGTACAATAGGAAGAGCGGCATCCCGAGTAATGCGTAGAATATGGTCATGACCTTTCCCCAACTAGTCCGGGGGCTCAAGTGACCGTAACCTGTGAAATACAAACACGAATACCATATTAACAAGTCTTATGTCTACTTCATTTTTATTTCTTTTTAAAGGATAGGTATGATACATAATAGACTCGTTTTATTTTTATCATTTTCAGAATTTCACTAATTTGCGAAGGAAAAGCCATAGAAGGGTTTAGATTTCAAATAGTAACCAAAGGTTACTATTTTTTTTTTTATTATATTTTATTCATACTAACTTGATATTAATTTTTGAATGTGAGAAATCCAATAATAGCGCACGCTATTCAGAATCATAATCGAAAATTAAAATCCGTCGGACGTCCGTCCGAAGTTGATCACGAGACGATCTCTAGCTGACTCTGAACATAGTGAAAATGAAATGAGATTTATTATTGGATCAATTCCTAATGGCAATTGGAGACGGCTGATTGGCGCACTCCGACCGAAGCGAAATTCAATAGAATTTGCAGCGGAACGTCGCGATCGCTCGCCGGCCCTCGGGCCGCGCCCGTCCAATCTACCGACTAACCTGATTACTGACGCTCTCACTAAACCTTTCAAGGAATCAATTTCTTGAAGCCGCTCTCTATCTGACGCCTTTAGAACAACTTATATTTTAGCAATGTTTTATCTTTTCATAAATTTGAAGGTAATTGAAATGAACATTATTTTTTTTCTCTTGCGCCATGGCACTTTTTAATGTTGACAAGGAATCTGCAACCCTAGCGTTTCGGATGTCCATGGGCGTAGGTGATCGTTAAACGTCAGATGAACCGCCTGCTAGTTTGGCGACGTTCAATAAAAAACCCGCCCAAATGCGATTCGGACTCGCACACGAAGGGTTCCGTACCATTATCTAGTCTGGTTTATGGGAGCCCCATTTAAATAATTTTTTATTCTTTTTTTTCGTATTTGTTATTATAGCTGTCTAACTGTCACAGTTCATGAGATACACTCTGGTGACAAACGGACAGACAGACAGACAGCAGAGTCTTAGTTATAGAGACACGTTTTAATCTTTGGGTACGGAACCTTAAAAACTACCGACAGAATCGTCCGGGGCTCTTAGGAAACACTAAAACCTACGTGTTTTGGGTTTCTTTTCAAATAGTGAATTAGGTTAAAGTTTTCAAAGGTAAAAGTCTTTATATTATTGTTTGTTTTATATTAGTGTTTGCATTAAAATTATGCGGTATCCATAGACTGCAAACTGCATTCTGCTCGTTTCGATACAAATGTAAAACAAGCCATTTTTAATTACTTTCTATCAGTTACCGTGTTTTGTAACCACAGTCATAAGCCCAACTTTGACCAAATCACTAATAGACAGAGTTAAGTCATTGGGTTTCATCACCAAATACCAATCGTAGCCTTCGCCAACTCTCTTTTTGACTAGAGTAACATGAAAATTCTAAAATAATCACTAAACAATATTGTTCACGATTTACCCAAAAGGGTTCATTTTCGAGTTCCGTAATTGCTTTTTTAATGTTTTATTGAAAGCAACCAGCGCAAGAAACCCTCAGTGCGTGCCAGATGCACAACCTCCACCAAATTTATAAACCCCAAAGTAAAATGTTCGCAAGGAAAAACATTCCAAATGTTGTGATATTCTAAAGACGCATGTGAAAATGATAATAGACGCTCAGGTACCTATAGTAGTTATAACGGTGAGCGAATAAAGAAATGCAGAGGAGAAACTCCACTGGCGCGAAGACCTGCCGCCGTCCCAGCCTTTGCGCACAGCCGCCACCACCTTGCCCTGGTACTTATTCAGCTCGATGCTTATCCTGAAGCAAAATAAACTGGACAATTACATTACACAAAACATAATAATTGCGATGTGTGTCGTGTGAAGATGTGACTTGTGACGATGATTATAAAACGTTAACTTCTGCAAAATTTAGAGTAACAATATAGTGGCGGCGTTGACTGCAGTTATAACCTTTCCCTTAATTCTTAAAATAAAATGGCAACGAAAATGTATACAATTTAGCCTCGTTTTACCAAATAGCATTGCCATTGTAATGACCAGCTAGCGTGCGTTTTAATAATGTGACTTGTAATTTGAAATTCTCTCACCTGTGCTTCAACGCTGTTTCATTGAACAAATTAAGCGCTAGAGTGACATTCTGCCAGAGGTACTGGGCAGTGTTGTTCCTTTCTAACGTCATATTGTTCACGCGTTCTATCTCGCTCGCTCCCTCAATGGCTTGGAACATGAAGGCACCTATTAAAGAATATAGATTTATTATATTATGTAATTACGTAGACGTAAAGCTATGGCAGTTATATTATGCCATTTGTTATAAACGTTTAGTCATACAAAACTCAAAGCGCCCAAATATTGCAAGAATACATTTTATTGGACAAAATAAAATCTGTGGTCTGATGATCGAGACTGTCATCCCACATTTACATAGCATAAAACTATAGAAAACACAAAATTATATTCATTACATTTTTAATATCTTATAATTCACCGACTTAAATCTATCAATTTTATAACAAACCAAATCCACTTTAAAAAATTATCTACAAGTTTCATCTTAAATACAATATGTCGTGGTAACTTCTTTAAATTTGGATTATTCGCTTCTAAATTGTGTTCCAAATTGTGTTGTAAAAAAGTCAAGTAAGAACCACAATCACGTTGAAAAACTAATTCAACAACTGATTTAAGTAATAATAGTAATAATAGCACCAAAAAAGCAATTAACCATAAGTGTTTTATTTTATTAACAATAACTTATTGCTAATTATAAGGGAAATAAGAAATGACGTAAAGTGCCCTATTTGTAGTCTGAAACTAAAGTGCTGAGGGCTAGGAGCTTTGACATATATGAACATTAGTTCAAATATTATATTCTGCACTTTAATTTAAACACGCAACAAATAATTAACTTTCAGCAACAGCGTTCGCTTTTACAATTGAAACACGATAATAATCAAATCAAATCAAATCAAAATCATTTATTCGAAGTAAGATTTTTCAAATCGTCTTTCGACGTCTTATAATTTGTCTTATAATATATGTCTCTCATGCCGTGCTGGAGTATCGGAAAACCAAGCCTCTTTGTTATTTAAATAATAATCTAACTTATAATAAGCTTTTTTAAACAGTGTCTGCTTTACAATAACTTTGAACCTTTTGTCCGGTAGATTTATAATATCATCAGGAATTTTGTTGTAGTAGCGCACACAGAGCCCCACGGATGAAGTCCTAACCTTGGCTAATCTACAGCGAAGAAGAACTAAATTATTCTTACTTCTTATATTACGGTCATGAATATCAGAATATTTAATAAAGTCATGGATATTTTTCCTAACATACATAATATTTGCAAAAATATATTGACATGGAACCGTGAAAATCTGTATCCTCTTAAATATTTTTTTAATTTATGCTCTTAAATTTTTAATATTTGTACAGGAACAGATTTCTATAATAAATTTATAAGAACGGCTTGATAAAAGAATAATTCTTCTCTCAAGAATAAAACGATGACTAAATAGATCGCATGATTTATTATGATAATGAGCACTCGACGGCAGACTTCTTTTGATTCGGTGAAAAACACCGGCGTGGCGAGAGTCGCTACTTCAATTTAAAATTTATTGGGCTTAAAACATCGCCTGACGTTTATAGATTTTATGGCCACTATGTAAAATGATATTATTACATTCTCTCCCAAAAATAAGTTGAAACGGGTTGATTGTGATTATTTAACGTAAACAATTAACGTTCTGTCTAATAACGGAAGTGATTATGTAAAATAATTATAGATGCTTAGATTTAAAAGCACCCAAATGAATAAATAATTAATATAAACCTAAGACTTCTAAATGCGTGTGGAAAGTTAATGGATGCAGGTCGATGGGTGCAGAGAAGTCACGATCGTGCTTCGTGACAGTATGTGGGGGAGGCCTATATTCAGCAGTGGACTCAAACAGGCTGAAATGATGATGATGATGATAAGACTCATATGGAAGACCGGTCCAAAAAGATAAAGTAAATTAGTGAATGAGTATCAGAAGCTATCAAGAGATATAGACTCTAGAGATATCGAGTTTGTGTTGGAAAGAGTACAGTTTTGGTGCTACTTGATTATTCACGTGCATTTGATACAATCAACACGTCCTTACTCATAGCAAAACTTGTTTATTATGGATTTGATCAAGTAGCAATTAAGTGGTTTTCAAGTTACTTGACTGGCCGTACTCAAAAGGTTGAAATCACTCATATAGACGGTTCCAAAAAGTACTCAAGTGTTTACCCAATAAATCGAGGAGTTCCACAAGGATCTATACTCGGGCCAATCCTTTTTATTTTATATACAGCTGACCTACCGAAATATATTTTGAATTGTGAGCATCATTTATATGCTGATGACCTACAAATCTATAAGACTTTGAAGCCTAGTGAAGTAGGGACAACTGTTACTCAAATTAACGAAGATCTTAACCGAATAGCTGAGTGGTCGGAAGCTAACAGTCTTGTTCTGAATCCTACAAAGACAAAGTTTATTGTTTTAGGTACCAAAGCACAAGTAAACCAAATAACTGCTCTTAAACCACAGATAAAAGTAAGAAATGACAAAATTGAACAAGTTCAAGAAGTTCGAAATTTAGGTGTACTACTTGACAGTCATTTAAGATTTGAAAGTCATGTTATAAATATAGTCCAACAATGTTATTATAGGCTAAAAGTGCTGTACCAAATACGTCAATTCCTGGATATAGACTTGCGGATTCATCTCTGCGAATCTCTAATACTATCAAAATTAAATTACGCAGATACAGTCATCACTGGGTGCTTACTAGAGCGTACAAAAAAACATATTCAGCGAGTTCAAAATTCCTGTGCTCGTTTTTGCTTTCCAATTCCACGCCGGTCTCATATAACACCATACCTTAATCGAAGCGACATGTTGAATATGCGGTCAAGGCGAGCACTACATTTTGCTTCCTTAATTTTCGGGGTAATAAATAAACAAAGCCCATCATATCTCTATGGCAAGTTAAAATTTACACAACGCCAATCACGACTTTGTGACCGTCTTATATGCCCTGTTTTTAGTACTGCGGCTTTCCGTGGAAGCTTTCGATACTCCGCCACAAAGTGTTGGAATAACATCCCACCACCTATTAGAAACTCTTCGTCTTTACATATCTTTAAAGCAAAATACAAAAAGTTTCTACTTCATTTGCAAAAGACGGAGTAAAACCGATCAGATTGCTGTCTGCATATATTATATATATTTAAAGTTGCACCCAGTCAACTCAGCTCTCATAGGTATATAGGTACTCGTATTGTGTTGAGGACATGTTATAGTTTTTGTTAATAATTTTTTTTTTGTTATACTTTATTTTTGATTTTATTGTTCCTAACTTTTATATTCCTTTTTTATTGTTTTTAGTATATTTCATTGTTATTTTTGTTGGCTGTATGCATGGAGCTCAACGCCAATCTTACAAGGTATCCGCAGAAAACCAGTGCCGTGGTATTGTTTGCCAGGGCAATATACTGAGCGGAGACCTTTTCGGTGCATACATTTTTACAATTCTAATGTTATTTCTTTTTTTTTTTTTCCTGTAATGTAATGCGCCGAATAAATATTTCTTCTTTCTTTCTTTCTTTCTTTCTTTCTTTCTTTCTTTCTTTCTTTCTTTGTTCCTAGGACTTTGTGTCCGTGATTTCGTGTTTATAAAAGTTACTGCGACGAAAGTATTCGTCTCAACAGAGCAAACAAAACCCAAAGGAATGATCAAGGAGGGTGACCCCTACCGGCGACTGTGTAAGCGACGACGAGGACAATGACCCCGACGTTGCTGAAGAGGAACGCCAAGAGGCCCCTCAGGTAGTTCCTGAGGCGGGAGGCGAGGCGGCGTCTGCGGCGCGGCATCATTGGGCGCCCATCGCGACGTTGCGCCCCCACCCGCCCCCACCCGCCGCCGCTACCTCGCCCGGCTCTGCCACCGGTGGCCCTGCAATCCAAACCGTAACGTCGCACGATTATCCATTTTCCGTTAGATGACTACACATGACATACGAACTCGTAATAATTATGATCAGTTAACAATTTCAATCAATACGGAATCCTCCAATTTATTCTCCATTCCTCTAATTTTCCACCACATATTCAGAATTTCTAATTTAGAAAATCTAAAATTTTAACTTATAATAATGTTTAAGTTAAGATATTTATTACTTAGGACCAAGTATTAAATCATTAAAATGTTTAGATTTAAATAAAGGACCACGTCCTAATCAGATCCCTCCTATCTTTGTACAGGGTGGCTGATTCATTACCATTACCATCTTTCATATTATTTACATGGTATAAAACATAGTCGCTCCCAGTGTTTGATGCAATTTTCAGCAATAGTAATTCAAAAGGAAGGTGCAAAAGTTGTATGTATGCATATTATAATAGAGAAAAGCCGAGAAATTAAATATATTGTACCGTAATGTCATAACAATTTTTTTTTTGTTTTCCTTCACCTGTGCTCATTGAACAGAATGAATGACTTAAAGTGTTGTCGACCGAAAATTGTTCCTTTATAAATATTGTTTAAGTTGAAATACGTACCTCATTTCATAATTTATAGAAGTGGTGATTTAGAATCTAGATCAAAACAAACTTAACTTACTTTCTCTTAAGTAGATCTTAAAAGTAATTTCACCATTTTGTCAAAGAAACACATGGACGGAAGGCAAATCGCTCCAACGTGGCAGTAAAGACGATTTTATTTAATCATAAAAAAGACATCTGAATCGGAAAAAAAAACGTTCAATTTACGCTTTTTATTGTCTCAATGGGAAAAATTTTTTTTTCGATTGGACATGTTTCAAGAATAAGTAATAAAAAGCAACATTGGTATATTTATAAGACAGCTTTTGCCGAGATAGAACATTGTACAATCTAAACTGCTGTGTTTGTGTAACCCTGTCGGTATCTGGAATGCGTTCGCGATGATGCAACGAGCTTAGGATCGCTATCTATAATTGCTCTTGTTTTAATAGTAATGCGGCTTTCAGTCTGGGCTGCACCGAAGTGAGTTTATTTTGTTATAAGTTCTACTTCTGATTCTATAGATTCACACAGAAAACGGATAATCTAAAAGTATCTACACGACCACAACATGCTAATGATATGTTCTTCAGTCCTGGACATTTAAACAAAAAAAGTTTTGCTTGGCCTTGTTTTTGAAAAACATGTTATTCTTTTTACAAAGTCAATCTTTTGTTTATCGATTAGCTTTGTATTTCCATTATATTTGAACATTTTTCCTCATAATGGATACTTTAAAAATCATGTAATTATGGAATATGTTACAACCTGTTATTAGTTTATAACAACATGTTATTTTAACTTGAAAAATGACCCTCGTGATCGTCCGAACACTTTGGTATACAATGACAAATTAAAGGCGGTTGTAGAAGCTGATGATACTCAACCTACAGCCGAGCTAACAGCAGCTTTTGATGTTAGCATCGAAACAGTGTTGGTCCATTCGCGATAAATTGGAGACCTGCCTCGCGCTGCCCAAATGGCACAGAAATGAAGAAATTTTGAACCAAATCGTTGCGTGAATGGCGATGGTCACTGTTCGGTGGTCTAGCGACGGTACTCTAGGAAGCTCTCCCTCATCCGGTATACTCACCAGACTTTGCACCTAGAGACCGTTAATTTGTCCAAAATTTGGACAAGTTTTTAACTGGAAAAAAATTCAATTCCTGAGAGGCTGTACAAAATGTCCTTAAAAAGTTTGTTGCCTCCCGTCCAGCAGATTTTTACAAGAAGAATATCAACAAACTACCACTGCGTTGGGAAAGATGCATTTATTTATTTATTTATTAAGGTCTATCTACAAAATTACATGTTTTTAGAAATAGCATACAAGATTAACACAAACTCATCGAATACCGAGTAATCACACACGCATCGAATTGTGTGATTACTTTGAATAACAGAAATACTAAATTTAAGAAACAAATACAAACATAAAAAAATACTTAAACTTAACGTAATAATATTATAATTATATTTAAACTATTTTATTTTAAAAAATTGATGACTCCGTGGCGTAGTTGCTAAGGTGTTGGCTTCGGCGTCGGGGGTCGTGGGTTCGATCCCCACACGGTACAACTATTTGTGTGACCCACAGATAGTTGTTCTGCATCTGGGTGTTTGTCCACGTGAAATTTATGTTTGTAAAAACGTCCTTAGAACACGGGATAATGTTATCCCAAAGAAAGGACAATGTAAAAAAAAAAGAAAGAAAGAAACCCAGACAGAAAAAACACAATATTCATCACACAATATTTTCCAGTAGTGGGAATCGAATCCACACACTTTAACACAATAAGCAGGTTCAGGTCTTAAAGTTTCCTTAATGAACTATATTATGTACATTTATTGTTGTATAAATTCTAGTAGTCTGCATTTTTTACTTAATATTTATTTTTATTTGATATAACGTACTTTTAGAACACACTATTTACGTTTCATTTTAAATTAAAGTGATCATTTGCACCTCAAGTTATTTCATTTAGAATTAAAGAGCCTTTGTGTACTATTGTCTTGAGTGCTTTTTAATTTTTTTTTGTCCGTGGGTGTGTAAATTTAAACGTATAAATTAAAGATATAAAATATTACAAATATTTCATAATAAAATTTTACGCAGGTCAACACAACTTTGGTATATGATTTCTCATTAAAATATAATCGCTAAATTCCGAAGAAAAATAGGCTGATCGTAAATACAAAATTAATAACCGACAGAAGAGGAAACGTTGCGACATCTTATATGGTTGACATCGTGTTGTTATCGTTTAGAATTGGGGCATTACAATTATTTCATTCACCTTAAAGAGTGACAATAATGATTAAATAATAACATAATTTTGAAAAAAATAAAATCTGTATAATGTACAATTATACTAATCAATATAACGTCCCTAATATATATGAAGCATATTAGCGCTAAAATATTTGCACACTTTTGCCTAAACAACCCCAAAGTCAAAAATATTATAATTCCTAACCAACCCTTAGTTTTCGGGCTAAAGTGTGTATCACAGACTTATCGAGTCCATCAACTCACCTCAACTGTTCCTCACGCGTTCTGTTTACATTGACGCGATTAAATTGGGCCATGAAATGGCTGACTTTTAGCAGACGCAGATTTAGACTAAGCTTGGAGCTAAAGGACAATCAAATTTTAGAAGTGTGAAATAAGTTAATATTAAACAAAATTGTACATTCGAGATAATTTGAAATAATTTTTTTTGAGTGGGTTAATATATAAAATTACATTTTTTTTAGTTTGGAAACGATCAGACAGTTCATTTGATTTTGTACTTACCTTCTTTCATTTGGTTGGCAAACTACCCATTGGTTCTTGCCATCTACTGAATCTATGTTTGAACATATTCACAAACTTCGCAAACTTTCTCAACACAACATGAAACAAATCAATAGTACGTAAATTACCGGGTTATGTATAAGGAAGCTAAAACGGCGTTCGTCCCTGGCAAAAAATGCAAATTGCCACATTAGCAACATTTTCACTTCGGATCACTTGCATTCTTGGTATGAATCAATGCAATACCATTTATAAAACCAATAAAGATGTCATGCAATATTACGTTCATTAACAAGTTTACAAAATCTGAGTAGTTGTGGCCCCACAAACGGCTAGTATTGTAACAATGACGAAAGTGTACGTTGTCGGTGCGGGCAATAAATAGGTTTATGTGACGAAACCAAGGTTCGGTTCCCGAGTCGAGCGTTTATTGGGCCGTAAAATGCCAGCGAGCCATCGGATTTGCCACAAAAATAGAACATGGACCAACGCGAGAGCCAAACTGCAGGTGAGTGCGGTCAGCGGTGCCACCCGCCCGAACCAACTGGAATAGGTGCCGAAAGCGATTTCAACTATATTTCATTTTAGTTTGTCATAATTGACAATTAGTATGAATTATATAAGTGGAATTATCCAAGATCAATAACTTGCTTCCGGACTATAGTCCAGTCTAAAAGTACACTTTACTACTAGTAGAGCGAACGCAAGTTTCTTGTCTGACATTCTTATATTATGAATGTTTAGTTTAATGTTATTTCGTAAAATAAATATCTGTAGCGATCTCTGACATTTCACAATATATCTTTGCATTTATCAAAGCAATGTTATTTATAAGCATCCCACTCGTATATCACAGCTACCAAACAAAACACGCCGGCATAGTCTGAACACTGTTAATAAAACACTGACGCAAAACGTTTAGTGTAATTTTTATGACGTATCCTCGACATGTGTCCGTGGCGTCAATAATGACGTACTCTTCGTCTGTTAAAAAGAAACTTATTAGCAGTAATGTGGCTCCTTCGCGAACTTCCTGATCAAAAATAACATCCTTGATAGTTTTGGCAGTTTTATTTATTTTCTATTAAAAAGACATAATATACATACACTTCTACCATCTGACAAACAGTATTACTCATAAATATATTCACTGTACATAATTGAAGGTATAAAAAGTAAAAGTAAAGTAACAGCCTATACATGTCCCACTGCTGGGCAAAGGCCTCCTCTATAGAGAGGGTATCAGGGCATAGTCCACCACGCGGCCCCACTGCGGGTTGGCGGACTTCACATATCTTCGAAATATATTTTTTTTGTTATTATTTCGAAAATATGCAGGTTTCCTCACGATGTTTTCCTTCACCGCGGAGCACGTGATAAGTCAGCACTTAAAGTTAAAAACTTCATTGGTGCCGGCACCGGGGATCGAACTCAGGTTGCTCGAGTATATTGAATTAAAGGCGAGCGCCCGGACACTGAGCTATCACGGCTTGTTTGAAGTTATAACTTTGAATTGAAGGTATAACTTTTGATAATGTGAGATATGGTTTCGATAGTAAGTATGCATAATAAAATGTGAAATTTACTTAATAATTTTTGGGAAATAAATAACCGTGATAGGTCATTGTCCGTACGCTCGCTTTTAATAATACAACCTGAGTTCGATCCCCGTAGCCGGCACCAATGAAATTGTTAATTTAAAATGCTGATTTATCACATTATTGTGTGAAGAATGATATGTCTGTGTATAGGTCACTATTGAGATGACGGCTGATGGAGGAAAGTGGAAGGAGATGACATGTTGTGCCGACCCCACCTAGTGTGGGATAAGGGCAGGAGAAAGAAAAAGTGATGACCTAATTTATTCGAAATAATAACGAAAAAAGTATATTTCGAGGTATGTGAAGTCCGCCAATCCGCAGTGGGGCCGCGTGGTGTCTGTGCTCTAACGCCCCCTGCACAGAGAAGGTCTCTCCAGAAGTGCGACATTTAGTTTAGAAGTTAGGCTGTTACTTAACTTTAAAAAAATACATAAAGATTTTCAGGTGCAATAAAGCCATCTGAATGATTTGCTATTCCTATTTTTTTTTATTTTATTGATTTGTGCCAAAAAGGTAAAAAGCACCAAATACGATGCATTTTCCAAACAAAAGGATCATTTCAAAGTCAAAAGCTTAGTATATTTATTTAATTTATGTTTTTACAATATCATTAAGACGAAATTAAACCGCAAAATAAAAAGTGAACGGAAATTTAAATTTACACAGCTCTTTTACGACGCCCCATTGATTTTATTTACGCAGCTTTAAATGAAAGCTCCATTTTAGAAATGAGCGAGCGTTCGAGCGACTATGCGCGGAACATCTGTTCGGAAACCTCATTAACAATGGTCGATGTCAATGCGCCTTTAACGTTTTTATTGCGCGTTTCCGAACGCGCTCCAGTTTTTAGCATTACGAGTACACGTCCATCACGGCGGTACGAGTAGGCACATAACGCCCCAGTTATTGCCCGAAATTAAAGTTTTACGTCTCTTAAGCCATACCAGTTGGCAACGTTTCCATCAACAAGGCAGGCACGTCATAAATGTACAAGTTTTTAATTTTAACGCTTGTAACTATGTACCTGTACGTGGACACAAATTGCCTCGATGTTAAGTACCTCCTATTTACATCTATTTGAGCTCGTACTATTTTAGGATTCGACTTAGTTAAATGTTAATAAAATTTCCTTAATTTTCATATCAAGTCTTCGCTTTTTAATAAAGTTGTTTCTATTATGTATAATAATATTAATGTGTCAATTAGTTAACAGCGTTAACAGTGGTTTTACGATGGTAATAAACTTACTTAATCAGGTTATCATATGCCTATCATAAAACCTTTTGTAGAAAACCCTTATCATGACACTCTTTCTTCACTTTCGATAGACCTAAGCTTGGTCGACATGCCTAATATTTCACAAACCATTTCCGATACGTGTATAAACTAATGTTTGCGCTCGAATAAATTTAAAGGAGATTTAAAAAAAACGAATAAACTAGATAGAAAGAAGTTCCTCTGCTCTTTATAACTGAGCTTAAATAAAACCGAATCGGTGCCATCATATTGGCATGAGATTAATTCCCTCAAACATTTTTGATTTATTCACCCGCACACATAAATCTCTCCGAAGAATTAGCTACATAAATATTTGACTTCTAGCAACAGCGAATCGCTGAAATAGATGGAGACATGACATAACGCAAGTGAACTCAGACACGGTAACGGAGTACGGAAAGCGCATTAATTAAAGAACAATGGCGAAGTCTGTCATAATTCATTCCTTTTTACGCAGAAATTACAAACAAGCTTGTGTGAGTCTAGAAGAAATTGATTTATTCGTATTTAATTACGAAATGTACACGTGTACGCTCGCTTCCACGAGTGACTGACAATGATTTATTACCGAGAAACTGGAAGCGAAATATGAGTCCTTATTTATTACATTCCATGTTCCCAATAATTTTAATATTCACTAGTCGAGTTTACGTTCGTAATGCAAAGAGCAATCACTTCGTGCCCGAACCACGGAAGCCCGACTCGGCCAAGGAAGCATCGCGACTTTACGGGACCGAGGAGGGGATAATAGAGACATATTTGCCTTACGTTCGGTGGTGCGCGTGTAAAATATCCAATTAAAATATACTCTAAGCGATGTGAAGTTTCTATAACGCCCATTTACTGCCGTCTTTTAGGAAAAAGTTGTACTCCCTTTGTCCAATGCGCCAGCCGCTTCCACCTTCGGACCTTCATATCAATTAACACTAGAGCTATCATCCAGATGCAAAACTTCCGTTAGATTTGAGTGCACGGCTGTAAGTGTTCGGAGCCGATCGTAAAATTTATTCATCCCACCAAGATAAATGGAACGAATGCGCCATAATAAAGCTGCATGCGAAATCTCACTGTGCTATCATCCGCCCAACGTTAGAAGGCGTTTGTTTGCTTAGTCGGAAGCTGTCTTAACAAATAAATCATGTTGAACTCCTGTTATCTTAATTCTTGGCATATGTAGTTAAGACATTTAGATCTACTCGCCTTCGGGACGTGAGAATCCAGTTAGGTTATAGTATCGTCCGCGTATGAACAAAATTAACATATCAAAATATAAAGAAACTATTAAAGCCACAAGATGGTGACTATTTGTGACCTATAAGTTGGAAAAAAAGATTTGTCTTCTTAACATTAGTTACAGATTTCTTAACATTGATTACAGCTTCTTACTTATCGAAACTATACAAAAAAAGCCAATACAAAGTTTTCATTAACATCGGTGATAAATTATCTGTTTACTAACGAATACAACCATGAATCTTAAGAAAATATGAGGTTTGCAATTAATAACTTACATTAATATAGTATAATGGATATGGATAAATTAATTTAAAGAACTAAAGATATAAAAAATACTGGCCTAACTTGATAATATGTTTCCCACTTTTGCGAATTACAATAAATAAAGACATTATTAATGTCCAATTTTAGTATTGAAAACATTTTGGTTAATTAACATATATATTACCTAAACATTTAACTGATAACTACATTTTACTAACATAAACTATTCCTGCAAGGCTTATACTGGAGTAAGAATATATAGGTATTAACTCGACCAACATATTGGAGGTGGCGGGAGTTTAGGAGATTTAACGCTGGCATAAAGTACTTCCCAATATTTTTATTTCAGAGAGTACCGTATCTTTATAATCAAAAAATAATTAAATCTGACATATATAATGGGGTGCCTACTGTTAGATTGTTCGGCAATGCTTTATAAGAAATGTGAAATGTTAAGACGATCATAAGCTTTCGAGTATATGATTAACAACACTTACCACGTGTAAATAGAACATTTTGCGCGTTGCCTTATTATTGATAATTAATTTAGATCACCACTTCTAAAATTTCACCATCGTTTTTGAACCGACGTCCGACGACGAGAACTAAGTATGTCTCACGCAAATAGGGCTGAAAGATCTATGCTTGCCCAAAGGCACTGTCAACACCAAACAGCGTCCCGAGAACGAACTCGGCTGGGGAACAATGCGCCGCGTATGGCAGCGCGACCTGCTATTGGCCACTGGCGGCCGCGCACGGAGCCCGGTGCCTGGCCAAAGATCAACACGCGCTATTCCGAAGAGGAGAAATTTCCTCATGCGCAAACTGTTACCTTATTTCTTTAATTTAATGCATACCTTAAACTGTGAACCGCAGTCTACGCGGTCATTGTCCTAATAGCTCAGTGTCCGGACGCTCGCTTTTAAACTAATATACTCGAGGAACCTAAATTCATCCTGGTGACGGGACGGCACCAAGAACATTGTTTTTTCCAATTTTAAGTGCTGGCTTATCACGCGCTCAACGGTGAAGGACACACACAACCTGAGGAAACCCACATCTTTTCGAAATAATGATTAAAATTATATAGGCCGAGTAGGCCCCGGACTAGGTGGGGATATTTTAGATATTTATTGGGATTTCTTATCATTCTTGCCTTTCGCGTAAGCGATATTCCGTAGACATTATAATAAATGAAGCGCGCTTGATGAGAAGGTACCATTCTTCGGTTCATGATCGGGTAGCACTCAATATTTGTCATTAATTTTTATTTCATTTTTACTTTACATCATTTAATTCTTTGTGCTTTACAGCGAGTAGGGGGGCGGCAATCTTTCATGTGCCTAAGGCGACCAATGGATCAAATCTGCTACTGGTGAACTCTGCTGGTAGACTATTCGCTAATACCCCCTGTAGGCTTTTGACCGGCAGTGGGACACATATAGGACACATATTATAGGCTTACTGTATTTTACAAGTCATTATGGATTGTATCTTTTAGTTAAATTTAAAATTTGTAAGTTTGTAATACTACGACAGAAGTTCACCACGGTAGATTTGAAGTTAAAAAAATTTAGAAGCCTTCTTTCTGTGCAAAAACTGTTAACTTAAAAATCTTTCTATTCTTACGGTTACGTTAACAAACATCTTTATGATGACGGTAAAAATGTACATTGATCGGTATGTATAGATATTATATGTCTAGCTTCTAAGAAGCAAATGGGCTCGCAGTTCACGGACGTTCAGTGACCATCGCACATGAGCGCTGAACACGGAACGCCCAAAGAGCTGCAGATGCCAACCTTCTCTCTTAACTCACTCTGTAGGCTAAATCAAAATTACAAATACATAGGTACGTATCACGTTCCACTTTACGACAGACCTCCGCCAGCGTTAGGTATGAAAGTATCGTTCGCAATCCCCGCTCTGGCCGGCGCGCGTGCTCTGTGGGCCAATGCGTCGCGCCTCTAGGCCAATAATAGCTTCGCGCGACGCCGGTAGAAGCGTATCAGTTCTAGTTTTTATTGTGAGCCACCGCCGCGGCGTCCGCGTATTTCGGGAGAACTCGTCTCGGGCCCCCACTAGCGGCCAACTGCACCCAGCCCTGAGAGGGCGTCCACCGCTTTATTACATTATTCTGCACTGCCATGGTCGCTGCACAATTACACCCGCTCTCCAACGTGCTCGAGCTCCCTAAACGTTTTTACATTAAGGTCCCCGCGTTTTGGAACTTTAAACGATGTAAGGATAGGTTAAACACATCCAAAGATCTCAGCCCTTGACTTCATCAGCCTATACTGTCCCACAGCTAGGCAAAGGCCTCCTCTATACAGGGCAGCAGGGCAACAGTATCAGGGCACAATCCATCACGCGGCCCCACTGCGGATTGGCGGACCTCAGATATCTTCGAAATATGTTCTTTTTTTTTGTTATTATTTCGAAAACATGCCGGTATTCCTCACGATTTTTCCCTTAACCGCTGTAGCACGTGATACAGCACTTAAAATAACCATTTCATTAGTGCTGGCAGTCGGCACCGGGGATCGAACCTAGGTTGCTCGAGTACATTGAATCAAAGGCGAGCGCCCGGACACTGAGCTATCACTACAAAAACTTGAATTTCATATAGCAATAGCGACATTTATTCTACGAATTATCGTTGAAAAACGATATACGAAATTTTTCGTATACCGTGTAATAAGAATAGATGCGCCGAGCAATGGGAATCAACCATGGGAATCGGAGAGATGTGGGTTCGATTCCCGCAGCAGCGATAAACTCTTCGTCCTTTGCTCTATAAATTTTAATTAACAATAGAATTTCGGTGACGCGAACCTATAACATTTTTAATGATCAAAAATCGCTCCACGTCTATAGAAGTTTTCACAAGAATACCGGCCTCAGAGAAGACCGGCGTTTAGTGGAAATAGTAAAGCTTCATATTTTGTCTGATAAAAGAGGTCTGAGGTCATTTTTAAAGATTTCCAAAGCTTAACCACTCAGGTATTGTAAATTTCTATGGGCAGCCGTATACAAGAATAAAACAAATTGCGCTTGAAATTCCATCAACCTCTTTTGGTAAATGAACATTTTTCGTACTTCTCTGAGCAACATTTCGCATGAAGACCTCGGTATGAAATCTTTCAAAGTGTAGTTAGTCCAAGTACCACCAATAGTTGTCACCGTCCGATAAATTTCCGGTTTGCCAAATGGACTTGAAATCGCATTGCCGAATGAAATGCTGATCGTCTTTTCACGTCACAGGCTATGTCAATAAACAAAATTATAGCATTTGGGGCTCAATGAAGAGCGCGCTATGTTTGAAGAATTTTTGTTTCCAAAAACTGGACGGAGTCACCCCATGAATGAAGTGACGTTTGCTTTCAAAAGGACGAGTCTACACGTTCCACTTAACATTTCTTTGGGGCACCGTTTTCTAAAATCGTAGCATCAGCAAAAATCTGATATAATTCGAGGCTTTTGAACTATGTTTTGTGGGGAGCGGTTAAGAATAAATGTTACGCTAACTCTTAAATTTTAATTTTCAGAGATTATTTTCTGAATTATTATACCCTAACTCACTAACCACTTTATTACTTAATACACGACTTCAGCAGCACTAATTAAATACACAGTGGAATTACACTATCAGAAACGTAATCGTCATACTGATACATAAAAGAAACTCGCGCAAACACATAAAGCATTTAAGGCCGATATTGTCAGTGACGATATTGAATTTGTTTGGCGGCCGGCTCCGCGACGCCATCTGTCTTTGGGCTATTGGCGGGGCGGCTCATGGAATCTGGGAAATGGGATTTTTATCATTTAATACGATCGAAGTGCGTGGATGAACCACCCTGCCAACTGCCGCAATGTGCAGATTATTTTGACACTTGCTTTTTTAATAATATGCGTGTATGTTCATGAATAATAAAGAAAAATCTTAGACTATTGCATAAACACAGTTTAAATATTATTTTCGGATATATACAAATAATATTTGAGAACTTATGCGAGATACTTCAGTTCAAATAATAATTATTATAAATATTATGGCGTTTTATATATATTTTGGACTCTCGACATTTGGAAGATTTTATTTTCGGATATACTAATAACCACTATACAAACGTTATTTTGCTTTCCCATATGCCGAAATCAATATCACAAACACCTCTAGCAATCTAAATTATTTTGTTATTTCCCATCTTTCTCCAATACAAAAAGCCAAAACCGTGTCAACAATAAAAAGTCTTAAATCTCTCTAAAAAGGGATAAAACAAGAAATACATTTCATCGTTTATAACATTAACGATGATGGTCATCATCCTGCCCTCATCTCACATAGGTGGGGTCGGCACAAGATGTGGATCATGTTGTAAGCAGTTTTGGCAATGCCTTTCAAGACCGGCCGGCTGCCTCACGTCAATCCACCTTAGGAAACAAACACCCAGATCCGGAACAATTATCTGTGGACCACACAAATACTTGTTCCATGTGGGAATCGAAACCACGACCCCCCAACGGCGAATCCAGTAGATTAGCAACGGCACCATCGAGTCAAAACATTATACACATTAGAAACAAGAGAAAATATTTTTAAACTCCTGTAACTTATAAATAGCAATAACTTCATTCTACGAGTATACTGAACCTGTTTTAACATTAGTTGTGAACTGTGTTTTATCTCTGTGTCTTTGCTCTTTACGCTGTACACGAGCGATATACCTAAAGACCCCCACGTCAATCCCGCGCTTTTCGCGGATGACACGGCGCTCTTTTCAGACCGCAACCTTAGAATACTAACCACTCGACTCCAAAGCGCTTTCGACCGCCTCGGCGATTGGTTCCGCAAATGGAGAATAGAAATAAATCCCTAAAAGAGTGTGGCGATTCACTTCACACGAAGTACTTACCCGTCACATCTTTATAATGGCCCTCGTCAGTGCAGAAAGTTGGGGCAAATATCCCTTTATGGCCAACCGCTCCCCTGGGAGAAAAAGGTCAAATACTTAGGAGTCTCTTTCGACTCGCGTATGTAATTTACTACGCACATTAATAACGTTCGCAATAGAGCCGCATTCGTCTCCGGCCGGCTACACAATTTAAGTAAGGCTAAAAGTAAAATGCCCTTAAGGCACAAATTGTTATTGTATAAGACCTGCGTACGACCTATCATGTCTTACGCATGCATGACCTTCGCCCACACGCACCCTACTCGCTTGTACAAGTTGCAAATAGTACAAAATAAGTTCATCCGCCGCGCAACCGGTGCGCAGTGGTATCAACGCAACGTCGACCTGCACAGCGATTGCAGACTCCCGACGATTCGCGAATATTTTAAAGACCTGACCAAACGGTTCTTCGATAGAGCCGAACATCATCCCGACCCTCTGGTGGTAAGCGCAGCAAATTACCAACCCGACACAAACGCGAACGTCAACAAGGGTCGCCCGAGAAACGTCCTAATCGACCTAGTCGAGGAAGGGGACTTAGATACGCCGGACCCACCGCCGGGGGTCCCGCCGGACAACAGTACAGCCACAGTTAGTGCAACAACAAACACATTAGTTCGCACTCACCTCCGAGCACGGCGAGACCAACACAACGCGTACACAAGGTACACCCGTGTTCCGGGGCAGTTCTCACCGCCCCCAGCCACCGATTAGCTAATTGCACAGTCGACGGCCATCGGGGTTTCGGTCCGAACCACGACCTCGATAGCCCTTAGATGACACACCATAGTTAAACGCACGCATGAGCACATGCGTGGCCCTACCCACAGCGGAGGGCCCAAATCCGTGGGTTCTGGCTAGACCACCGGTTCTGCGTCAGATGAAGCTTTAATAGTCTCGGGACTGAAAGCAAAAACATCAGTTAATACAAGATACAAGATCTCTGTGCTCCCCAGATTATAGAGAACCTAACTGATGCGTGTTGAGCTCTAAGATGCAAGTTGAGCGATAACTAACCTTGGAGCTCACATCTCTATGGCTGTTGAAAAATCAGAAACTGCACATTTGCAAAGCGCATCTGTACATCTGCTCCTTTCCTATAACAGGCGGTGAAGTCATCGGCATTCGCAATTCGAACAAACCTCCCCACCAGGTATCGCGGGGTTGAACTCGATTCTGCGAGCTCGTGGCATTTAAGCTTTAATAATAGAATGAAAGTGAAGAAAAGTAAAGTACGTAGTTCACATAATATAATTAGGCACGCACCATTGATGCAGTTCTTTGATTCATCTTTTGTAGGCAAAGCATATGCTGACTTTCAGTGCCCGTCTTAGACTTTAATCGGAGTAAATAAGCGAAATTGTCTTTCAACGCACTTTAGTCAGTGTGTTCACTTTGCTTAAATTGTACCTTGGCTTTATGTTAAATAAATACTAACAACCAAATTTTTCAAATGTATTTATTGCAAACATCAACACTTTTGAATTTTAATTAAATTATGTAGTTGTTGCTATAATATTCTTAACATTAAGAAAGGTTCTACTGCTGCGTAATTAAATAGGAATTTTGTGTCAATTTTAGTAGTAAATAAAAATACAATTTAGAAAATACAATTCATTATCTCTACAGGGTGGCTTTTCTAAAGGTGCTCAAATTCACACAGGAGGTTTAGACTCGGTGTTGACAATGCGGTAGTCATTCATAAATGTGTCGTGTACTTTTGAAACGAACTTGTATGCGTGTTAGCTAAGAATGATCGCGCGTTAAATAAATTAGCTGGCCATAAATCACGCACATTTTGAGACAAGTTCTAATGAATATAATTAATTAATTACGACTGATTTTAAATATTTTTCTTTTTTTACATAACATTATTTATGTCTAGAATTTAACTAAAAAAAATTGTACACTTAGAAAAACCTCCCTGTATAGGTATTGTAATGCTGGTATCTAATTGAAGAAAAATGTAATATCTCATTCGTTACATTCATCTAAATTGAAATAAAAATAAATAGCTCTAATTATTACACTCTTTTTTTTCACAAGATTTAAATCCCTCCTATTAATATGATTAAATTAATATTTATTGTTATTTTCAATCAGTCACTAAATAGTAAAATCTGTTAACCAGTAAACTAAAATTGTCTTTTAAAAGGCGCCATGTTTTTTTTGCATTATTTACTAGTTTGCATTATTTAGTGTTCCTTGCACTTGAGGACCATAAAGCGACTGATCCTTTTTTTCTACCCCTCGGCAGACGCTCATGGCTTTAATGTTAAACACCTGTTTTTTTTTTCTCAGACTGTATTTACTCACTATATAATAATAAATAATAAAATATCTTTATTCACATAGACGCTTGCGCGTTCTTATGAAACGTCAAAATTTTACAAGAAATTAACACGTTCGTAAGTTACCACCGGTTCGGAAAGCAGTTTCTGTTGAGAAGAAACCGGCAAGAAACTCAAAAGTTGCTCTTTTTAAAAAAAATCAGTTTACAATATAATAGTACAGGTACAATAGTCTTGTTTTAGCCTACGTGAGTATCAACAGTATTAACCCCACACATTGGCGTCGTCAAGATATTCGGTAATAGTATAATAGGCTTTAGCCATAAGTGTACTTTTAATTTTTCGTTTAAATTCATCAAGTGGCAGACTTAACATTGACTGTGGGATTTTATTATACATGCGCACACTTTGCCCCCTGAACGATCTGTTTACTTTTTGTAGGCGAAATAATGGCGTAGTTAGTATGTCCTTATTTCTAGTATTTAGTTTATGTCTGTCACTATTCTTTTGATAATTATTAATATTCTGTTTAACATACAAAATATTACAATAAATATATTGAGACTACACTATAGATAGTTTGTTACTTTTTCGTGGAAAAGGTATAAAACGTTATTTGTGTTGTAATTAAAATTCGAATTTATAGCACCATATAAGTACAGGCCATAAATTCTTTTTTTATTCGCCATATAATTTCTATAAAATGTATATATAAATAGTGTCAAGATGGTTCAAACTCAACAGTAGCATCTGGTGTTCGACGGTGAAACTATGCAGTGAAAAACATTCATCAAGTTGCATAATTCTGCCGGCAGATGACTATTCATACTAAAATATCTTGAAATTCTCTTATTGTATTGTATTGTATGTATTTGTATATATATATCAAATCTATTATAAAAAAATCTATCAATTAATTATATACTTTTGTATAAAATACAATTTATTGAACATACTTATGTTACTAAATTATTTTGTTTAATTGGCAAGTATTCAGCACATTGAGCGCAATTTGCATTTTAAAAAAAATAAAAGATAGAGAAAAATCACTAATGAATTCAAAGTCAAAGTCAATGTATATTTATTCAATATAGGCCTAACTTAAGCTCTTATTGAACGTCAACAAAAAATCTACCACCGGTTCACTAAACTAGACCTGCACAGAGACGAACCGGCAAGAAACTCTGCGGTCTTTTTTTTTTGTTATTTTTTTTTTGATGCAATTATACACACTTATTTAGGTATAACATCAGCAGCAGCCAGGGGTCTTGTAAGTGCAGAGCAAGAGTCATTTCCAAACATCCTTGTCCTCAATGTATTCTTGGACATTATAGTAGGCCCTTGCCATTAAGGTAGCTTTTACAAATTAATCATCGAGATACCTACAATATACATCAAAATCTGTTTCTAAAATCTGCTGTTTAATCGCTCTCCAGCGATTTGAAAGTCGGGGGTCCCGCCGGATAACACTACACACACAGTTAGTGTAGCAACAAACACATTAGTTCGCCCTCGCTTCCGAGCACGGCGAGACCAACACAACGCGTACACAAGGTACACCCGCGTTCCAGGGCGGTTCTCACCGCCCCCAGCCACCGATTAGCTAAAACACAGTCGACGGCCATCGGGGTCTCGGTCCGCACCGCTACTTCGATGGCCCTTAGATGACATGTCGTAGTTAAACGCACGCATTAGCACATGCGAGGCCCTACCCACAGTGGAGGGCCCAAACCAATGGGTTCTGGCTAGCCCACCGGTTCTGCGTCAGATGAAGCTTTAATTATTCAGTCTCTGGACTGAAAGCACAAACATCAGTTAATACAAGATACAACATTAGACATTTTCCACGACTCATTGTTTAAATTTAAACGAAAATTTGCCGGCCTTTTGTAAACAGGCATTTGTTTTCAGTTAAGTTTTTAGTTTTACTTTGGTGAATTTTATTATTTTATTGTTTTCAATTTTTTAGATTAATATTGTGTTGTTATATAATATCTCCTGTCAATGTTGTGTACGCCTATAATAGGTAGGTATATGTATAAGGAATTGTGCTTTAAAAATGTAACTTTTATAATATGTATACATGTACTATTGGTGTACCTTTTTTAAATTAAAAAAATGAGGTGGTGTCGTGGGACACCAGGTAGGAACGAAGTTCCTTCGGCTAATGTAGAATCGACACAAATTGCAAAAAAAATCGTGCTCAATTTTATGTAGGTTTTCTTGATTTTTCTATTTATTTTTTATTTTTTATTTTATTATTTAAGTACAAGAAAGTATTGAGGAAATTCAGTATTTTAGGAAACAATAAATTACTTAAAATAAAAAAACATCGTAATTCAAATTATCAACTAAAATAACAAAATATGTCTCTTTATTTTTGTTTGAGAACATAAAATTATGCGACTGTCGCGCCTGCGCAGGTCTCATTTAACGGTTTTATTCCACGCACTTTTTTCCACGGATTTTTTCTTACGGTTTTACTATCACATTTTTTTCAGTTCCGTCGCGCAGCAAAATCCCTATCCTCTAGGGATGGGTCGTATCGCTTTTTCTGAGTACCGTATCTGAATCCGATATCGATTTCAAATATCAGATTTCGAAACTATGTATTTTAATATCTAGATATTTTACGGTTCCCTATCCACGTTGATTAATTGAATTCTAAAAAAAAAAAAAATGTATACTTTAACGGAGTGGATATAAGATGAATGAAATAACTTCCCTTCATACTTTTTCCAGGCTTAGGACTATAAAATTGTGCAGGCGTATTTAAAAGTTGATTCATTCTATGTACATAATTTTCCTTATATTTAAAACTTAACATTATATATTTACAATTATGTCAGGGTTAATAATTATTTATATCCCTCCGGGTTCAAATTCACGTTTAGGAACGTAAGCTCTCTGACTTTATTCGTCGAAAGTCTTGTTCGACGATCATTAATAATTAACCCTGTCTTACTAAAAATGCGTTTTTTTAAATTATTAAATTAAAAATTTCATTAAAAATATAAATTGAAGTAATATAAAAATGATTTATTTTAACATCTTATATACCGCTTAATAATTGACTTTAACATATTTTTAGAACACGCAATCGAGTGGCAATATTTTTATTATTTGTGTAAGAAATAATACATTCAGTATTATAGCTTAGGGCGGAAGAATTTAAAATATACACACAAAGCACATAAGCCTTGGTCTGATTTCCACCAAAGCAGCACAGCACTATTAAATTATATTTTTCTTTTTGTGTACTTTTATTTTTTTCCAAAAATATGAATAAAATTTAGCTAATAAAAATATTCACAAAAAATTTACGGATCTTATTTGCATGGAGTTAAGATTCAAAATTACTTAACTTATTCATAATATCTGTTTAAAAATCTGATATCGTGCATTGCTTGCCGTCCCACTCTAACTAGTAAGTGTTTATATAAGTTTATTCTCACGCGCTTTGTCGCTCGATATCTGATATCGTGCATTGCTTGCCGTCCCACTCTAACTAGTAAGTATTTATATCTCACGCGCTTTGTCACTCGATATCTGATATCGTGCATTGCTTGCCGTCCCACTCTAACTAGTAAGTGTTTATATCTCACGCGCTTTGTCGCTCGATATCTGATATCGTGCATTGCTTGCCGTCCCACTCTAACTAGTAAGTATTTATATCTCACGCGCTTTGTCGCTCGATATCTGATATCGTGCATTGCTTGCCGTCCCACTCTAACTAGTAAGTATTTATATCTCACGCGCTTTGTCGCTCGATATCTGATATCGTGCATTGCTTGCCGTCCCACTCTAACTAGTAAGTATTTATATCTCACGCGCTTTGTCGCTCGATATCTGATATCGTGCATTGCTTGCCGTTCCGCTCTAACTAGTGAGTATTTGTATCTCACGCGCTTTGTCTCTCGAAATCTGTTTAAAAATCAGATATTGTGGCAAACGCGTATGATATCGCCGTATCGCGATTCGTGTCGGTATAGCGAGCGAGCACGGTACATCAGATTTCGGAAATATCAGATATTGTAAAATACATAGATATTGAACGAGCCAGTAAGCGATATTGGGATATTGTACTAATATCTAGTTTTCATATCTGATACGATTTGTATCGCCCACTTCTACTATCCTCTCCAAGCCTGCCGTAAGGAACTTCGTTCCAATAAATAAAGAAAAGAAAATACTTATTAAAGACAGATTAATAATAACAGTTTTTTTTTTTTAATTTTTATACATTATATTGAAATCATGAAACGAAAAAATAAAAACGGAACGTAATTTTGACTATAGGCAACACATGTGACATGATGTCAATCATCCGCGGCCCGTCTGCCTTTTCGTATTTGACATCTCTTCGAGTGTGCATCAATTTTCGGCATAACACGTTTCGTGTCATTACGACTTAAAAGTAAGTGTTATTTTAAAGAAATAAATATTCTGACGTGATTTTGAGTGAATATGTCGAGTGTTTAAAGCATCAAAACATTACATTATATCGTAATATCCAAGATTCATTTGGATAAACAAAAATGCATAACTACTATTTTTAAGTATCATGTCTTGATAGGTAAACACGCGGCTATTTTGTTTAAAAAGTGTTACATATTGTTATACAAATTAATAATGTTATATTTTGAAATTCTTAGAACCTAAGAAACTTAGTCTTGTGATTTGCCAATGCGCTAGCTACTTATGTGCAAGTTTAATTTATCCTAAAGCTTAATAAGGAATTATACAATAATGTTTCCTAAATATATTTGCGTATTCCGTATGTTACACGATATAATAAGTTGTATTTGATGAAATTATTTTTTTTTCTCAATGCACATGTTTTAACATTGATTCGTATGTTATTTGTAGAATGCGTTACGTGGCCGCGTATCTGTTAGCCGTACTGGGCGGTAAGACTTCCCCAGCTGCCGCAGACGTGGAGAAGATCCTCAGTTCCGTGGGCATCGAGGCTGATTCTGAGAAACTGAAGAGAGTAATTGCAGAGCTCAATGGAAAGAGCGTTGACGAGCTGATTGCGCAGGGTGAGTATTAAATTTTGCTTGTCTTCAAAATTTTAAATATGATTGCATATGCAATAGGAAAGAATTTAACTTACAACAATTAAACATAGAAATATGTGTGACTACTGTAGTATTATTTCGAAACACAATATTTAATTATCAAATGCTTAATGTTATCCACTTATGTATATTATTGATGTTCTTCTATTATCATTAATATAGGTTTATTAATTCAGGAATAAATATAATCTTAAAATAATTGTAGTTAGTAAAGGTAACGTTAAACACTCGTCATTAGGAAGTCCCACATACATTGATTTTACTTAATGTTGTGTAGTATGTTGATTAAAAGTCTAAATATATCAATGTAATAAAAATTTTGAGAATATGTTCAATCATTGTTTCTACAATCTTAAGACTGACTATGTCTTTTCTAATAATCTTAAAGTTTAGCGCTTTGACGATTATTACATTGTTTTTATTTCTGAGGGAATTAAAATGTTCAAGTGGAAATAATGAAATGATGATAATATCCAACAACACCATCTTTCGTCTGACGGACCCTGCTGTGAACACTTATCACTGAAGCCATGTGGTGCGCTCTCAGTGCATGAGTGTGTGTGAGCGGTGAGTGAGCGAGTGCTGGGTTGTTGCCGCAGGTCGCGAGAAGCTGTCGTCGATGCCGGCGGGCGGAGCGGCGCCGGCGGCTGGTGCCGTGGCGGCTGCAGCGCCTGCGCAGGAGGAGAAGAAGGGTGATTACTATTACAATATTGACATTGCTTTATTTATTTCATTTAAAACATTATCCATATGATTGCAATTATATTAATAGTAGATATTACATTTATTTTCATTTTTTGAAGCTTTACTTATCGTGCATTTGGTGAAAGTGATGAGTGAGAATTGTAAAAATACATGACACCAATTTTATGGTTTCCATGGCTACCGATAATTATTTTAGACATTGACATACAATCCCAAATTATTTAATTAAACTCCTTATCAATTACATTAAGTCTTCTCTTTTCACAGACAGAATGCTGGTACATGGGATAAACTTTTATTTTTCTTTTGCTACACACACATTTTTTCTTTAATAAGTTTGCAGTTATGACTAAATTTTTCATAACTTCACCTAAATTCTTTTCATAATTTTACATAACTTCCCAAATAAATTGAATAATTGTTATATGATGATTAACTATAACACCATCTTTCGACTGAGGAAACCATGCTGGTTAAAATATAATTCTGACAATTCGATTTTTCAATTGAATTGTTATCATAAAATACAGAGGGTACAAACTATTATTTTACATTTTCAGAAGAAAAAGAGACAAAGAAGGAAGAATCAGAGTCTGATGATGAGGACATGGGCTTTGGTCTTTTTGACTAAACAAGTTTTACATGGTATGTTTCTACAAAACTCCTTTTTTTTTTTTCGTATATTTTTAAACCATTGTAAATGAATAGTTAAATTGTAGGTGTTTTTAAAAAATGTAGTAATAGAGATTGCTCTTTCTCCAACGATTTGCCTTTTTTCATAATGCCACAAGGATTTGATTTTAAAATGAATGTCAATAAAGTGAAAATGCTATAACAATCTGTAGTCCTGTCAATAATATAGGAAATTTTCGAGGCTAATAAAGTAACGGCTTACATTTGCCCCAGTGCTAGGCAAAGCCTTTGGTACAGAGGGTATCATGGCCTATTCCACCGCGTGAACCTGAGGATATGCACATGTCCTGACAATGATTCCTAGTGAGCAATTAAAACTTACATTTTGATTAGTGCTGGCACCAGGATTGGTCAGGAGTGGTCAGTATCTACTGTAAAACAATTGACAAAACTTATTTATGAACTTTAAAAATAACTAACTTAATCATTGGGTTCTCTTTTGCAGTTTTGCGGCATTCGCGGTTTTTTATTCCAATATTGGTGTAAGAGCAACTTGACGGCGACTATGTTTCTGTGAAATATATTCGCAAGACTATATAAACCTTGTTTCATTTATTGATGAAATTTACAATATTGCGTTTTATGAGTTTTCAACTCTAACTGCACTGTATTTTTTTTTTGTAGAAAAGAGTTATTTAAATAAGCTTTTAAGAGGTTTTTTTTATTAATTCCAAATATTACAAGGAATATTATTTAATTGCATTGTTATTTTCAGTTAAGTTAGCAGGGTTTAACTGCATTTACTGGTTAAATCCAGCTTTTGATGGCATGGTGCACTCAATTTAAATGAGGCCAAGCAGTTTAAAACTGGTGCTATCGCTATTACATGTTTTTGCTTTTTTATTCTATCTGTATATCAGTCTCGTATTTTACATCTTTTGTCCAATATTAGTCCAAAACCACTCATGTATATTGTTTGCTGCTTAAAATCAAGGATTTAAAACGAACCTCTATGTGTTTGTTAGGTACATAGTTAACTTTGTTAGTTAAAATTTTTTGATGTCGAGCAGTGATTTAAAATTTACAAATAAAAGTGAAAACCCTCATAGAATCTTCAGTTCTATTCGTGATATCACTGTTGGAAAGGGGCTATATTCACCTCTTCAGAGTTCTCGTTTGAATAGAAATTTTAAAAGCGGCTTTGGCGATTTTTTTTTATTAAGTTAAACTCAGCACCTTTCAATTGTAAAGTAACGTCATTAAATATCAAAAAGGTCTGTCAAATAAGCGATGTTATTTTTGGATGCAATTAAGTTGCCGCGCAGTTCATAGACTGTGTTCAAGGTCAAAGGAATATCTATAAGGAAATATGTCTTCTACCGATTCATATAGATTGAAAAAGCGCATACTCAATCTGCGGCCCGTCGGACTTTTGTGGTTGGCCCATTTGGTATTACTTTATTTAAAATCATTTTGGATTTCGCTCTCATAAAAAATTGAGAGCGTGCTGAGTAGATAGGTTTATAAGGCTTGTTTAAACATTCAATTGTGGTAGGACCACGCTGTGAGGGGGGAAGTTCGCTGTTGCACGAATGGGCAGGCCCGTACGGTGAAGTACCACGACCTCAGAAGGCCGGCGTTAAGTAGAAGTATTACACTTCTGCGTTGCTTCTGGTCAGTGAGGTAGCCGGTGCCCACTTTATCTAAAGGTGGCAACGAATTTGCAGCCTTACAATAAACATCCGGTAAACCACCAGCTCGTATGTCACTCTCATATAAAAAAAATACCACGCCGCAGTGTGTTGTGATACGTGTCTACTGAGGTTTCGCGGAGTCCGCTGCATTGTCGTGGTAAAGGAGGATGTTGTTATTAAACATTTTCCAAGACAACAGTGAAGATGTCAAAAGCAGCATTAGAGTCACCTCCCTTGAACTGTTCTAAAAATTCGCTACACCAATCCATGCGAAGGTGTTTCGTCTCTGGTTAAAATTTGCGGAGTCAATTTGGTACAAAGCTTCCTGACGCCTAAATACTCGTGTAATATTTTTTGTACTTGACTCATACTAATGCATGAGCTTGCCCGAATCTGCTGGTAGGTCACTCTCTTATCTTTCTGTATCATGCGTCGCATAGCACTCATGTTATCATCAGATGTCGCTGTTGAATGACGTCCCTCATCTCGTCACCGAGATTGCTGCGCCCACGCTTAAACGCATGGGGTGGGGCATCTTTATGAAATTCCAATCGAAGTATATCATAGTTGTTGTTCAGTAAGACTCGACATAGGTGGTTCTTTATTGGTAGTTAAATTAATTTTGAGGTGTTAATGATAGAAATAATTGATTTATGAGGGGTTCGGGATGGATTATCCAAAGTAATTATTAATATAATAGTATTTAGCGTGATTATTGCACTTTAAGTACTTTTATTTTAATATTTTATACAAAGAGAGAGAGCAAATGAAAACAACATATTTATTATGAATGAGATGAATGAATAACAAACATAAGGTGGAACAAGACTTGTAATTGCCGCCAATTCACAAAAACATGGCGAATAAATGCAATATATCATCACATTTGGTTACCAAAGATTTCTATATTCAAAATTTAAAATAAGTTTTCATTGGTAATGTTTCTAAATGGCACGTTCTAAAAACTTACCAGGTCAATAACTGGCGTATAAATTAACTAAAACAGGTGAATAAGTGAGCCTGATCCAAATGATTTTCATTACAGTAAATATTGATTGGTCATTAATGTTGATTTTGATTTTTTTTATAAACACTTTTTGAATTAAACGATTGCTTTTGACCACGGGCGTAGAATTCGGTTTTTTACTTCTTTTCAATTCCTTCAGAATTGTGTCAATCTTTGTACTTTTTATCAGGTTGTAATTTATTCATGCTTCCTCGCTTCCTTAGAAAAAAATCCCAAATAAAACATATGTAATAGTGGTTTGTTGGAGTAGTAGTGGTTGCCTAAATTCATGATTCAAATACTGCCGACATTTCTTAGTTTCAGACATTTTGAAATTCACATGACACTATCAACAAAGCTAGAAGCTAATAAAATTTTAAGAGCAATGTTCATCGTTTAAATGTACCAAAAATAAAATGACAAAAAGAATGTCAATAAAAATTAATAGTAAGAATTAATTGAAATTACCGAGGCAATATGCTGTGTTACTAAGTTCGAAAGTTATATTTTATTACATAAACGGCTATTAAATAGCTGTTTTCTCATTTTCTATCCTTCAGCTTTTCAAAATTGATTTTCTACAAAATATGTTTTTTTTTTTAATATATACCTATTTACCCAATCATCTACACATATACAGGGTGGCTTTTCTAAAGGTGCTCAAATTCACACATGGGGTTCAGACTAGGAACCTAGTATTAATATTTAATGAAATAAAAACAAACTTTTTTTCCAAAAAAAAATGTGTGCGTGTACTAGCGTACACTCGTAAGAAGTGAAACTTTTTTATGACGTTATTTTTCAAAAAATAATTTACTATATGCAACTTTACAGAAATTGGTTAAATAAAGTTAAATTAGATAAAGTTTAATAAAAGGCTTTTGTATAATATTTAGTTTCTTATTTGTAATACATAGGTGGCGTTAGTAGTAAATTAAAACACACTATGGTTTGACCGTTGTAATTACTATGAGGGTCCGCAAAAATTGTTGATTAAAAAACTTGCAACGTGAACCTTGTTTATTTCAATTAACCTCACGGACCCAAAATACAACCGCTTTGAATTTGTACATGGTCCTTCGTTGACGAATAGTCAGCCAGTGAGTGAAGGCAGACATTCGACTCGCGCGCGAACACGGTGGGCGGTGCCTGCCTTTGGAGAAGAGGAAGTCTCTACAGTGTCGTGCTCTGAAGTATTAGAGCTAGCACTGTCATTACTACAACTATTATTATTGAATTTCATTAATTGTAATAGAATTATTACTATCATTGATGTCGTTATTATATATTTGTGTTATTAATGGCTTATGGTAACTGAAATACGAAATATATTGTTTACATTTTAGAATTAGAATTAAAATAAACCCTTTGATTTTGCTGATCACTTTAATATAACATATATATATATTGTTATGAACACACAAAGGAACTAACGTCATCTAGCGTCAACTATTAAAACCACTAAAGAATAAAGACGACATAAAACCCCCTATTCAACACTAGATGGCGTTAGAGGAACATTTTAAGATAAGAAAAAGATGGCGCGTAACGCAAAAATGTTACACTAAATTTTTTTCCAACCCCGATAAAGAAGTTTCACTTCAAAAATTGCAATTCTATTCCGTAAAAAACAGAACTTGTTGACAATTGAAGCGAACTTGGGTGCGTGTTAATTATGAATGAGCGCGCGTAAAATAAATGAGTTGCGTATAAATCACGCACTTTTTGAGATAAGTTCAAATGAATGTAATTAATTAATTACGAGTGATTTTAAATATTTATAATTTTTTATTAACATTATTTATGTCTAGAATTTAATAAAAAATGGATACACTTAGAAAAGCCTCCCTGTGTAACAATATTAAAATCATAACTCAAAAAGTACGACAATATATAAACCACACTGAGCCTTGAAAACTATTCGAAAACGAGTGGTAAAAGCAACGATCTGTCAGTCAATGTCAAGTTTCTTAAAGGATCCTTCAACACAACCGAATATATCGGATATAGTTTTAGGTTTGCCCGGGCGGAGTGACTCCACGACGCGCTTTTTGTTCTCATGTGCGAAGAAATCTCGGTTGTTCCGCATCTTGGCTGCAACGGCAGCTGAAAAAGTAATTGAATTTGAAATATTTTTTTTATAATCAATTCTTCTTGTATTTACATGAATACTTTTCTTTATTAAAACTATACCTATGCATAGATTTTACAATACAGACATGTTAAAACATAACGTTAATGTTACATGTTAAAACATAAATTCTAGAATGTAAAACTTTTTAGGGACCTTTTTCTGATTTATTCATCATTATTCCACAATCTAGCCGGTTGCGGTATTAAGAACACTCAAGATATTGTGCGCCAGAGACATTAACTCTCGCGTCTTCATCAAATATAGGTATATCGTAACTTTTTACACAAACCTTTAAAAATATGCATTTCTTTTTAAAGTTTATATTGGGTTGGGGTAAAGACGTTATACTTCATTATCAATATACCAAATAAATTTAAAGAGAAACGATTTATTATCTATTGTACACATTATATACCTTGACACTCCGCCATCTTGCTATAACTGCCGCCGGCGTCGCTCGGTAGCGCCTCGATGGGCACGTGTCGGCCGAGGCTCCCCGAGCCGACCGGGTGCACGCACAGAACGTCCATGAGCTCTTTCTTCATGAACGGCCTCATCATCAGCAGGACCTTGTCGATGAACGAGGGCGCATTCATGAAATGCAGTCCCTTTAACTTTACTAACATCGCTTCCTGAAATAAATTTGTGTAACGATAACGCTATTACGACACTGAAGGCGAAAAAAAAATTGCGATAGTTATATCTAAACATTTTTAAGCATAAAGATCATATAACATTAACCATGATGGAGTGATGTATCTATCAACTTTCAACTGAATCATCATCATCATCAACATTTCAGCCTGATTGAGTCCACTGCTGAACATAGAACATCCTTCGACTTCCCGCACATTTGCACCACAGGTCGTCACTCCATCTAGTGGGGGGTCGTCCCACACTACGATGGCCAGTTTGAGGCTGCCATCTGAATATAAGATTCGTCTGTTTCTTATCCTACTACAAAACTGTAAACAGGTGTATAAACATACTTTATACTAGTATAAATTTTGTATGTTCAATTTGGTTGATACACTTTTTTGTTCAATTCTTGTTTTCATTTTAAACTTTCGAGTAAAACAAACAGTAATACCAACTCTAAAAATTATTTTATTCTAAATTTTCAAATATGGTAAAATTTTAAAAATATGCCAAACAGAAAGAAAGAGCATTTATTATAAAATCAAATAACAATATAACAAATCAAACAATTTATCTCTTTAAAATTTTTTGTGAATACACACAGTCGTTAGAGCATCCATTTAAGTGAACGATGGCTGTGTTAAGAAACTCGCTTTTCTCTACTTAAGAAGTAATTTCGCAAACAATTAGATAAAGAAATTAAAATGTAGTGTAGTTAGATGTGTGGTTTTTAGTTTGTGTGTATAGTGTGTAGTGCGGCTTGTGAGGTTCGTGTGCCCGAGTTGTCTGTATCCTCTTGAATAGATGTAGCGAGTAGGAATGAAGCGAAACACATAGATGAATAAGTTTCATTTGTCCTTATTTTTCGCAAAATTTGGTCAGTAACCTCGTGGGAATATTTGTTAACCCTTTTCGGATGATTCCTAAGATTCGGATTAAATCTTACACGTAAAAATACATTTAATGTGAAAGTTGATAAACTGTTCCTAAGTTTAGTTTTGACCAATTCAATATTAAAATTCAAATTGGCTAAATACATGCTCTACGTCTGCATATTAATGACGCAATGTTAATAACATTGTTGCAACTTCAGCCAATTCGTTGAAGGCATTATTTTCAGCAGCTTCCTTGTCACATCAACATTCAATACTACCACTATAAACTCGCAAATGTTGAACTATATCATAAACCCCCCATGGAATATTTCAGATTTATGTCGCACCAAAGTACAATAGTAAAGTGAAATTAACGATTAAATGACGTACGAAATATTTAACTTATTTTTATTATCATTCTTTTTATGTAGATAAATGTACATTTTAAAGACAATTGTTATGTCCATCATGATAAAATTAATTGCCTAAATACTGAATACCATTGTGAGGTTTTAATTGATAAATAATGTTAGTTTTCCTTTAAGACGTCTATAATGTTGCTTTGTTCATTTTGGTCGATTTCTTAATGAGTAATTAATATTCGTGTTCTTAAATACCATTTAGTTATTCTAATAGAAAGTTCAATTATGAGTTAAGTTGAATTAGTTTCAAGTCGTAACTATCTGCGGTGATTCTAAGGAATTTCTAATACGCAAACAAATTAGGAGCCATTTATAACATTGTTGCTTGAACTGTCCTCTTTAGTCTTCAAACTCGACGCTACGGAAACGTACCTGTTCGAGACGCAAAGGATAAGCGTCGCATGCTGTGAAGATGAGTTTCGAAGGCAAAGTTGTGATCGTGACAGGAGCCAGTTCCGGGATTGGGGCAGCGACAGCCGTCCTCTTTTCGAAAGAAGGGGCACACGTGACGCTTGTGGGGAGGAACGAGACGAAGCTTAACGATGTCGCTTCGCGTTGCGTCTCGAGGCACCTCGTTGTGAAGGCGGACGTCTCGCAAGAGGCCCAAGCGAAGAGCATCGTCGATCGGACCGTGAGCGAATTCGGCAAGATCGATGTGCTCGTGAACAACGCTGGCATCGTGCGCTTCGGTAGCGTCGGCATGGGCAACATTTTGAGCGCCTACGACCAAGTGATGGCGACGAACTTGCGCGGCGCCATACACCTCACCACTCTTTGCGTCGAGCATTTGTTGGAGAGCAAAGGCAACATCGTGAACGTGTCCAGCGTCGGTGGTGTAGTTACGCCAACCAAGCCCGCGCTGACGTCCTACAGCATATCCAAGGCGGCTCTGAATATGTTCACTCAGTGCGTCGCTTTGGAACTTGGGGAATACGGCGTGAGGGCGAACACCGTTAGCCCCGGGCCGGTCGTGACGGACATCATGTCGAACTCGGGCGTCCCCGACTCGGCCTACTCTTGGGCGGACTTCGAGCCCACCACGGCTCTCAAGCGAGTGGGGCAGCCGGAGGAGATCGCCGATCTGATCGGGTTCCTCGCCAGTGATAAGGCCAAAAGTATCACCGGCGCCAATTACGTCAGCGACAACGGATTTATTCTCAAGCGTTGATTTCTTAGTCCACCGAGTAGTCTGTGGCTTATTCTAGTGTTAATATGGCCCATGGTGAATTTTTAGACATATTCATTCTTGATCTTAGGCTTTGTTTAATAAATTGTAGAAACTAGTGATTTTTTTTGTTCTGTTATTGTATGTATGTAAGCGACAATCAGTCTGTTTGTTAGAATCGTGTAAATTTCAAAAAAACTCTTTCCATTATGCGGTTTGGTTTCTATATACATAGCAATAAATAGAAGTTACACTTGTCTTGATAACTTTATACATTTTTTTACTTTTAGAACACTTTGTACAGCTTTAAATCGAGTTTAATTAGAATTCGTTATTCCGGTAGTAATTTGATGCAACACTGTTTTGCGTTTAAATGATTTAACTTATTAAAATTGACTTTGATACACATTGAATATCGTCCGATACCCTTTAATTTTTGATGACTAGAGTTTTCAATTGTGTTGCCAGTGATCACCTACGGAACTGACACCTGGTAATGGATAATATGTGGATTGTGGTTTGTGGCAGCCTGTCGGGAAGGCCTATGTCTAGTCGGGGCATAAACAGGTTGAAATGATGAGGATGACACGCTAAATTTCGAATTAAGCCTTTTATGGAAGGTAAATTCAGGTAGAGTTAATCTTTGTGATCGCAGTGAAACTGTGCGACAAATACTATTAAAAAAGCAACCAAACTAGTCAATGTTAAAAACAGAGAACAATGTTAGAAGAAATTGTTTTGTTCTTTTCGGCAAACAACAAATGAGGGTGTTTGTTATTGTTTACGGATGTATAGTGGTTATTCTGATACTGTACTGCTTTTCTATACGAGTACAATCTTTCGCTTTAAAATAAACTGCGCTCTACAAAGTTCGATAAGCTGAGAATATGTTAGTAGTACGTTTAGTTAGGTAGCAGACAGTACCCAATAGCGAATGCAATGTATTGCCATCAATATTCCTACGTTATTAATTATTTCTATTTTCGGACATTGTCTTGAAAAGTAATGAAATAAAATTATTTTTAAGGTTTAAAAGTAGTAAATTTGTTGTAATTCCGTTATTTTCCGTTAGTTAATTTCCCGATATTTAAACTTGAAAGAAAGCAAAGCAAAGTGGATAGTGTCTCTGGCTCCAGTCGATTAGGTAATACTTATTTCGTTTAATACATAATTTTCCAACGAGAAAACACCGAGAAGGTACTGACGACAAATAACATACCTAGAGTGTTTACTCAGTGCTCCTGTCCGATCTTACCTGTAGGTAATACAAGAACTGCTGAATGTTCTGCAGGTCAAGCCTGGCGACGTGGGCGAGAGTCATTCCGTTAAAGTCGACGACCATGACGAATCCAGGCCACGTGCCTTCTTCGTACTGCCAAAGGTCCATTATCATGAGCACCGTTCTGTGGGGAAGATCATAAGAAAACGAAGCCTTCCAATCGTAGTCTTTACTCGATGCGCGGAAACCTTAAAGGGTCATGTTGCCAATAGCATGTAGAGTTTAACATTGTGTCAATCACAGCATTACTTCACGACTTTGCAGAGGTCACTACTGTAAGAGAGCTACTGTATTACATGCATCAATGTAACTCAACTAACAACATTTATAAACTAATTAAAATTTTTAAACCTTTGCAACATGATTCACATATTGGGGAGACCCCACCTAAGTGGGATAAGGGCAGGAGGACGACGAATTTAACCTTAATCATAACCGATGTCGACTTAACAGCCATGTGGCCATATAGTAAACAGCACTCAAATTTATAACTATCCACCAAAAGAAGCTTACTTTATAGTTTCGCCGATATTGAAATTTGTCGGGTCACTATCCATGAAGTGAGTGAACAGGATCGCCGATCCGTCGTCACAGCGCATCGGCAGGGGAGTGAGCAGCCTGAAAATTTTAAAGTATTTTTCGTTAAGGTTTTATTAATTTTAATTGTTTATAGTGCTAATATTTGCACTTAAGATTGAACATTTTCGTCGGTGTGGCAATCAGCCGTTTAGCTCAGTGGCTAGAGCGTCAGGCCGCGAATGCCGAAGACGTGGGTTCGATTCCCACAGCGGTGACAATCTTTTCGTACTTTTTCTAAATGTTTTAATAAACCAAGGAAAATAAATTATGCTAAGTTTTGGAGAAAATATTATTGATTTCAAATACAGCCAAGTTAATAATAAACTGGCAATAATAAATTGATGGCAAAACAACAAATGTAATTAGTGTCATTCAGGTAAGAGAATGAGATTTTTTATTTATTTAAATTAGGGAGACGACAATAATTTTTCGGCGTCGAAAATGGAAATGGACCAAAATTATCTTTAGGATATTCTAAATACTTGTCTAAGTTAATGAAAAGTTGCCAACAATTGCGGAAAACGGGCTGCAATTATAATTATTATTTAAAGTCCGTCTTTTACTTATTGTTTAAGTATACTGTGAACTTACAATGTGCGCAAGACTTGTTCGATATCTTCCACCGTTCGATCTTTGAAGTAGTTGGTGAAAAGGGTCCGCAGTGTGTAGTGCAGATCGAGGACTTGCTTGGACACACCTAAGCTTCGGTTGCAGCAGTGGTATGTCAGAACTAAGTCTAGATCTGAAACGATACCTAAACCATAACATCGATATCTTGCAATTAACGCGGGAAACACTGTAATATTTTAGTGTGAGATGGAACGTTTATGGTTAAAAATCCATTGTAGAATAAAATATAAAAAACGCGAAAGTGTAACACTTCCAGTTCACGCTGGTCTGCTGTGAGGGTGTGGTACTTCCCCCGGCGAGCCTGCCCATTCGTGAAACATAACATTTTTGCATGGCTTTGTCACTGAAGATTTCATTCGTCTGATAAAATGTTCTTAGTTTTAGTGCTGGTCTCTGCACTTAAGATGTCAAAATGTTTGGATAAATGGTCGAAGAATTATTTGCTGCTCCAAGGTTCAAACTAAGTTAGATGACCGCCGAGGTCAACAACAAATACAAGTAATAATTTTCTCGAACAGATCGTTCATGTAAACAATTTTACGGAACTATACGGCAACTGGTTTTTGACAGAAAATGTTTTGGTATCATAAAAAAAGTTTGGTGCGATTCGTTTGAATTTGTGTTTAAAAATAACCGAAGGATTTTTATGACGGAGTTAAATAATGAGGCAAAACCGCTTAAGGTAACTAGGCGGCCAAATTAATGAAGCGTGGTATAATACGGAATGTTGTGAAGGATATTCAAGGAGGACAGTCGAGAATGTTTTTATGTAGTCACAGCATATTTTTAGATCCCAAACGCTACAAAATATAATAACACAAAAAATAACATTAAACAACTATAAGACCTGTCCGGTCGAGTAGATGTCAACCGGTCCTCATTTGAAACTGGTGCAACGTTGATAATAAATAATATCTTTACATTTACAAGGTTCGTTTTTACCTATTTTTTTTCTTAGCGTGTGTCTCCCTATACTATAATAGTTAGACATGTGCTCTCACGACACTTTTTGGTAATAATGATGTGTTCACCAAATTCGTAGTACATTATTCTATCATCAATAGTTTTCGCAGATGAAAAGAATATTTTAGGTAATTTTTGTACACTTTGGGTTACATTATTGAAGTTTTAGTAAGGATCCCTATTTTTTTTGAAAATATAATATAGCCTATGTCATCCGGGGATAATGTAGCTTCCCAACAGTGAAAAAATTTTTCAAATCGGTTCAGTAGTTTCGGGGCCTATTCAATACATACAAACAATCAAATCATTCCTCATTATAATATAGTATAGATATATTATGTGTATGTTATGTAATATCTATATAGATATATTGATGTATGTATTTATGTATGGTATGTTATAGAAATATCTGTGTGCACTGAACACAATTCCAGCTTTTCTTAACACATTTCAAACTTCACTCAAATATTTTTCTCACCAGATTAGCTGGTTAGAGAACTCGTGCATTGAGTTAAGCTTACCTTTTGTACATAACTTACATTTTTATTTTTTTTTTGGTTCTTGTGTTTCGTGTACAATTAATACATAAATAAATAAAATAATTAATTCCTTTTAATTTTATGCTTTTGTGTTTTAATTTAACATGATAATTGTTTTGTAACATGACATACATATTTGAGCATTGGAGCCAAGCTCTGTTAATAACTATTGTAACGTTTTGTACATAAATATAAATTGTATTTAATGTATTTTTCACAAATAAAGAGTCAGTGATTGTCACCTTGACTTTTGCAATTCTGCGTGATGATGCTTTATTACATCTCATAACGTGCCATTACAACCGAATAATTGATATAGCACCCTACACATTACCATGAAGGCATAATAATAATACGTCCTGTTACGATGTCTGTTATTACGGCCAATTTTCATTTTCACTTATCATTCTAATCTGACGTTTTCTGTTGATGTTTTATTACATTTGAAACAACCCAAGTCAATATATAACTTGGGTTGTTTAAAACGTAAAATGTAATGTATGAATTACATCTATTTGTCGACAATACACACATTAATTATCATAACCGCCCCAATTATACTGTGTAGATACCGTACTTAATCTGATGTCATGAGTCCTTCGTAATCTGCTTAATAATATGTAAATGCGGCTTCTCACGTAAGTGAAAAATATTTTAATTCCAAATTATGTTTTGAACAGGGCCAACATCGTTGGATTTACCGGGTGACTGTTAATATAGCTGTTCAAGCATGTTCTAAAACATACTCCTAAATGTTTTAAATTAAGAATCTAAAGGTTTGTTACTCATTATTAAAGTATAAACTACCATTATATAATTATGTAAATGCCCCACAGCTCAACAAAGGCCTGCTCTATATACCTAATAATATTAAGGCCTGGTAATTCTCAAAATGTATGGAATTGCCAAGATATTTTCGGAATGCTTTCTTAAACGCAGTTCGGAAATATGAACCAAGTTATTTTTTTGTTTGGGCTGGTTGAGCCACTGTTGGCCATAGGGGCCTTTACATATCCGACGGACTTGAGGTAGCCGGGCGCTCGAGGCGCCTAGCCTGAACCTCGCGTATTTTTATTACGCGTTATGGTGACTAAGCTCGAGGGCTCCCGAAGGAACCTCGGCTCGGGCCGTCACGCTATTAGTTTCACCGGTTTGGGAGGCCGCCAAGCTCTTAGGGCGCTTTGGCGGACGCTCCATGGAGTGATCAGGCTCAAGGGTCCCCGAGAGGGGACCTCGGCTTGGGCTGTCACTCAGCACGCGTTTAGCATTGATTCGAGGGTGCCCGAGAGGGCCGGACCTCGGCTCGATCGGTAGCTATTATCTAACTAGGCAAAAAGAAAAAAAACTCAATTCTTCTATTACATAATGAGGAAAGATTTGATTGTTTGTATGTATCGAATAGGCTCCGAAACTACTAAACCGATTTGAAAAATTCTTTCACTGTTGAGAAGCTACATTATCCCTGCTTGACATGGGCTATATTATATTTTCAAAAAAAATAGGGATCCTTACTAAAACTCCAATAATGTTACTCAAGGTGTAAAAAAATTACCTAGAATATTCTTTACATCGCGTGCGCTGCGAAAACTATTGATGATAGAATAGAATAATGTACAGACCACATCATTATTTACAAAAAGTGTCGCGACAGCATATGTCTAACTATTATAGTTATGCCACAATAAGTGTTCTTTTATTTTAAAATTTTGATTGAAACGCCGCCGCTAACAAAGGCTGTTTATTTGTATCTTGGTATTAATCCTTATAAAAATAAATTACTTCATATTTAAGACTGTTTCAATATCTTTATATAACTTTTTGATTTATTAAATTCGGACATTCCATTCCTTAGATATTGCAAGTTTAAAAATGTTTGTATATTGTATATATGATATGATGGCAAAAACATATAAAGATTGAATTAAATATGATGTCGTAATCACCAGAGACTGAGGGCTGGTGAAACATTCATCTTAGAGACGCTTTAAATCAAGACATTGGCTCATCAAACATCGGATCATCAGACATCGGTCAACAAAAAAACCAGAGATGCGATGATTTATGTTCGAAGTTATGGGAGACCAGACTTATTTGTCACTTTTACGTGACGTAATTTCAAGAGTTAAAAGATGAAGAAATTCATAAAATTATTCCCCAAAGACGAAATATTCGGAAGGTTTTATGTGTGTGTATGATAATTTTTACTTTTAAAAATTTTGTTAAATATCCGTGCGAAGCCGGGGCGGGCCGCTAGTTCTATATAAGTTCAATTAAGACAATACGCCTCTCTTCAATGTAATAATGATGTATGCGTCGGATTTGAAGGGAGGTTCCGCGAGTATTTTGTTATTTTTAGCGACGAGTTGTTAGTTCACCAAGACGAGCCTGCCTATTCATGCAACAGCGGAGTCAGCACAGTAGTAATATTATAATAGAATATAATTCAGAAAATTTACGTTAAAAGTACCATTTAATTTAAAGGCGAACAGTGAAATACCAAGCTTAAGGTACATTATAATTATATAGTCTATATTTAAGGCTCAGTCAATGTTTCCAACATGAGCGTCCTGTTTTAAATTGAATTTGTGAGAATCTATAACTAGGATACCTGTAATGTGGTTGCCCGGCAGATGCGGTTGCGTGGCGAGCCACGTCCGCAACTTGCCAATGTCCTGCGGGGAGATGCCCGTTTTCTTCTGGTACTCCTCTTCTAGGGGAAATGGGTTCACATGATCGGTGCTCATTATGCTGAAACAATGTGACCACTAGAATATAGATACGAGTATACTACAATTGTTGTTATTTCTCGGCGTTAGAGCTAAGGTGCGGCTTCTTTTGAAGTTAAGTTCAGTATAAGTTATTTTACGTTTCTTCTGTGTGTGGCTCTCCACGTACCCTCAAGATTGGCAACGCCTCTGCAACCTCTATGTTGTCGTGGTTGTATAAGAGCGGTGGAATTTGCTTCACACCAGGTGAACTGTACTCCGTTTCTCATCTAGTAAAGGGGTTTACACAGTTGTGGTAGGTTAGAACATACATTATATTAAAAATTACCTTTTTATTACTATTTTAGTCAGTAGAAGATAAAATCGTGCTTTATTCAATAACAAAGGATTAATTGCTAAAACAACATTATAAATAGAGATTGTATAAAAATAATGTCTTCTGGACGGGTAGTTTTCAATAGGTCCAATTTTCAAAAGGTAGTCAACGCATCTGCAAACCCTCGGGTGAGCAGATGTCTATGGGCGGCGGTATTCACTTAACATCAGGTGAACCGTCCGCTCGTTTGACAACTTTTCGCATAAAAAAAAAACAAGTTTAGTGAGGGGTTATTAGAGAGTCATTTAAACTTGAATTGATATAAAAAGCTGTATATTTATATAAATTATTAACAATAACACAAAATACTGAATCATACCGTTTAGAATGTTAATTAGTCTTAATGAATATGTTTCGATCGTTTCTTTCTTTAAGCACTGAATTTACTGGTAACCTTATTATGACAATTACTCGGTTTACGTGATGAAACTGTAATACTTTACGAAAAAAACGTGAATCATTATTTTATTTTGTAGGATTCATGTGTACATTATAATTTAAAATATATAATATGATAGGACCAAGCAGTTCATACACACTGTACAGTACAGTATTTTATTTGAAATAACATTTGTACTTAAATAAAAATGTATGTGCAAAAAAGCATATATTGTATAAAATA